>OZ026612.1:94123996-94343996 GCA_964020975.1 Hermodice carunculata | reverse complement strand
AATGTGGTGATTTTTTCACAAGGATACAAATATTGAAAGAATAACATAAATAAGGAGGGAAGGAGGTTGTCTTTAATAAAGAGGCAGCCTGTACTATAAACATATTTTGAAGTGAGGATAAGACGTAGAAATGGTAGGCAGCCTGTGTGTGATTTCGTGACGTTATTTATATCAGGGTGTAGCATTGTAGAATAGGCAGTAAGGGGTATGGGGCTTGTTTTAAGGAGTAGAGGTGGTGTGTATATGGGATCTTAGGAGCAGGATTAAAGGGAGAGGTTAGTGTAGTATGGTTTAAAACCAGGCGCGAGAAATAGGTTTCGAGTAGAGTGCGGGGTTTGGATATGTTTAGTTAACGACTAAGGTCCAGAGTGATGAAAATTGGCAGGGCGTGGTAGCAAGAGGTGTGTCATGGGGAGGTCTGTGCTCCGAAGCCTGGGATAGTTGCTCAAGAAAGGAAAAAGGGGCTGCAGATGAGGTGGAAATGTACATCCAAGGATGTATCATGGGGTAAAGTGAATGGAGGTGGAGCAAGATAGGATAAGCAGGTTGGTGAATAAATACGAGACAGGAATTAGTTAAATAGTAAAGGAGGAGGTACAGGTTTTATGGGGCGACAGGGGAGGCTTTGGAGTGAGAGAGTGGGGAAAGAGGGCTTGGGTTGGACTGTGGGATCGAGGTAGCTACACTTTGGTGTTGAACACCCATGTTGAAGGGGAGTCCCTCACTGATGATTATGGCACGGCATTATATCAGGACCAACCCACATGTATTTGATAGGCGTGTGCCATATTCATTAAATTGTGGTTCTCTCCTAGGACAAAACAGATTTTCCAGCACCAAATTTTATGGTGGAAAATTGACTTTTAAAAAATTGCCTGTGTAAGGGTGTTGTACCACGGCATATATGGACTTTTTGGGCATCCCAAACTTCCCCAATATCGCCACAGGCGCAGACTGCAGTCCTAATGAATTTATTTCTGTGCGCTCTCGGTAAAGCTAAGAAATAATTGAAATCCCACCACAGAAAAATAATAACTTATGCCTCCTCTAAGCCTTTGCTTTCTGTTAGACTGAACCATGAGCATTCCTCAGTACATTAAAAATCCAGAGTTTCAGGTCGCCTCCTCTAAGCCTTTGTTTGCTGTTAGACTGAGCCATGAGCATTCCTCAGTACATTAATAATCCACCGTTTCAGGTCATTATTTATTCAGTATTTTTTGTTGTAACACTGGAGTACCTTGCTGTGTCTGGTGAGATTTCATGCTGGTGTGAATTACTGAAATTATTGATGTGAGTTAGAGTATTAGGGATAATGACCCACAATGCATTTAGCAAAATTTTAGGGCAGAAATTGAGGCATTGACTTGGTGTTGCAGGGGCATATTGATTTCAAGTGCTGGGATGAAACAACCATTATATTCACTGTATATTTTCATTTTAGCATAAAGGTTTATAAGTTTTGTTGTGTCACTTTTTAAAATGAAGGATGCAGTTTGTTTTGTGCAGACACCTTTCATTGAAAACCTGTTTGCAAGATAAAAAGGGCGAGTCTATAGATAGAATGAAAAGTATTCCAGTGTTGACCTGTCATATCCCAGAAACAAGTGCTCCAAGCACAGGTTGCCAGCATTAAGTCAATATGTATGAATATGTGATTTGCCTTCTGTTTATCAACTTCATCATGGAAAAAATATCTGTCAAACTAAACAACACCAACAGGCCGATAACTTTATGTTATAGTCTAGCTCAAACAATGTGCTAATTACACGTAAATGGCTCCCAAAAGTGTCAGCACAAGACATCCAAGAACTATTAAGTGTGATAACCTGCACATGATTGGCAGCAATGGTGTATTCATACCTGTCGGGCCCTAACACAGTATGCCTGTATGGAGACCCAGTGAAATGCTGAATAGGGACACATTCAGGTGTTCCGTATATGCCACAAAAGGCACCAGAGACAAATGTCATCCAAGACCGCAATTGATCAAATCCAGATTGACAGACTATAAAGTCGTAAACAGCCAGTTTGTACATTTGTCTTATCACAATTAACCCATTTTAACAATTTATCCATAATGAGAAAATAGCATACAATATTGCACAGGCACTAAGGGCAACAGAATTTTAGTCAGGCAAAAACGGCACTGGGAACCAGGTAATTTAGGTTCTCAAGTGCGCATACTAAGGAAGGTACTTTTCACACATGCAAAGTATCTCTCGCTCAAGACAAAAAAGCGAGCCCAAGTTCAAGCATCCCCTGGTACTGACAGGTGTAAAAACACCAGCGTTTGGAGCAAGATCTTTGGTGATATGGGGTGTTTTTGATGAACCACGTTCCCCTTATCTCTCTTTATATCCATGAGCACAGACCTTAATGTCCAGTTGTCTTGCTGCAGGTTGGGGACACCAGCCTGTAAGTGCAGTATAGGGAGAATATTTACATGCTGTTGACTGCTGGAAAACATACCTCGTCATTGTTATGATGGCAATGGGTACTGGCTTGTACTTGAAAAATATACAGAGCCCTAGGTATGCATTTAAGTGAACATGGTATGTTGCATTAGTAGATACTGCATAGGCATGTGCCCTGTACCTGCTAATATCTCTATCCAGAGCTGCTTCCAAAGTCACCGTATCATGACCTGAGGAGAGAGAAAAAAGAAAGGCCTCTGTTGACATAGGGTGTAACAGGGCTGTAGGAGTAAGCTCTTGTACTCTAGGTGAATAAAATATGTTTAAACCAACCCGGTTGCAGGAGTAAGCTCTAAAGGGTGGTGCATGCCAAAATCCATGTGACAAAGGTTCTTGACTTCATGGAGCTGGGGGGCCAATTCAGGCCTATGTTCTTAACCCCTGCTATGTAGCGAGATGTCGATGGAAATTGTATAGAGCTGACCACCAAAAGAGTTCCCTAAGAGCTTTCATGACAAATGAGTGTTTAGATGAACCCTTGTTTATGATACCCTGGGCCACTGTGCCGTGAGTGTAAACCCGGACATGCTTATTAGCCAAGAGGGGTCCCCAACACCTTGCTGCACATACGATGACCAGCACTTCCTTAAAGTTGACATGCAAAGTATGAACCTGTGGCCAGTCTTTATGCCAGTTTACATATAACCGGTCAATAGAGTGTATGGCACCACCGCCCTCATTACATGTATCCATTGGCATAAGGTCCACAGCTGTCCTTTCCAGAGTGAGGAACCTCTCATTTAATGTGGAGAAAAAAATCAGTCCACTGAATGTCCACCCACGTGGAACCTCGGATTAAAAGCTTATGGTTTGCTGCTTTAAGCTCATTTTGTGCATCTATTAAGCATCGTAGGAATGTATGACCTCCACAGACAACTTGGCTGCTCCAGTTAAATTGGCCAATTAGCTGCTGTAGCTGTCCCCTACTTGCTCTGCCCATAGTTAAGAAATGCCACAATAACTCTTCTAACACTAGAAGATTATGCTGTGGTAGAGAGATGGTCATGTTCCTGGAATCAATCTCGATGCCTAGGAAACCCAGGCATTGTATGGGTCCTACCACTTTGTTGTAATTTATCACAAAGCCCAGTTTCCTAAGCATCACATTTAGTCTATTAAGGGCCAGTAAACATTCATCAAAACTGTCTGATATCATGGCAAAATCATCTCAACATGCACACACCTTAGAAAACCCCCTTTAATGTATGCATCATCCTGCAGACTGCCTGTGTCAGTCTATTGAAAATTCCAAGCAAGGCTCGGGCCCCAAACGGTAGAGCCATGTCATTTAAATAGATTGACTTATGCTGTCTTTCGAAAACCCACTGAAAACCTGTCACCTTCTGGCTTTCAGCGCTAAGTCTTATTGACCAGTAGGTGGCCTTAGATTCACTTAACACATGTACGAGTTAGAGGTGACTAGCTTGAAAACACTGTCAAAGGATTGCAAAGAAAAGGGTTCATATGTGGCATAGTCATTGAAATACCTTGTCCTCTGGGAGACTGCAGTCATGAATGAGTCTGATATCATCACCATATTTTGGAACAGCCTCTATTGCACTGACAATATGTGGCTTCTCGTCCACTATCTTATAGCTGCCACATTCTAGTTCTGCCAAGATCATCTTTTCCATCTACTGTTTTTTTTCCTAAAACAGATTTATGATTTCTAAATTTTGCTGGGAAAGGGGCAGCGTTGGTGTCTATGATATCGAACCCATTCTTCAAGCCATTGAGGATAAGGCTACTGTCGAAATCAGACTGTATTTCTGTCTCCCAGATGGCTGGGTCAGGCCTCCTTAGTGGTCTAACATCAGGTCAAGCCTGAGTGGGATGATTTGGTTGAGCATGCTGTTTACCACAGCCTAGCACATTACAGGCATGGGCATGACGGCAGCCTGTCCCCCATCTGCAACCACACAGGCCATTGAAATTGTTACAAATTTCCCTGCTGTCACTTGTAAAACAAGGTTGGTTTCTAGCCTGGTTTCTATGACCTGGGGAGGGGGGGTTAGAGGTGGCATTGACATAACCCGCACTCTTCCGTCCCTGGGAATTATTGTGACCACTATAAAACTTGGCCTGTTCAAGCTTACCCTTCATGACAAACAACATCAGCAGGTGCGACTGGTCAGTGCCCCAGCTGAAGCCATCTCCTGCTTGCATATATCGGTATGATGGATCATACTGCAGGACTTTGACTAAAGGGTCAACCTCAGTCAGCTGGGCAATTTCTACAGTGTAGGCCAAATAATCCATCAGCAACAGTGTGTCCAGCATCCCGTCTGCCAACTGCTTATGCAAGATGCATGTGTTTTCTATGGTCGGCTGTGCCAAGGTCAAAGACTCAAGTCTTAACTTTGTCTGAGTATTAACCCACAGTTGTATACCCCTAGCGTTCATGATCTCATCTTCCATAACTAATCCACAATGTCATAAAAATTAACCTCACCTTTAGCACGGGGGAGGGGGTGTGTCAAACATGCTAGATTTGTAGCATGTGTGCCTGGAGAGGTGAGATCCGGGGCTGAAATTGTATATCCAAAAGGTGCACTCACATTGTCGGACAGTGTTGCACCCTGTTGAGTGACCTAACTCTGAGGGCCAAGTGGATCATTTGCCAGGCTTCTTTCTGGACTATCTAAGTCTCTAAGGGCCTGTGCCATGAACCAATCATCCCTCAAGTGTTGTAAATTGATGTAGGTTGGGTTATGTTACATCTGTAATAACTAAGTTTTCATGCCCTTCTCTATATTCTCCTACGTGTAACTAGTTTATTCAAAAACAATTTGTACCTACAGCTATCTTTGTATTTATGTCCAGCTAGTCAGTACATCCACTTGCTTAAACTATCATACTAAGGTGGTCCCTGTGATAGCCGATCTTTAATCCTTAGCAGGGATCATCCTGACAGCCCACTTTAATGTAATACATGCCATTTGATGCATTACAGATGTACACTCTGCTAATTGAGATGTATTACTTTTTTGTATCACCACTTGGGTGCCGCCATATTGGGAAGTGCCCAGATGCGGCTGTGGCTCTTGGCTTTGGGCTGTTCCCAAGTCCTCCCTCCATGGTTGGTTCTGGTAATCCACGTTGGGGTCCCCTCGCAACTGTTCCAATGCCTTTGTCAGTACCACTCTCTGGCCTCCTGGAGTCCTGCTAATACTTAGGAAGGTGGAAGAAGTTTAAACAGGGATGTGTCATGCAGGCCTTGGCTTTCAAAACTCAACAGCTCATTTTGCTGGCCGTCAGGAGAGGATTTACGTCTGTTCTCAGTATCTGATATGCTGATGCCCGACCTTTTTTTGTTGTAATAAATTAAATCAGCCCCCTATCAAAAACACCAAACAGTTAATAGCTTGGTCAATGAATGTCTTTCCACTCTTATTCTGTCACTCGTATCTTGCTGGTGCTGGCATGGGGATGGTACATTGTGTCTGTGTCGCAACCTGGGCACCGAGGACAACGAGATGGTCATGGGCGGCACTTGATGTTTGTGCCCAGTTTCTTATGGATCTCAGCCTAAAGCTTTGGCAGCTACCTGGTTTGCAGGAAGGATCTTTGTCTGCTCCTGAATCTCCCCAAAATTTTGGGTCCGTACGTAGATCAGTGACCTGTGTGGCAATCCAAACCACCCCCACCCCCCATCCTCACTCTGGCTTGCACCCCCACCACTGTTTTGCCTCTTCTAGAGCAAGGCTATCATGCAGTCCGCTGTTCGCGAGTTTGCCGAGGAGGCCTGGAAAACCTTGTAGAAACTGTGGAAATTCTAACTTGCAACTCTTAAAACTGGCCTTGACGGGACTTGCCTGTCAGCTTTCTAACTAAGAATGGTGCAGGACAGGTGGGAAGCTACCTACCCACGCTACATCACATGGTTAACAGCTTCCCACACACTCACGCAAGGTGGAGGAAACAGGGCCACTTGACACCCCATCAATTAATTAATTAATTAATTCATTCATTCATTTATTTATTCATTCTTTTACCAGCGTCACTGGCTGAGTGTGACAACACTGATCTTCACCAGGTCCTGGATAGTACATAATAAAAAACAGATGAATGACAATGATACAAATGAAGTCATAAATAAATATTACTATATATAAACAGAAATTTAAGTAAAATTAAACACATGAGAAAAATAGACTATACAAGATAATAATATGATATAATCGATATACTAAAATAGTACCTGGAAAAAAGGTAGAAGGACCAGATCAGCATCAAACACGTCCCAAAGAGTTGAGGCCATTACAGGGAGATCAAGTAACTATGGTATATCTTTTAAAGAGACAAAGGCTGGGTAGTGTTCCAATAGTGTTAGGAATAGAATTCCATTCTGCTGCACCACAGAAGGAGATACTATTTTTACCATAATTTGTGAGAGCATAGGGAATATGTAGGGACCTGGTTGATGCTGATCTAGTGGCATGTTCACGTACACAATTTGCAAAGTAAATTTATCAGAAATGTAATCGGGCAAGGTATTGTTAGTTGCCTGAAACATAAATATACCCATATTAAACTTGTCCCGTTCCTGGAGAGATTGCAAGCCACCCATCCTGTGGAGTTCAGTGGTGGGCGTATTGCAGTAACTCCCAAAAATCATGTGCAGTGCCCTGTTCTGGAGGATTTGCAATTTAAATTGAGATTTTTGAACATGAATCGCAAACAACATCACAATAGTCGAGGTGAGGGAGAATCAAAGCTTTATATAATGTAGGAAGGAGTTTAGTATCCAGGTATCTGGATGCCCTGCCAAGTGCAGCTAATTTGGAATTTATTTTATGAATGGTGTTGTCGAAGTGACCAGCAAAAGATAGGATATTGTCAAGCTGGACAGACAGATACTTGACTGTCACCTGTTCAATAATCTCATCATCTATTTTAATTTCCAAATAATTGTGATTTTTCAATTTAGAAGGTGAGCCAAAAAGCACGAATTTGGTCTTACTAGCATTTAGCATAAGCTTATGTGGCTGAAACCATTGTGATATATGTAGGAGTTCAATATTCAAAATTCTTTCGATCTCGGCAAAATCTTGATAGAGTTGTAAAGAGCTGTGTTGTCCGCACTAAAACATAACATTACATTTGTTTATTGAGTCCGGAAGGTCATTGATATAAAGAATAAAGAGAAGAGGACCAAGATTGGATCCCTGGGGGACCCAACATTTCAGTACCTTGGGGTCCGACAGGGATCCATTAATGGTTGTACACTGATATCTATTGGAAAGGTAGGATCGTAAACATGAAAATTCTGTTGCATCAACACCATAAATTTTCAGTTTTTGTAAGATGCGGTCATGGTCACAGTGTCGAATGCTTTTCAAGGAATAGAACGCCACAGCTCTTACCAGCATCAATATCTTGAAAGATTTGATCAATAAAGTGAGTTAAGGCAGAGGCAGTGGAATGCTGCTTGCGAAAGCCTGACTGGTCGTAAGTGATAAGGTTATGAGCAGTGAGGAAGTCATAAAACTGATGATGCACAAGTCTTTCTAAGACTCTCATGGGGACAGGAAGAGCAGATATGGGACGATAGTTACTGACATCATCCTTAGACCCGTCTTTGTAAATCAGGAGTAACCCTATTACTGCGGTTTTCCACTCCGCTGTAATGTTGCCAGTACGTATGCAACAGTTAAATATGTGTGTCATTGGTATAATAAATTTAGATACTCCATCTTTAAGAAGACGGGTACTCACAGCATCTAAACCAGTGGATTTTCCATTAGGTACACCTCTAAACTGAATAAGAACAGTGTCAGACATAATAGGTAAAAATTTGAAGTCGGTATTTACTTGCGTTCAGAAGGGGTGAAAACATGAGGGGGGATTTTACTTGCAAAGGTATCTCCGACGCTGGCGAAGGACTCATTGAATGAATTTGCCATGTCAACAGCAAGGGAGATCTCCTTGTTTTCCTTGAGGGCACTGAGCGTTTATCACTTGTGACATGTCTGCATGGTAGTCTGTAAGATTAAAATGTCTGAAGGTTCTAGCTCGAATGATTTTGGCCTTACCTTCGGGTCTACGCCATTTACAAGTAACATAAACCATGTTATGGTCACTGAGTCCACAGTTGATAACACCAGAGCTACTAATCATGTGTGGTTTATTTCAGAAAACAAGGTCAATAATGGATGCAGAATGGACTGTGTTCCTAGTAATGTCATGTATGAACTGGAAAAAAATTCGAAGGTTAAGTAGACTGCAGAGCCTTGAACGCACTGTCTGAAACATAATTGATGTTTTAATCACCAAGAATAATTTCAGATCCCAGTGGGAAACTGTCCAATTGTGACTCAAGATCACGTAAACAGTCATTCTGCAAAGTGTCAGGTGCTCTATAAAGACCGCATAACTGGATAGGTTTGGTGTTAGTTAATTTTAATTTGAGCCATAGAGTTTCCAGGCTGATTCATGTGGCTCAGTATCTGTAGTATTCTCAGGAAGTGGACATATTTTGTCAGCTATATATTTATCACTTACATATGCACATAAACCTCTACCCCTCCTTGATGACCTATCCTCTCTCATAAAATTATAACCTGGTATATGTAATTCCATATCTGAGAAAGTGTCATTTAGCCAAGTTTGAGAAAAAACCAGGATATCAAGAACTTTATTTTGCAGTGTAAGTTTGAGCTGATCCAATTTAGGATACAGGCTACAGATGTTAAGATGAGCAATCTTGATACCCTTCTGCTTTTTGATGCTAGATAACAAATTGGCTGAAAAGGGGGGATGGGATGGGTCAGATGGGTCATCAAGGAAGGAGGAGCTACAAAGTAAACTGTCCGAAGTCGATGATAGGTGTGAACAGTCTGCAAAAGGAAAATTTGACAAAGTACATGGCAGATAGTTCCATGGATTTGGATCATTGTCCTGGTTAAAGGTAATCTTCACGGTTGATGAACAGGCATTTGGCATGTTGCCAGAAGTCACAATTGTCGCACTGGAGTCCCCATCTGATTCCACTTAACTGGCTTGTTACAATCTTGCATGGGAACTTGATAGGTCCAGGGTTAACTTGGATATCGCCAGCCATCATAATAAATATAATGGACCAGGCTGGCCTTCCATGTAAATATAAACAAACAAGTGCATGGTGAAACTTATTTGCATGGATAAGCACGGCTCTACTGTAACCTGGAAGTTGTATAGGGTAGTTGTCCGTAAAGGAGTCCATGCCTGGGTATAAATGGTAACTCTGTATACCCGGATCAGCAAAACGCAGGTAGGCTAAATATCCACATAAGATGAGTTGAAAGACAACACCATGAAGATGGAGGGATAGGTAGTGGTCCCTCCTGGATATAATGTTCCATATCTGTACTCTGTTTAGCACCATAATGTTGAGGTAGGAATCAATCAACCAAATTAAATATCCAAATAAAATATCCAGGTGCTAAACAAACTATATGGCAGGTACCATATGATAGCACTGGAAGTGTAGTGAAAAAGTTGGCAAGAAAGCCTAAAAAAGTTGTCCAGTCACTCAATAAAAGTTAAAAATTATGCAAACAAGTCAGTTAATTTAGGGCTGGCCAAAAGGCACTGCCTATAGAGATAATGTACAGTGTTCAAATATATGTAAACTGTAATTGAGTGACTGGCCAGGTAGATCATAGGCAGGTCCAAGCAGTCTGTTTACATTTGGCTCATGGGTGGCGCCATCTTTGTTGTGATGCCACCCACTTGTCCTCAGTGACTTGACATTAGACTGGAATTGACACGGTAGACTGGTCGCAGGTTCCAGTAAGCTGAGAAACCACCAAAATGCAAAATGGCAGAAAATAGCACCAAAGTCACAAAAAATATATACAGCCTTGTCTCCAGAGTATCAAAGACGCACAGCAGAAGTTTGATAATGTAGACTGGAGTAAAACTGTGTGGAAAACCAGCAAAACCAGGAGCACTTGTAAAAGTATGTAAACAAATAAATAAATAAATTATATATATATATATATATATATATATATATATATATATATATATATATATATATATATATATTGAAGAACACCGTTTCTTCATTTATTCATTATTTGAACATAACATAAAATATTTAACGATATGATCAATTTTACTTGATAATATCATTAAATATTTGATCATATCATTAATTATTTAAAGATATCATCAAATATTTAAAGATAACATTAATTCGAGTTAATCTTATCATAAAATGTATTTGAAGATATGTCTAATTCTGGGAAAGTTTTCTTTTGTTTAATCATCAGGCAAAATCCGTATCATCAGCTGCATTTAATGATATAACTAAATCAATTTTTCGTTATGAATAAATATGGTATATTTTAACATATGCGTAAATGTATTTAGTCATATCATCAAATCGATTTGATTATGTTGAAACATCCAGATAGTTAATCGTATCACTAAATAAAATTAATGGTATGTTAAACTTGATTTTGTGTTGTGTTTAAATGTGACCTGGGCCACAGCAAAATAATAAATGCTCCTCTAATGAATGGGGCAGAAACCGTAAAAACCTTGCAAAACAAGGAACGGTCATGGTGGTCTGTAAAAATGCAAACAAGTGACAAGTTAACTTTCACATTTATCTTTTTATTTACTGATTCCAGACATACAAATAAATCATATTTGTCACATTGAAGTTATGGCATGTATGTTTTATTAAAATGGACGAGGCATGCAGAACATGGAGCGTTTTCATTACCCATTCTGTGTTTTCCTTCATCCTTGCACAGCAACTGACCAATGCATCACCATTATTCTATAATGGCCGCAACAAATGCAAACAGCGCGTCTCTTGGTGTTTTAGAGGCAATTCGATAAACAATATATCCGATTTCTGTCAACGTACAAGAGGGTAACATTATAATTAACTGTACAAGACAAGTTGATCAAGCAATGGTTAACTTGTATAGAATACGCAGCCAGCTGGATTCAGATACGCACGTGGCGAAAGTGGAAAGTAACGTGTAACAGGTCACAAGTAAGTGGACACAATTAGTGTTATTGAAGTGCTGTACTATACAGACTTCAGGAAATGCTCATTCATACATACATCATAACATATAAACGTACCTTGAATCTCCAAGGTTCACATCTAACAAAGAGGTAATGGTTAATAAAGTCAATACATTCTCTCCATACTTCATACACATCCTGACATGCACACTGAATTATGGGTAAATACATTCAATTCACATGACATGCGCACTAGACCATAGAATTAGTACTTTCATACCATACCATATGCACTATCCATTCACAACCTCCTCATGCACACAACCTCAACTACATGGACCAAATCCAACTACTTCATGTTTTAATGCCAAACTCTGACAATGTCAATCTGACCATTATCAGCCTGATTGGACCATATCCAAACAGATTTTTTCACCACCACACTAATTGGACCATATCCAATCCTGTTAACATGGTTGGTCCATATCTAACCATGTCCCTAGAATACCCTAGGGCATGTCTCTCCATATACATGACTCTATATCCTTCTACACCCTGTAAAAGGATTTTGCTGCTACCCGGCTTGTGTAACAGACTACAGACAATGGGATATTCCTTGCTCTGGTTACCACTTTTGCTACCTCCAGGATCATTCCGGGGTGTGAATTATTACTGTTGGGAAACGTGGCCAGCACCAGGTAAGGGGCATCTGTCTCCAGGACTATTTTCATAAGGGGAATCTGTATAATGACACTTTCTCTTCCCTTCAATGTTCTGGCAGTGATACCAAAGACAGTGTTTGGAAAATACCCCAAGCAGGTATTCACATCTTCAGGAGTTCCTTCGAAGCAATGAAGATGTACTGGCTGAGTGGCAGGAGAGAACACTTCATTAATTCCAAACATCTTCGCAAGCTGTCTTCCCCTTCGTGACCCCAGCAATGCAGAACCACTGGTAGATCAAATTTTACTGCCAAAGGAAGAGCAAACTCCAGTGCCCATTGCTGTCTCCCTATGAGTTCTGAGCTAATATCCTGGACCGTAAAGTCCAACCCTAAGACCCCGATTCCTACTACCTTGGGCTGTTTTAGCAATCCTTCCAAATTTCCAATTGTGTTGGATATGTCTTCTGGCGAACATGTACCAATAAACCTTGGGTGCATCCCAATGCAAAATCTGATCCTGGTATCCACTTGGATGTCTTCCATACTCTTTGCTGTTTTCCACATGTTTTCAAAGACTTGGTTAGAAACCACATACTCCAGCTGGAACTCTTCTGAACAGGTTGCTGTAGCGTTCTCTAACACCGCCTCTAAACTGGGTTGACCAGTGCAATAAAGAAGCTCCCCCACATGACAATGGGCATCTACTACAATACAAGGAGGAGTTAATTCAGAAATCATACGACATTCCTCTCCCTTCATGCCAATTGTGTGAACCATTTTCAGGGTTGTTTTCACTCGTTCCTTGCCATCATCAGATAAAGTTCCTACTACTGCTGCCAATACTCTCCAATGCAATAGGCCAGGGATACAATTTGGGAGACCCACAATCAGCTGTTCTGGATACAGCCAGTTATAAGGTTATGTGACTCTGTGACTGAAATCTCTGAAAAGTTGATGCTCCCTTTCAGTTATAGCTGTTCCTTCTGAGTGGATTTGGTTGTTCTGTACCTTGGTGAGCAAATCTATGACCGTTCTGCATCCTATCTCCTCTGCCAGAGTAATCAACAGTCCTGTCATCAGAGATGACCATGATTGTAAGAAACCATCCTCAAATGCAGGAACACCAACCTGATGTGTCTTAAAATGTCTTCTCAAGCTGTTAATCTGTGTATTGTCGAATCCGCATTTCCAACAACTTGTTGTTGGGGACACATACCACAGTAGATGGTCTTGCAGGACATGTCTTTTACAGTGCTTAACTCTCCAATTGCACACAGGGCAAGGATGAAACTGTTTTTTGTGACCCATCTGAATGGACATCTTTAGACTTCCATCCACTGCATTGTTCTCTTTTTACCTTTCTTGGAACCATGTATTTGTTACTTGGTACTCTTTTTACCTTTCTTGGAACCATGTATTTGTTACTTGGTGAGAACATCATAATAATGTTACAAGTAGGCAGGATGAGCTACTGTTCTGCCTCTTCTGGTCCTTCGGGGTGAAGGGACTACTGGTTCTTGCACCACATCCGTCTCCCTGGGAGTTGGGAGTGCTGGTAATAATCTGATCTGTACCAGCGAAAGTATCTTCTTCAGACAGCTGTTCTTCTGTTCCAGGAAATGAATGACCTACAGTTATCCCTACTGGGTCACTATTTTGAGCATCTACCTAATCCTCAGTGTTCTGAAATGCAGATTGATCTTTCACAGCTTCTCCAGATGGGTCCCTGCTTCGATCACCTGGCTGTCTCTGCAAATAAATCCCTGAAAATAACTTCTAACAGGGACTCCTCCTGCTCTTCCTCATCATAGACAATGGTAGCATCCAAATCTAAAAGATTATGCCTCAGCCGTCTCATCCACATGGGAATGAACTGATCTTTACATGGCTTGAGATGGTCATGATGGACAACATATTCCTTCCTGCGACCTCTGATCTTATAAAGGACAGCAGAGACGACTCTAATTATAAGATATGGACCACTCCGCACCTTGTTAGGTTTTCTGGATTGGCCTGGCTTGCTTGCCAACTCCAGTTTGTTCACAAGATCACCTACTTCAAAAGATATCTCGCACAGCTTAAGATCATAAGTCTTCTTCTGTCTCTCTTGTGCAACCCTGAGATGTTTCTGAGCAATATGGTAAGTCTTGGAGAGAGAGTCTAGGAGTTGTTTCAGGTATGCTCGAGATTCTTTATCACCATTCTCCTCCACAAGTCTAAATATTAAATCTGTAGGGGAAAATACTTCCCTGCCCAACATCATAAGATTTGCAGAGAAACCTGTACTTCTGTTGGGCATAGCTCTTATTGCGGCAGCTAACTGTGGGAGTGGTTTCTCCTAGTTCTTGTTGGACCCATGAACACAACAGCGTATCATCTGCAAGAGTAGCCGGTTGTACCTCTCAACTTGTACATGACCATTTAATGACTAAAAGCAAATCACAGATGGCACGGATAAGATTTCCATCCATGTTTTTTCCTTGGTCACTGTGTACAGTTACGCTTGCGTTCAAGTTAACAAACGCCAAACGCACCAACGTTTCCCAAACACTTTCAGTGAAAGACAAACGTTTTGCAAACACGTAGCAAACACTTTGCAAACACTTTCCAAACGCTTTGAAACACTTTTCCAAACGCTTTGAAACACTTTGCCAAACGCGTTTGGTGAAAGCCGAACATTTTCAAACACTTTTCCAAACGCTTTCAAACACTTTACACTTTGCCTCAAATGTATGTGATACATGTACATGTACACTTGGTAATCTAATTCTAATGACAGGAATATTTTTTAACAAGCGTCTAAAAAGCTTATCAGCACCTAAAAATCCCAACAACATGTGCATGCCTTCATTCATGGATAAGCCAAAAAGCTCTACTATGTATATTTCACAATAAAGTTGAAATTATGCTTTTTCAAAAAAATCAGTTCTATCTAAAATTAGGAACAATTTCGGAGTAAATTTATAGGCAATATCATGATCAGATCATGAATCATGATCTGATCATGATATTGCCTATGGATTTACTTTGAAACAGTTTTTGAAAGATGAAGTATTCATGACATCTTAAATGAAGAATTAAGTCTTTAATTAATTTTAGTTGAATTAGACACTTTGGTGAACGTATTTGGATTGTGTTTTATATAAAATATAATCCTATAATGCTGGATAAGTGCACATTTACATGTAGGTACATCATGTATTGCTGGACCTGTTGAAAATACATTTGGAGATTCTTCATCATTTAAATGGCAGTGTTTGAAATGTATAGTGTTTGAATGCATTTGTGAAAGTGTTTGAATTCGTTTGGGTAATTGTTCAACACATTTGGAAAGTGTTTGAATGCGTTTGGAGAAGTGTTCGGCAGCTTTGTGAAAGTGTTCGAAGGTTTTGTAAAAGTGTTTGAGATTTTTCCCAAATGCTTTCCAAATCCTTTCCAAACATATTCCAAACCTTTTCAAATGTTTCCAAACACAAGCCAAACACCAGCAAAACGCGAAAAAAAACATTTGGCTGTTAACTTTTAGCCGGGCGTAACTGTATTTGTAGTGGGCAAACAAATCTGGTGATGAATGCATCCACAATCTTGCTTAAGATTGACTCCGCAGTCTGATCGGGTGGCGGGTAGCACATGATCCATGTGGTGAACTGATCGATGAGCATCAGGATGTAACGGTTCCCACTTGAACTGGGTGTAAATGGGCCAAAAATATCAATATGTACCCTGTCCATGCAGGCACCAGCATGGTATTTCCCCAAACCTGCCTTGGGCTATGTTTTGGTGTTCTTATTGAAACTACATGTGGCACAAAATTCCACATAGATCTTGCTATCGAGACCCATTTTATGCCAAAATAAGCTGCGTTTCAGAAGTTGCAGTGTCTTAGTTTGTCCAAAATGTCCGGCCAACCAAACATCATGAAAAAACTTCAGTACTTCATCCTTCAGGGATCTTGGCACTACCAGACACTTCCTGGGAATAGCGTCCTCTCATCTGTAGTACAAAACTCCATTTTCCACTGTTACCTGGCTCTTGCACATCCAAAGATGCTTGACTGAAGGACTATGAAGGTTAAGCATACCGGTTGGGATTTTGTTGTTCTCCAACCAAGAAATTACTGGAGAGATATCTGGATCTTTTATTTGGTAACCCCGCAGCTCCTGATGGGAATATTTATCCAACCAGTCAACTGGAAGCTCTGTGTCTCTAGTCTCTGTTTCTGTAGAGAGTGCTTTGATGGACAGGGGCAGCCCATCATTCCCTTCCTCTTCAAACCGACTCCACTGATTATGCACACGAGTACAATATTTGCAACCGCCTCATGGAAGTGGGTCTACTGAAACTCCTGCCTGGTAACAATTACAGAACTTTTCTCTATCAGGGATTTGGCTCAATAAATCTGCATTCAAATGTTTCTTTCCTGCTCTGTGGAAGATATCCATATCATATTGGCTCAATTCTTTGAGCCATCTGGCTAATTGGCCCTCAATGTACTTGAAGCGCATCAAGTGACTATTATGATCGGTTCTTGTTATGAACTTCCGACAAAGCAAGTAATGCCTGTTATGTCTGGTGAAACAAACAATGGCTCGAAGTTCCTTTCTGGTGGTCCAGTACTTCCTTTGTGCCCGGGTCAATGACAGACTTCCATATGATATCACCCTTAATTTCCCATCCTCATGCTGCGAGAGCTCGGCCGCAATTGTCGTACTTGACGCATCACAATCCAGGCAAATACACCCTCCTTCTCTCGGAAACCAAGAACAGGTGCTGTTGTCACAGTCGATTTAAGCTTTTCAAAGGCTTCTTGATGTTTTTCCACCCAGATGAACTTGTTTTTAGGTCCAGTCAGTTCTGTCTGGAAAAGTGAGCATTTCTTCGGTTTCAACTTGATCTGGTTCTGATAAAACTTCTGGAGCACTTCCCTCAGATTTTTAAGATGGCTGGAGAAAGATTTACCCAGGATCAGCTCGTCATCAAGAAATGCTAAAATGCTCGAACCAGGTTAATCCACAAAGCACTAAATTCATAGCTCTCATGAATGTCGCTGGGGTGTTACAATTCCAAAGGCCATTCAACGATGTTCAACGAGACCGTACTTAGTTATAAATGCGTCTTGTGACAGTCTGCTGGCTCTATAGGTATTCGCCAGTATGAACTGGTCATATCTAAGGACGAGTAGTACATATTACCCCCCAGAGTGTCTAAACATTCTTCTATCAATGGTGGAGGGTATGCATCCTTAATTGTAACTTTGTTTAACTCACGTTAGTCGATACACCAGTGAACCCCGCCATCCTTCTTCTACCGTACTAAAACTGGTGCTGAAGCCCAATCAGAAGATGAAGGTTGTATTAAACCAATGTCTAACATCTGTTTCAGATGGCTCTCTTTTTCTTTTTCAAACCCCAAGGGTACCCGTCTCATGTGTTGTTTGATGGGTTTGGCTCCTTGAGTGTCTATCTTGTATGTCGCACCAGTAAAACAACCTAAATCAAGGTCACTCTTGGAAAAGATGTCAGAATATTCACTGAGTAGGTTGGCTACACATCTTTTTTCTTCTGACGTCCAGTTGTTTCCAGATCATTCCAATAGTGTCTGCAGATGTTCTGGTACTTCACTGTTGTGTTCACAATCAGTTGATGTTTCTCAACTCAGACTGCTTACTGTGTGACTGTTGGAGAAATGAGTATCCATCATATTTGACGCACCCTGATTTCCCCTATTACAGGTACTTTTTACAGTTTGAGAGTTATCCGTCAATGCAGACGAACATTCAACCTACTGAGCCTGTAATGAAGGGTCATCGTTGGTGTCGCTAGCTTGTATCATATTCGATGAACTGTCATCTCTCTTGGTGTCCTCAGAGAAATAGATATCCACTATTCCAGGATTCCTTTCCTCATGGTCATCATTTGGTTGGTTAAAAGAACAAATATCCACCCTTGTAGATGAACATTGTTCACTAGCCCTAACATCAGAATTTGAATGACTATCTGGCTCTTGCATCAACTTGTCACTCAAAAGATGATCAGCTGGATTCAAATTGGATAAAATTGTATCCAACTGCACAGCACTGCCAACTACTTTACCAG
Organism: Hermodice carunculata; assembly: GCA_964020975.1. Lineage (NCBI taxonomy): Eukaryota > Metazoa > Annelida > Polychaeta > Eunicida > Amphinomidae > Hermodice > Hermodice carunculata. The sequence continues at coordinate 94,325,793 of OZ026612.1, read as the reverse complement.
GCTTGAGAGTAATGTATCAGTCACTGAGGTAGACCAACACTATTGGCACTATTCCTCGGCCTTAAACAAGAACTGATGGACGCACCAAGTCTGGCTTGACTGGAATTGGAGTGATGACATAATATCCCTCTTTTACATCCTCTATAGTGACTATGCTGTGCATACGACTATGTGGTGGGACCACAAGTCGAAGATCCAGTATCACCTTCTGCACTGCATGCTGGGACTCCCCATTATGGCAAAGTATAGCTGGTATGATATTGCCGTCGATCATAACAGCATTGTTTTTCAAATTCACAATACAATCATGAGGTATTAGGAAGTCTAGTCCCAAAATGATTTAATCGGTGATAGGAGCCACATAGACATCACATGGATAGGTCTTCCTACCTACTGTGATTTGCACATCTTTGTCGTGATATGCATTCATCTTGCTTTCTTTTGTGGCACCTTCAGAGGAACTTCTTGTAGGTTCTTGAAATCTAGGTTGATTTTTCTTGCCAATTCCTCATTTATTACTGTCACTGGGGCAGCAGTGTCCACCACTGCTTTGGCACTACAGAAGTTTACAGCAGCTGGTATAATGATGTTGTAGCCTTGCCTTTTCCTAAAAACCACTTCTCTTAGCAGAGAACTATTTACATAACTATGTACACTGTGCACCTGGCCCAGGCTCCTAGTCGGGATTGCTTGGTGGCCAGGACCTACAATCCATTCTTGTTTCTTTTCGTGCCTTCCCTCAGAGAAGTTTTCTGGGGAGATGCTTGAAGGGAGCCTGGTGACCTCTTGGGGCACTCTTTAGCAAAGTGCGAAGTGTCTCCACACTTAAAACAAGCACCTCTTTCTTTGGGTGGTGTCTTATTGCCTTCAGCTCTGGGTAACCTCGCTGGACTTCCGGAGTTCTGGGGAAACAGGTTCTGTGGCATTGCACCTAAGACATTTTTAGAAGCTCTGCCATACCCTTTATCCCACCTTCAATGGCATATTTAACTGCCATTAAGATAGGCTTCTCCATCACAGCAGCAACCCTTTCTTCCAGAGGCTTCAGAGCTCTTACATCTGTAGTGGTCATTCTTACACTGTACTCCTCTTCATCGTCAGCAAAAGAAACCTGTTTTGTAGACTTCCTACCGAACATTTCAAAGTTCTGCTCATGCAGCTTCATCTGATGTAGAGCCATCTCCAGGTCGGGTGGTTCTTTGTTCATGACCTGCAGTGCTGTGCTCTGGTGTATACACCCTTTCAGGAATGCCTCCAGGGCAATATTACCTAATATGGCCAGGGCAGGTCCAATGGCATCTACGTAGCTATCCAACACCAACTTTTGTGCCCTTTCAGCGTACTCTTCCAGAGACTCACTGGCTTTCTGTTTGATAGTTGATAGCTTTCTCCGTATGCTGTTAGGTGGATCTTTGTGGCCAAATCTGTGATCCATCTTGTTGCATAATTCTTGGAAGTCAACCCTGACATTTTCATCCAAATTTCCAAAGAAGTCTAGAACCTTCCCTCGCAAACTGTCTGTCAGCTGAGCTAACCATGCGGCTGAGCTGCAACATGTGGTTGACCTTGAACATGTGGTTGACCTTGAAGATTAGGTACAGGTACATGTTGGGCTGCTTGCCCTACATTATACTGTACCACAGGCGAGACTAAATCTAACGCAACATGGATGGTGGTAGGCATCGAAGTCAGTGTCTGATGAACCTCCTTGAACTGGTGTACCATTGTGATGGGACATCAAAACTGCCGATGGCGCTCCATGAAAAGATGGCTGTCGAGGTCTACGACCTGTGTCAACCCTTGTTGTCCCCTGTTGACCTTGGCTTAATTTTGGTGGGGGTACGTTGATCCTCTTGGTTGCATTGCGACACCAGGGGGCACCGGTGGCATTGAAGAAGCACCCTTATTGCTGTATTCCCATTGAAACTTTGGGTTGAGTCTGGGTGATGTATGTTTGCATACTTGGGACTTGCACCTGTGGCTGGTATGATGCTGGACCATATTCTTGGTAAGGCACTTGACCTTGACCTTGTTGTTGGTATGCTTGGCCTTCGTATGGTGCTTGGATCATGCATCTTCTTGGCCTGGGTATGGTGCTTGGATCATACTCGGGGCGTGTAGCATACTAGGTGCTTGAAGCATACTGGGTGCTTGACCTAGAAGCTGACCTTGACCTTGTGAACTTGGGACCTGGGATGCAGGAACTTGCAAAACAGGCACCGATGATGGATGCACATTAGCAGTTATAATTGCCTGTGAAACTGTTTGACTTACTGTGGCCGATCCTTGGTTACCTGTTGCTTGTACTGTAGCAGGAAAAGCAGTCCTTGTTACTGCAGGCGGTTCACTCAGCGTCATCCTCATGTTTTGATCCGGCTGTCTGGGGGTGGAAGTCTGAATCGCCGTCATGGATGCTGGTTACAGTGTTCTGTTCTCCAGATCCCGGATACGTTGATTGACTTGCTGCATGGTTTGCTGCAAACTCTGCTGCATGCTTTGCTGCATCCCTTGTAGCTGCAGTGACATCAGCTGCGTGTACTGTCGAAACATGTCCTGTGTCACAGCTGCACTGGGTCGAGTTTCAGCATAGGTCGCTGCATACTCTATTGGGTTGTCGAAGCAGATCTGACCATTCTCCAACAACCTATCCCAGGATTCCTTGGGTAAAATACTTGCTTGGACAAGTTGATCATAAGTCAGAAGCTCCCCATCTGTTTCCAGGTCCTTGCTCAAATCCACGATCTCTTGGGCCTTTGCATTACCAATACCAGGCAATACTGTCAATGCCTTGGCTTGTGCTGTATGTATATTAATCAGTCCATCTTGAATTACTCTTTTAATAAATTTCAACTGACTAATTTCCAAATAGGAAACAATCAAATTTTGAATATTTAATTAATTTGAATAGGCTCCTTGTTCCTTTGCTAATATTCCTAGACACGGGCCGGGGAATAAATTAACACAGGTCTAACACAGTGTGGTACGACAAATGTGCAGGTATGCAATATTGTGGGCCGGGAAGTAATGTGTAACACTGGGCTGACACAATGTGTTGATGTATATTACAACTACGCACTCACACCCTTGATTCTCATCAAATTTGGATTTAAGATAACTGGTTAAATGCGAAATAAACCAATGATCAGTGAAACTTCAATTTATCATTGCTACTTCCCACTCAAAAGTTTTTAAGAAAAATTGCCAAAGTCCAAATTTCTTAAATTTGATCCAAAAAAATTCAAAATTACAAATGTGGAATAATTTGGAATTTAAGTGAAAAAGAAATCAAAATTCAATTCACAAAATGTTTGGAAATTGATGAAAACCAAAACAACTAACATTGTTGTCAGTTGAAAAAAGCGGAAAAAAATTGAAGTGAACAAAGGGTTACAGTGTCACTTAGTTCAGGTCACCCTGACCATTTCAGATCAGAATTTTGAAAATTTAGAAAACGGCCTAAAGTTGTCAAATATCTTTTTGAACGTCACTTATTTAATGTCAGGTTGGAGCAGATCTACCTAATACATATGTGCAATCAAAATTCAGTCACAATTATTTAATCCTATAATCAGTACACAATCACAGTGGAGATCAGATCTCTATTATGACACATATAAAAATATCAATCATCAAACACAGCACAATTCACAAAATACAAGGCAAATACATTCACAAAATATCGATCCAATATCAATTCATAGACACAGATCAAGAACAGATCTCTACAGTGTCCAATACAAGTTACAAGTATCAAAAAATTTCACAAACTATCAATACAATACTATCAATCAAAAATCACAAAATTTTGCCAGACCGAACTGGATTCAGACTAGCTAAATTATGAAATTTTGATCAGATTTCCCTGGTACCTAATTAAAAATCGAAATCAGAAATGTTTTTTCCAAACCGATCTTCAGTTATACGTTTGATGATTTGGGATCACAGGTGACGTGATCGCTTACCAAAATGGCGTAACGGCAGCAAACTTCAAAAGTTTAATGAAGAATCTACGCGCAAGTGACCATTATTCGGTATATATATAAATATATATATATATATATATATATATATATATATATATATATATATATATATATATATATATATATATATATATATATATATATATATATATATATATATATATATATATATATATATGAAATGTTCGGAACGAAAGGGACTCGAACTTGCAACATTTGGCACCAGTCGCCTAGCTGAAATGGGAAACGCAAATATCCACTCGACCAAATCCCCATTCTTACAAAAAAAACAAAAAACAAAAACAAAACACAAAAAAAATAAAAAAATGGTTCAATGGAGGTGGTTATGTGCGAGTGCCATATCAACACGGTTATGCAGTATAAGTCCTGAGTCGGTATTTATTTCCAGAGTCGGGGACTTAATTCACCAGCGCTAGGGAAATGCCGAAAACATATATTTTAAGTTCGGAACGAGCGGGACTCAAACCTGCAACCTTGGACACCAGTATATATATATATATATATATATATATATACATATATATATATATATATATATATATATATATATATATATACATATATATATATATATATATACATATATTCTGCATTCTGTCATAACGCAAATGACGTTCACTGGGACGTTTCCGTAGCTTCAAGCAAAATGTGTTGAATTTCAATGGGAAATAAATTTTGTGATTTAACCATAGAGTGTTTCAGACTACTATATTTATACAAGGAAAATCATACAAATTGCAGAATATAACAGATGTTGGATGGCAAGCCGTCCAATATGAAGTTTACGGGACTCTGAAACGTTATATTGGACTCCCTGCCATCCAATATCTGTATAATATATGTAGTTTGCTGATTTAAAACATTGGAAAATAGAGTTAAATAGTTGAACACAAAACACTGAGAAGTGCTTTGAAAGCGTTAAAAAGCAAGCCATGTCAATTTTTAAAAAATATTATTTAAACCAAGCGTCCTCAAATTTATGTAATTAGGTGAACGCGTTGCTGTCCTGTAATCACAGCAGGACAGAACATATAGTCATAGGAATAAGGTTTGTCTCAGCAGCGGACTGTATTGGCACATGTACGAAATGAAAATCATGACGAAGACTCCAAACCCATGCACCAGACAGAAAGAAGTACGCCAAATTATGTTCGACGAATGCACAACCCCCACGATCATAGGGTCGATATATTGATATACATATTGAATTATACGCAAAATATGCAGGTTCCAATTATTGCTTTTCAAAATGTTGAAAGTGAACGTTGAAATGGATATTTTGTGCTCTTCTGCAGGGTCGCCTGGACCTGTCTGATCCTCTGTGCTGTCAGTATCTTTCTTTGGGTGATTATTCAGAGGGTTGTGCGCTTCTATTCCTACCCAAAGACTGTCAATGTGGAAGTTATTTACAGTAACCAGCTACAATTTCCAGTGGTATCAATCTGCAACCAGAATTATTTACGGTAAGCCTGAATATATGTGCACTGAATCCTGTATAGTTGAATTAAGATATTTTGAAGGTCCCGAAGGAACCCAAAATCGACGCGCGTCGATGCATAAGTGTAAATATGTATGTCCGCATATATTTTTTTTATTATTATTATTATTATTATTATTATTATTATATATATATATATATATATATATATATATATATATATATATATATATATATATATATATATATGTATATCAGATTAGTCTCTGTGTGTTAGGGTATGTGTGTGTGTGTGTGTGTGTGTGTGTGTGTGTGTGTGTGTGTGTGTTCCCGTATACTACTATGTCTGGAAGTAATTCCATTCATTTTGAAGGACGTATTTTTCAGTATATTGCAAGGTTTATTTTTACTGTTTGTTTTACATGAAAGTTGCTCTAAAGTTATTTTGTACAGTTCTTTATATATTTGCAAAAGTAGATTCCCGGCTTAACATTGAGCGTATCATTTATCAGTCAGCCGATCAATGACTTTTTTAAATATTTTTATTTTATTGACAACAAAAATACTGAGATTCATATACGCTCCTGTGATAAAGAAAGAGGCATAGAGAACAGGATGGCATAAGTACCTTTGTACAGATAAGTCAATGCAATAGAGACTATCAAAACCATGGAAAGATTTCTTTGGATATAAATTAGGGGCCAATCAGTTATGTTAGCTCCCCCCCCCCTCCCCCAATCAGCACCATTAGCACGCTTCCTGGGAAAGGAGAGGGGCAAAAACCAATATACATTTTCAATATCCCTAAAGTTGTTGACATTTCGCTCTCCAAGAGACATTGAAAACTTGTTTACATATAGTAAAACAGTAAACCTGTCACCAAAGACCACCCTTAGGGGCGACCAAACTGCGGTCTCATGCATAAGGCATGCAGTCTCCCAACAGAGGCACAGACAGCAAGAAAATTACTAACTACAGTAGGCCTACTTTAAAATGTGCTCTCAAAGGGCAAGTGGTCTCTCATCGGGGTGGTCTCTCATGAGCGGTACTGCCGTACCTACAAGGAAAACCATTCATGTATTACAGGAACAAGTTCCAGAGAGGTAACACTCACCTATACCTAGTCTCAACTGGCTTTAATGAGGGCCAGATATCATGTGCAATATCGAAGTTCCAGCTGAAACGCTTTTTGACTAAATAGTTTACCAGGTGAAAGAAAAAAAAAAGTGGCCTGGGCACAATGTGTTTCAAGTCAACATCACCACGTGCAGCCCCAGCCTTTTTACAGGACCATCATCATGTACAATATCACCGTCATGCTGTATACATGTCTGAAGTTATCAGAACATTCAAATAGTCCTATCGCTTCTGAAGTGTGTGCATGAATATCGCAAAGGTTTAGGGGTGCATTTGGGGGAATCCTCTGGCTCAGCTAGTAGAGCAACAAATACATGTACACAGCCAACACTCAGCGCCGATGTAGACAACTCTCAACTTGGTTAAATTATTGTACGCTCAGAATGCCTAAAATCAATTGATGTGTGCCTTAGTGCACCAGTACAACAAAAAAGACACCAGGACTAAGTTTCTATAGATTGCAGACCGACAAAAACGAAAGGAAAAAAATGACAGAAGTGTAATATAACAATATAATAAGAACACTGTACATAATTTTTAAGTGAAAACACTAAGATGTACAAACACCAAAGCATCTGAAGCTACCCATGTCAACTAGATCAACAACCCACAAACCCACGCCAAAACGAGCACAAAGAACCCTGACTAGATTACAAATGAAGACCCGCAATTTGACTGAACTAGAGGCCGAATTCCAGCCGCCATACATAAGTTGTATCATTAAAGTCTTCCTGTTTATAAAAAATTTGGAAAAAACAATTTATTTTAGTACTTATCTCATCAGTGCTTACAAATTGTAAACACCGTGCAATCGTAAAAATCCAATATCTCGGCCATTTCCCGGTCCCGATTCTGATATGGTATCATCAACACGATCTTATCACTTACTATTGAGCTGTTGAAATATGTCTTAAGATTATCACGTTGTTGAGAAAAGAATTTTTGTTGCATCCTATGAATGTATGAATGAATGAATGAATAAATGAATGAATGAATGAAATAGTATTACAAGAAGGAAATAAATAGGAAGGCTGTTGACGCAAGATCACGACAATGATATAATAAACATTAAAACTATCTGTATCTCTATACTATACATGTTTGGCAAAGCACCTGTGCGGCTCGCAAACTTGTCCAGGTTCAAGTAGATATCCGCATGAACAACTTTTTTTTTTCGATGGAGATCATTGATGCTGAATCGTAGTAACCACACCCAACACCTGATGAGAGACTAACCACGGGTGAATATAGTTAAGCGCTTCTTCTAGCGAAAAACTGTCCAACAGTGGAACGCCCTACCCCAAGTTCGCATAAACGCTTGAAGTGGGCCCGGTGACCGCCTGTTATCTCTGGATAGTCTTGCATCTCGAATTTGTTCCTATCGACTGTTGAAACAAAACAGCTTATTCAGTTGTACTTCGTCAACTTTACTTGTGATGAGTAAACGTCATATGATACACACCATTAAAGGTGTGAAATTCAATTAATTATTTAATTGAGCCTTTTAAAATTTCAAACGTAAAAGACATGGAAAATTTCTCATCTTTCAGAGATTACTAGTCACAGAGAGAAACGAAAGCATATATAGTATGTTACTCCTTACATTTTACAAACACATACATTGGAAATTGTTTTGTACAGAACATCGGCCATCTTCAACCTAGGGTTTTACGACCAATTTGATGAGATTTACGGTGTTGATACGGAGCCTGAGAACAGTAAGTGTGTCATAACTCTGTATTTGAAAAGTCAACAAAGATTCATGTAAATCCCAAGGGATAAAGCACATTACTCTTTTTTCCCAAGATTTTTCAGCGCAACAAAATATTGCTTACGATAAGTACATCATCCTGTAAGGACGCCATGGTGTTAACGTATATTTTGAACAGGTAATCTAGTTCAGAAGATTGTCTCTGTAAAATATAAAATTAATGTAATTGTAACACATCCATGTATATGGAAACGGGTGTACATGCACTTCATTTCCAAAATTATTCCCACTGATGTAGATTATGTGCGGCATATATTCCCAGATATAGCTTATCGCTGATTCAAAGTTGTTTGCCCGTGCACTGTGGAAATTGTAGAATGTACCCTCCCTCCCACGCCAAGGCAAAATACATAAATGGGCCCGTTGCAAAATAGAAATCATTTGATTTGATTTGTGGAGGACGAATGCATGGGCCTAAATGGATTATACTGTTAAATTCTTGTCTGCAAATAGAAATGGTTACATAACATGTACTTTTTTGAAACCTTCAATAAGAAAATTGTAAGTAAATTGAAACTAGAATGAGAATAAAGATCGCTATACTTTGATATTACATACTTTCAATACGAAACTTTTCATTCGTTTGAAATTATAGTTGCAAGATAGAGTCACTACTAAAGCGGAGATAAAGACATTTGTTACTGCAGCAATCTCATTTTAAGCCTCTTATCGGGTAGAGATACATGGGGACAAGTTAAATACAAAGGGATTACGTCTGCAATTAGTATTTTCTGCAAATACACCCTGGTACACGCGCTCGCCACAAATTATGCCAGATCTCTTTCCCCATGTTGCTGGGAAATTTGCGAATCGGACACCCACACAGAACAGTTATTTTGAAAGTTCACACGGTGCACCCACCAGTTACAAAAAAAATGTGAAAACTACAAGTGTAAGGTAATTTTGCAGATAATACCTTGCGTTTGTGATAGAAGAGTTGTTCATGTTCTATATTGGTCCATGAATATTCATGAAGGGAAACGTAGGATAATTCTGGAAAGTCACATGTCTCAGTTTTTCAGGGCGTTTCTTGTGTAGACGCGCTCTTTCAGTTATATGATATCAAAAAAATATTTCATTTTAATATGCGGTAGTTTTCCAGTGAAATTCATGTAACAGAAAAATAAATGCAATAATTTGTGAACTGAGACAGGACAGTTATGGTCTATGACGTAAATTCTGCCCATCCTAGTGACATGAGCGAGTTAACTCAGTACATGAGGTACAAATGCATGTTCGGGTTCAAGATGTGTTTGGAGTATAAGTATGCTTTCCGGAAGAAACATGCAATAAGAAAATCAGGAGTAAACATTTTTGTTTACTCTACAACAAGAAAGTGTTAGGTGTATATGTGTAGTGCATTGACAACATTGCAAAAAAGCAAAGTATACGAAAGGGATATATGAGAACCTATGTCTTGCTCACTGTCTGCATGTAACATAATAATTAGAGTCGACTCAGGAGCATATAACACAGAGAATTGGATTATTTTAGTGAAGTCTCAAAACCACTGAGAAAAAGTCATACCTGGTATTTTAACCTCGCCAGGATTGGCCCATTGATGCCAAACGAATATTTCCTGAATCAAACTTTCAGTGGAAGGTGCATATATTCTGATAGTTTTTCACATAATATTTTCGAGTCATATGGGGAACATGTAAATTTGATATTAGCCATGTGCATTTAGTGGATCAACATTAGCAAAAAGGTTGCCAAGGAGTTAGGAATTGCCATGCGCATCAATAATATAAGATGTCAGTCAAGAGGCCCAGGTTTGGTTCTATTTAAATAAGTTTCAAAATGTTTATTTAAACATAAGAAAAAGAAACCCAGGACTGCAAAGCATTTTGCATGGAAAGCCATAATATATATACTTTCAATACACATAATACAAATATAATAAATGAAGATGTGAATGTTGCTAGCGTCATTGGCAATCTGTTTTACCTCTAGCACAAATGACACGTAGAAGATCTTACGATATCATTATGTTTTTTATCATCCATAAATGCTGCGACCATGTGATGTCACGAATGAATTTTAGGTTTCAGGGCATGACATGAAAAATAAGCTCTCAGTTGGAGCTTATTTTTACTGAAGGAAGCCATAGTGTGTGACTGATAAATACGTAAAATGCACCGTATCTAACAATAATTTAATAATCATACGCGATGAAATCTGCAACACGAACACATAAGCCGTATCTTGGACCTTAATCTTTACCGACAGTGTCCACACGAGATGAATTTTTATTTGAGTTTGGCAGAAATATAATGTTATAAACGATCCATGGTCACTTGTGAACTTTGCAATTTTTCGTCATTTTCAGCCTCAGCAAACGGCTGCAATGAGATATTCGTTTTGCACAAAAACAAGGATCTTACAGGTTTGACTCAACGGTATGGACAAAGAACATTCCACAAAGTTACAGCAAAAGTGTGCAAATATGTCTGCAGAAATATTGCGTGGATTGGGTGCAATGTCTTTGTCTATGATCGTGTCTCCAAAACATGTTGGACAACATCAGTATCACCTAATTCTGCTGTCAATGCAATGAGGCCAAATGCATCCACAGATGTCTATCTTCTTAACAGGTGCGGTAAGTTGGAACACGATTTCGTCCAGCTTTTGAGACAACGGATTTCATACATGTACATGAACTTAAAGATTGATACAACACAGCTTGACCATTTTCTCATTTATGCCCAGCTGGGCATGTTCAAGTCTTGTAACCTAGAGTTAAAGTGATTATCGAGGGCTACGGAACTCCACATTATGAAGCCATACACTTTCATGTCTTGAGCCGACATGATGGTTTGCTTAGATTCTGTTTTGATTTAGCTTTATTCCTATCGATCCACTTCGTTTTTTCCTTCCTGTGCATGGTTGTGTGTAATGGCAAACAGAAGGCCACCCCATCCAATTGGACAAAAAACATAAAACAAAGCCCCAAAATCTTGTCGTATTTGGAGAAATAAATTATTCTGAAATTAGGGGAGGCAGAGATAAATATTGTCGAAAGTAAGACAAATGACGGAACTATGATTCAGAATAAACCCGGAGGAGAATTAGCAACAATTTAAAAGTGGACGTAGAGAGGAATTTATGTTATGCAGGAAAATATAGTTTCGTGGCATCTGCTCGTTTGCTTCCTTCTCCTCGCCTTTGGCAAATGGGCTCTGTGGTGTCTTACCAGGAAACAACACTTATCTCTAGGCTTTACAAACACATGTATGTATGTATGTATGTATGTATATATATATATATATATATATATATATATATATATATATATATATATGTGTGTGTGTGTGTGTGTGTGTGTGTGTGTGTGTAATCATAAGACCCAACTATTATTCTGATAACTGACCCTGTGTTTCTGAGCATCAGATGATCAACCAAATCAGCTTATTTCAATGAATCTATATTATCTGCAATTGGTACAGTACAGTAATATTCCCACTGAATGGCAAAGCGACGAGTGGAATGTTGGAGTTAAGTTCACAAGGGCTTCCTTGTGACCCCAACATGCGCAAACCAACACACTTCTTTTACAATGACTTGACTTCAGAGTCACCATGACCCCGACTTGATCAGGACATGTGCAATCGGGCATTGGACTCGGATATAATAGATGAAATGTATTGGCTTCAGACATTACTATCAATTTCCCTTTCTTGTGCAAAAATAAGATGTGCAAGTAAATACATCATTTAATTGCATCATGTGATATAAAAAGTAAAAAAAAAAAACTGGTATATCCAGTACCTTGTGTTTGCATTTTTTTATTTGTAGAACGGACCCACGTAACCTGCAACTTTGACGAGGACACGTGTGACTTTTATGAAGATCCTAATTCGAAGTTAGCTTGGATACTAGCTCGCACATCCTTTGGTGCTCCCTCGTTTGGTCCAAAAGCAGATCATACGTCAGGTTCAGGTGAGCAGCAGAGTGTATTAATTGTAACTCGGTCTAAAAGTTGTTTTTCGTAGAAGAAGTAGGAACGAGGGAAAGGCCTTAGGAACCCATGTTATGAACGTAATTCCTCAGCAGTTAAGCAGTTCATGCTGTATTGTGCAACGGCTAAATGACATTACATGCATTGTCAACAAATTTCACAGCAAAAGCACTGTACGCGTGTGTACAAAACTGTTTACAGGTGTAATTTCAGACTCATATGAAGATTATGAACTCTTTACGATTCACATGCTTTTGTTTTGCCATTACTTTGTAAAGGGTAATTAAATGCACATACTACTTCTTTTACAAAGGTTGCAGAACTTTTTTATATGTCCAATTTGTTCACATTTAACATATCTCCTCCAAATTTTGCACTTTAATTTTAGTCCCGTTGTCCCACTCTCAAACGTATTTCTCTTAAAATGTTGAATGTCCTGCAACACTTCAGCACCAGAATACATGCTGGGTCCCATACAAAAGGGTCAATCCTCTAAAGAACATATCAGATATTTTCACAGTTCATTATTTGATTGTTCACCCACCTTAACCACACCAAGTCGAATGCCACGACTGCTGGTCATTTTCAGCAAAAGCTGTTGCAAGGAAGTTGAAAAATCTATGGCTGTAAGAACAGTACAAAACTGAAATGGCATTTGTGTATTTTCTGGTACTTTTCGCAGCATCACACCATTGTCAAAATGACTATTCAAGAAGATAAAGCATTCCAACATTGGCATATTTATGTGGTCACTCTTTGTGAGCATTGGGGAATCACTGTATTACTGTAGCTGCTAGTAATATCTTCCTTTGCAAGTTTCAACACTTAATCGTTTTACACGACAAATGGTTACAACACACTTTAATCACATGGTGTTACATGGAAACAACATTCTGAGACAGTCTTGCTGTCTGTATACGTAACAGACCAGTTAACAAAAGGACAAATAGGTCAGCAATGCCAAAAAGTTCTATGAAAAATGTGAAAAGTCTGGCTTTTTGGTGCAGTGACGGATGCTACACTTTAAGGTTTGGATGGTCGGTGACAAGGAACACTATACCTTTGTTGGAATAACTTATGGTATTTGTAGAGTGCATGCTGAAAGGTGGCTCTTTAATAGTAAAATGGTGATAATTGAATCATTATCCCATTGTGGACTGACTGGCATCAGATGTCAGTTTAACTATGTAGTGATTGAATGATGAAACATGATGCAGTCTACAGCCATCAAGTTGGTGATTGCAAGTCGCACCTGCAGCCTGTGTTGGTCACACATGTGATACTTACCAGCTGTGTGAACACTAAATTTATATTGAACGACAGTACATTGATTTTCATAAACTGAATAATGACAGGTCATATTGACCCAACATGTGATCAACAGGTGAAGAGGGCCTCATTCTATCACAAACTTGACAAACCAGAATAAGTTTGGCTGACTGATGATGTGAAACATTAAGCCTTGTGGACGAGGATAGGATCAGCCTTTATAGAATGGATGATGACTGGTAAAACGATATACCCTAGAAGAATGACCAGTTGCTTGTGATAAGGCTTGAAGGGATGACCGGTGACAGGATGATAAGCCTTTCAGGGAAGATTGATGACTTGTGTTAATACGCTGTTAAAGGATTAATGATGATAGCTGATACGAAACGCCGTTGATTGACGATTGATGACAGGAGATAGTATATGCTTTTAAACGAGGATTGAAGACCGGCTATAGAATAAGCCTTTCGAAGATTATGAGGACACATAAGAGGCAGTTAATCAATGCAGTGCTAGCATAAGCTTTTGACGGCAATTTGGTTAAAAGGTTCCATGATAAGACCTGTGATATGAGCTTTACAAGGATGGACATTTGCGAGAAAGGTAATAACCATTTGACACATGATAGATGATAGGTGACATCATAAGCTTGTAAGGGATGATTGGTAGATAGTGATAAGCCTTTAAAAGATAATTGATGACAAGCGATATGAATAGTCTTTGAACTATGATATGTGATACTATACGCCTTTGAAGAATGATTGATGGAGGGTGGGGATAATCCTTTCAAGGATGATGATTGATGATCAGTGATATGAACAACATTAGAAGGATAATTGATGAACTGGGATATTATAATTGATAACATGTGATATGGCAGTACAATAGGCATTCAAAAGATGATTGATGGCAGGGGGTGGGGAATATGTTTGAAGAATGATTGATGACAGTTGATATGATAAGCTTGTGAAAGATGATCGAGGAAAGTTATAGGATAGCTCTTATAAAGGATGGATGACATATGATAGGATATGCATGTTAAGGATAGTAAGTCATGGCTGATATGTCAAGTATTTGAAGGATGATTGATAACACGAGATAAAATAAGCCTACAAAAGAAGATTGATGACAAATGACACATTAACGTTTTGTTGCCTGACTTGCAATTGTTGCTACTGTGATTGTTCATGCCTTGACTGTTGATAAAGGTGGTACTTTGATATAGGACGGATGTGCCAAAGGTAAGGTGTGCAGCAAGTTTATAATTGCTTTACATTGATCATTAGTTGTTCAAATGATACTTATTTCAAAGTCAATTCGGTTAAAGGTAATGGGAAGTGGGCAGAAAAAAGTGGGCCACCTTTTACTCCCTGTGTGGGCTCTTCAGCTGTGATGTCATACTACAATGGTCACGTGGTAATAAGATTTTCTTCCATCTTTGTTTGTGGGCCGATCATGCCAGTGTGACATTGGTTGAGGTGTTACCTACTTCTTGAGCTGACAAGAGATTGGGTATAGTAGCCTGCCCCATGCATCTCATTAACATACAATTAGCCACCCGGTGGTAGCAGCAGTTCTCATTACCTTTAAGGTATTTGCTGAGTTGGAAGCGTCAATTCCTTGTTATTGCAATGTCTTGTAAGGGTGGCACATATACATTCTTAATGTGATGAAATGTGTACATTTTAGGAAAATATCTCTACCTGGACAGCAGAAAACGACCACAAAACAGCTATGCTCGCCTTTTGTCTCCATTCATCAGGGTTGAAAAAGATACCTCCATTTGTCTTCGATTCTTCTTCAGTCTTCAGGGCAAACCAAATATGGGCATTCTCAAACTTAAACATCGAAATGCTAACCAGGAAGAAAAAACAATTAAAACTTTTAATCGAGATAAATATGAAGGCGAAGAATGGAAGCAATCGACAATCTTTTTGACACCAGGATTATTTCAAATCATTCTTGAAGGACACGTTGGATATCAAATGGGCAATATTGCAGTGGATGACATCACCATTGGCGCGTGCAAAGATGAACAAGGTAAGCATCACAATTGAAGAATAAGAAACAAATTTAGTTTGTATTTTTATTGTTAACGTCTGAGGTTTATTAGTTAAAATTATTGCTGATATTACTGTTTCCTTTTATATTCCTATCTGTATCTCCCTCTGACAAAGTGAGATATTTGGTCAATTAAGATGTCTGTTTTATTGACTATCACTCCAGCCCTCGTAAAACATAATTGTGTTTAGCTCAGCTGCCTGTTCAATTAGTTGTACTTGTATCATGGGTCTGCTTCAGTCATGGCCTGTCTGTTCGATAAAGAAATGGACCCAGAGGAACTTAAAGGGTAGTGGGAGTTCGAAAGGCTGATAGAACAGCATGGTCCCCACATGTTCATCTCTTACGACAGTCAAGGGATCCAGCCAATTTTGAATAACAATTCAGAATATTTTGGCCAGCGATGTGGTAATAGTAAATATTTTGTGTTAACATTGTGCACGATATTTTAGAAAATAATCTGACCAAAATTCCTGTTACAGTTTGTTGTATTTCTCTGCATAAATGCTCATGCAAAGTCCGTTTTATAGTTAGAATTTGAACTTCACGGGCCATTACAACAGCCAGCTCCCCACAACAGATATGCGATACCAACAAATATATGCTTGTGTTTAATCCCCACTTCACCCAATGGGATGTCTGATCCAGGCATAAAAAGCACAAGCTGATCCCAGGGACCTGACCAAACAGAGCATTCCTCCTCTGATGTCTACACCCCCCTACACACATACAATATATATATATATATATATATATATATATATATATATATATATATATATATATATATATATATATATATATATATATATATATATATATATATATGGAATAAATTTCTGAACTTTTTTCAAAACGTTTATGCTATATTTGCATTGCTAATGTCTATATAATGCATAGTACACTGTTATAACGCATTGGTATGCCCGTTCACTTCCAGTATAACAAGATGAGTCACTCAGGGCCTGTGACAGCTGTGTTTATGTATTCCGACCCCCTACTGTGAATAAACCATATGTTTGATAAAAAGTTAACTGGATTGGTCTGTGAAAATTTTTTGTTAGGCCCTAACAACTTTTGCTGATTAAAGCTAAAGGAACAAAGTGAAGAACTACTGAAATAACATTTCTCAAAATAGCAATCAATATAATCAGCAGTTAATGTGATAAATAAAACTCTTAAGTTGATATTGTGACCTCGAAGAAAATGTTGGCTGCAACACTACACTTCCAGTTTATACATGAGCCACCTCTCTAAACAGCTGGGCAGTGTTGATGTCGGGCAAATTGTTTCGGCTACATCTTGAGTGTTGCATATGGCGATAGGCCTGGATCAGTATTAAAATGACGTGCACATGGTTGATGTTGAGCCAGTTTTCAAAGTCACATAACTGCTTTAGTGAATTTAGTGTTTGATCTTTAACTCGAGAAATATTCAGCTGCTGTTTTGAGCGGTCACTTGAAAAGTTTTGTGCCATAGTAAATTTTATTTCGGAATGGCAACTCACGAATTGCTTAAAACTGCATATGCTGATGATCCCCCATAAGGGCCACGTTGGGACTGTACATACGTGACCTTGCTCCGAATGTCAATGTTGCATAGGCTTCGTACTAACTGTAGCATTCTGGTATCCATAGAAGAACTATCAAAGCCAAGACTTCGATTCGATTGCAAATGATGATGGCCTATTATAAGAACTAAGTACGCTAGTTTGTGGCTAACACCAAATGCTCAGATTCACTGGACAATGTGTCTGAAATTCAGTCAGTACCAGTTGGACCAGTGTAAAACCACTAGTTGTCTTTTATGGGCGACTGCCTGTCTCAAGTCAGGAGAGAAATTTATTTCGTCATATTGGTATGGGAAGATAAATATTATGTTTTGATAGCTCTTGAAACTCTGCTTTTTTGCTGGACGTAACCTTGATCTTATTTCTGGGTTGACATTTTGTGAATATGGTCAAGTTTTTCTGAACTATTTGAGCTAAAATGTACCCAGATTGCCCATGATAAAGTTCGTTAATAAAATATCGATAGGCATAGCATTTAGAGTGACCTTGACGATATATGGAAGGTCACCCAGCAAATGTACCTAATTTGGTTTCTTAGTTATACCTTAAGGAACATTGATCTGAGACGTGTACAGTATACTTGACGACTGTTGTGTGCGTTGTGATTGCGTGGGTGTGACCTTATTGTTGAGGTCACAAATTGAGTAAAATTTAAACTTTCCATAACATATCCACCAGATGGAGAGGCATATATCTCGGATAAGCTTTGAATGCTATGCAATTTAAGCTTAAAATCGATCCAGGTCAACGCCATTTTCTTGGCACGCACAAAGACCTTTATGCACCATGCACAAGTGCCATCAATCATCAGCAAGGATAGTCAAAAAACAGAACTGTATCTGTCCTGTTTTTTTTCTTATTGTTGAAATAAGCGTATATGTCTCAGCTAGTCTGCTTCCCTATATTTTTTGTTCAAAAGCAGGTTTTAGACTCAACATTTTCTTTGCCATTTGTTGCGATAGTGTTAGGTTAATTCTGTGAAGGTTCTCCCGATTTAGCCGTATAGAAATTCGACAATGTTTTTTTTGTTTCAATTTGAAAAAATAATATGCTACAGTTGAAAAATATTCTTACTACCCGTTTTTGGCTTTGATTTCCTTATTATGGGAAACGTAAAATGACATGATGTCAATTTTACACAGCAAAGTAAAACAGCATGTAATATTTACGTGGTAGAAACTGATAAAATGTGCCTCATGTGATTTAAAAACATTGTTTGTTAAGCAAAT
The DNA here is from genome assembly GCA_964020975.1 of Hermodice carunculata. Lineage (NCBI taxonomy): Eukaryota > Metazoa > Annelida > Polychaeta > Eunicida > Amphinomidae > Hermodice > Hermodice carunculata. Next base: position 94,307,356 of record OZ026612.1, on the reverse strand, counting down.
TCCCTTTTAACTTGTCAGTCAGCACTGCTTACGGCAGACCTATCCATCCGACCATCATCTAACATGTGTCTGTGATTCATCTTTCAATATTGTTATTTTAATTTTGAAGCCTGTTTCGTCTTCCTGGAAAATCGTCAAAAATAGTCTTTGAATTTTCTGTGCCAATTGCTTCGACATCGCATAGGAACACATTGGGTAACCACCACTTTATAACAGGAGAGCTTGCATTTTTTCTTTGCTCTTTCGTGATTCTTTTCCCTGTAAGTTTAACTTTTTGTTCTAAAAGTGCTCACTGGATTTTCGTCAGGGATGTTTTCTTTTAATAACTATGTATTACTTCTATGCTTCCTTTTTAGCTGTTACCTCACTCAGGTAACTGACAAGTTGGGAACACCAAAAAGTGGCAGGCCTATCATGTCTCTTTTAATTTTTGAGTGATTAGGCCTATATGTTTTGGAAAAAATGAAAGTTTGTAGTTAATGAAGAATATTTCAAAAGTTGAGAGGACCAGTTTAAAAAAAGGTGCCTTTCAAGGGTGACTGCCTCTCTCAAGTCAGGAGTGAAATTTGTTTCTTCACAGTGGTATTGAAAGCCGAAAGTTGATGTTTTGGTAATTCTTAAATCTCTGCATTTAGCTGTATTTTATTTTGCTGTCATTGTTAAGTTGCAATTTATAAATGTGGGTAATGTTTTTCTGAACTGTTTGTACAGGAGGCTATTTAAAGTTTATTTTCCAGAAGTGTAAAATCCACAAATTAGTCTAGAGATATACTTATTTCCTCATAACACAATCTGTTCCACCAGGTCGTAAATTGACATCAAAAATTATGTTTGGTCAATCACAGACCCTGTGGGATACTCTATCTTTCAAATTACAAAAAATACATAATTCCAAATCGATTTAATTCATTCTTGCAAGTGTTGGTATTGTATGATGCAAAACGATGTACAATAGAAAATTAAAAAGCCTGTATTTTAGTTTCAACAGTACATCTGTAAGGTAAAGTATACATTTTGATCACTGCATGGACTGCAGATTTAACAATTATTCCCAAGATTTTATACACATTAGGGATATACCAGTTAGTGTAAAGTTACGTAGACACCAATACACGCATTACACATTATTTCAGAAATTTCTTTTTTTTTTGTATATTTCGTTGTGAAAGTGAGAGTTCCGGGAGATACCATATACCTGCACCCATATGCCAGTAACTTTTGTTTTCAAGATCCTGGTATGGTTGATCTTCTAGCCAAATATGCCAAAAAGTTCGCTTTTCTATTGATTTTCTCTACAATTCTTTCGAAGGGAAAACTCCGTGACGATTTGCAGTATTTCTTATAACCCTAATTTCCGCCTTGTACCATTGTTTATAAAATACTGACTCTTTTTATTGTTATACATTGATTAAACAAGAATCTTACATTACATATATCTTATAGACATTCTGGAAAAAACATGTTTTAATTGTTTCCAAGCTTCTAAGACAGATTTATAAAATAACGGTGCTTGGAAAGTTGACAGATCCATACAACATATGGTTACAAATAAATCCTTGATCGCTGAAAAGTATATTTCTGTTTAGCTTGTGACATGGCTACCACTGCCAAGGACACTTTCACGGAGTGCTCCATCTGACGTCACTTCTGGCAAAAAATCCGATTGAAATTTTCTCGGAAGACCTGAAAAGTCTGGTATTTAAGTGCTTCGTGTAGTGTGAAGAAAAATGAATATAATGATACCATGCGTAAATTTTGAATGCATTAACCTTATTTCATGTTTGGAACGAGCGGGACTCGAACCTGCAACCTTTGGCACCAGTCGCCTAGCTGAAATGGGAAACGCACATATCCACTCGACCAAATCCCCATCCTTAGAAAGAATGGTTCAATGGAGGTGGTTATGTGCGAGTGCCATATCAACACGGTATTGCAGTATATTTACTGAGTCGGTATTTATTTCCAGAATCGGGGACTTAAATCCACCAGCATTAAGGAAATGCCGAAAGTTGAGAATACACACCCTATAACTGCTATTAATACATTTTAAAATAGTCTGTGACAGTGTGAGTGAGGTCAACACATGGTTCCAGGCACCTAAGAACAATATTCACCAAGGCCGAAGACCGCGGTGTATAGGCCTATTGGTGTTTTCAGGTCCCTAGAACAATGTTTTGACCAAATTCAAAGACTAATTGTTTTATTATGATCTTGTTATCAGACTGGTCACCCATGATGATAAGCCTAAAAGCACACGAAAATAGACTTGAATTCGTGCAGAATAAAAGAGCAAAAATAGCGTGTTAGTTGTGTTGCTGAGGCAAGGTGTCCACTAATCCAATTAATTTCTCGTTAAGAACCGAGTGTCGTTTTTGTGTGTGTTATGGCATAATATTTACATTCGGCACTTTTCTTACCATTGACAGAATAGGAGAAGAAATGTTCAATTTTCGATGAACACATCGCTTGACAACATAGGGACTACTTTCCCCTGACGGACAATGGTGGTACTAACTATGTACACAAAACCACATCCATGGCTGTCGCCAGGTGACAGTTCAAATGCGCCAAGCCTTCCTCTTATTCCAACATCTCTTTGTCCCAGCACCAGTAATCTCTCGCTCACAAACCAAACATTGTCATCCGGTATGATTTCCAGCTCAACCTTCCACAATTGTATGTTAAATCTTACCTTCTTTCACTAAACGTTAACGTCTAGCGATCCGTTTCAAAGCATGACGCCTCTGGTAGCGTGGGCAAATCACCCCTTCTAGGCTCCTTCCGCGTGTCATGACGTGTTTTCAGAATTTAACAAATTTCGTCTTTTCAGGCCATATTACTGAGATAAAAAGATACTGTATGTAGTAAATTCACATTTTGTACAGCTATAAGTGTAATATTATCTGTTTTGATATCAAAATAATTGTATACTATTATTGGAACTATATTTTGTTGTGCTCTCATTCAGAAAGCCCGCGTGCTGGCTCATCTCATCAGCCAACTTATCCCACTTAACAAAGATTAATCACCGAGAACTGTGGTTAAATTTCACACTATTTCAACTAAAATTAAGCTAAAAATGTCAATATAAGTATTGAACGGCGTGTTCGTGTCATGCATGCCGGGTATGATGACATTGGACCCAGGGACATATTGCATGGATGACACAAACACGCTGTTCAATTCTGAAATGACGCGGGTGCTTGAAGCTGGCATCGTAGGCCTGGCGCACGCCAGTGCGCCTCGCCCGAAGCCAGCTTCAGTCGCCCGCGTTATTATGCCATAACACACACTAAAGCGAGATTCCTTACTTATATGTAGAATTTGCCCTTAATTTTTCTACTCGAATGCACGAAATTTAGAAATTTAGTACATAGAATATTAGGAGAAACGAACAGAAACTGATTTGCCCAGCATGTTCAAGTGTTGAGTTCCGGAAACTCAAGTGGGCGTGGCTTACTGGAATGTGGGCGGGACATTTAAAAGTATGGTTTGATAACACACCAGGCTCTCCCCTATACTTACAATGCTAAACTTAGCAATGCTAAAACTTAGATTGTATGTAAATTTAGATTCTGCATTGCAATAAGCGTTTGCAATGCGTGATCGCACCGGCATTGTGTAACCTGATTGGACGAGCGGCACGATGACGCAAAGAGATTATTTCGGTTTTATTTAAAACATGACGAGCGGTCTACAGACTATCCTGTGACTCACTCTATTCACCGCTGAGTGACATGCACGTATTTAGAGAATCACACGTGACATAGTTTATGTCAATTGCAAAACCCCGAAAAACTTGTTCATATAATAAACATCTATACATAATAACTTTTACAAACTTTTATAGCATATATATATATATGGACCAACGGGCAATTTCCACGGATACGCTACCGCATGGGGGTTGCCCCATATTGAAATACGCCCACGTGATCTTTTGTTTATGGTTCTGGTGTGCCCGATCACAAGTTGCAGCGACAAGATAAGAAAGAATTATGTCCTTCTAAGCAAGGCTTTAATGGCCCGTTATTTTGATGTTACATAGATTTAAATGTCATTACCGTAACAGCCCTCACAGCACATAAACAAGCAGTAAATTTGAAAATCATGCTCTTCTGCTCTCCGTTAAAAAAGATGGTTCAAGAGGTACCTTAATTGTCAACAGTCATGGTTTGTTAATATGCAGCCTCTTGCAGCTCCTATCTAGACTTATCTGATTAAAGTTACTGGTTCAACCCAGTCGATGTCAATTAACCACCGCTGGCTTGGGTGTCAGTTAATTGGTTGATCAAGAGGCTAATTAGCCTTATCAGATATGACTGGATAGGCGTTGCAGGAGGATGCATATTAACAAACCTTGGTTGTAGAGAAACAAGGTACATTTTTTTAATAACGAACAGTAGTACCTCATGCTAAGCAAGGCTTTAATGGCCCGTTATTTTGATCTTACATAGATTGAAAATGTCATTACCTAAACAGCCCCCGCAGCACATAAACAAGCGGTAAATTTGAAAATCAAGTGGTTATTTCTTGTCAAAACAGCAAAGTCCCGCAAATTTATCATGGATTTACTAGAATGTTATCTCTGAGTTATTCATACAATTCAATTAACACTGTATACAAAAAACTCTGTTCACCAGTGTAACAAAGAGAGTCATTATAGATTGTTTCTTACTCCATTACGAATCTTGCAGTGTTGTCTTTTACATGTGGCTTTTATACAGGAAGTATCTTATCTATAATTGTTCTTTTTCCATCATTTAATTTTAAATGTTGGGAATATAAATAGCGCAACGAAATTTCGTTACCGTGGTTCAAAATATGTGATATATCAGGGAGCTACTGTGAAATATGTGCGGTCTTTATTTCCCAAACAGGCATAGTTCTAATGGTGAATAACAGCATATTTCTCAGTCTGAACAATTTTTAACTAAGAAGCATTATTATGTTAATACTTGTGAAAGTTTGCTGGCTACTAGGCCTATAGAGATTTCATCAAGTTATCGGGGTAAACATTGTGCCAGAATTCCATGCCTGTCTGGCAATTCGACTTGGTGACCGTGACAGAACCTTGCATATTATGTCGCCTACACACACACACACACACATATATATAAATAGATATCTATTACAATGTGTCAGCACTATTTCAATTTATACAGAGACACAAATATTAAAGAATGCGTGATGAAACTATTATTTATCTGTATAATATGTAAGAAGCTGAACTGTAGTAGTCTAGGCTCTTGTCCAAGAAACTACCGTTGAATTTGTTCTCAGCTTTCATGCCTTCAAATATGTTTATCCAGGACTGAGTCATTTCTTTCCATAAAAAAAAACTCCATCAACATTCAACACGCTGAATATGATTACTTGATCCACATAATAAAGCACCTGTTGGGTGCAAATGAATCGTTATGATTGCGCCTCAGGAACTTCTGCAATTGTTTTACATGACCATTTTCCGTTCCAAAATCTGCTCGCAACCTCTTTGGGCCCGGGTGGGGGTGGGGGTGGGTGGGTAATTCCATGTGGGATTGCACTGGGTATAAGCCGCGGGAAAGGCCCTGCTTTCATTACACCCAGGATTAGAAAAGGCCCTCCAAAATGTACACACCTGGATTAGGATAGGGGTAACAATTAGAATGCTCCATCGCAGCAATCCTTTCAACACATTACAGGATTAAGTAAGGGCACCTTTTCAAATCTGGTGTAGGGATTAAGATAGGGTATTGTATAAAAATGTCCGCAACACACACCCACACCCTGGTGTTGGGTATGTGCCCCCCCCCCCCCGGGCTTGGGCAGCCACGGTGAGTACCCATTAGGGGTCACTGCTAGTTGTACATGCTTCAAGCCATATTATTATTCTAGAAAACCCATCAATGCAACCGTTGATGCATATCCCACGAGGTTATAATTTATCGTATGAATAAAAATGACACATAAAATTGGCCCTTCATTCTCATATATTCTGCGCTGTAGTCTTCTTCGTCGACGGTACAAAACACCTTCTGGATCTAGTATCAGGAGCAGGTTTCTGACTATGTTTTGTAATACGACAAAGCCACGTTGAACGTATTTTAAATGCATCAGTCTGTAGGCATGAAGACTGCTGGACTTCTCGATTTCCTCCATGATGAATAAGGCTAACTGAAGTATGTCGGAGGTGTACTTTCGGCGAAAAGTCCTTGCCTTCTTAAAATCCTTTGTAACGTCCTTCGGCTTATTATCACATGAAAATAGTGTGCCAACGACTCCAGAAGCCCTGACTGCCTCAATCTTAAATTGAAGTAGAACGATACCAGCTTAGATGTTTCAATAACATACGCCATTTTGAGTGTGAATGATGACGTGGTGTGGCCCAAACTCACACGTTTGACATTGTACGTACGACTTACTATCTCGTACGTACGACTTACTATCTCATACGTACGGAATTTATCTTGTACGTACGACATATTATCTCGTACGTATGACTTACTATCTCGCACGTATGACTTACTATCTCGTACCTACGGCATAGTATCTCGTACGTACAAGATAAATATTTTTTCTCCTGGGCGTATACGCTTCCATAAAAATCTCTAACTGCCTCGATCCCAAATGGAAAAAGAACCGTACCAGCTCAGATGTTTCAATAACGGATGTCATTTTGAGTGTGAATGATACAGAAGCGTATTAGCGCCAAGGAGAAAAAATATTTATATCGTACGTATGGGATAATATGTCGTACGTACGATATTAATCTCGCATGTACGGGACAGTAAGTTACATGTACTAGATAGCAAGTCATACGTACGATATAATATGTCGTACGTACGAGATAAATCTTATAATTGTACATATGAGATAGTAAGTCATATGTACGGGATAGTAAACCATACCTACGAGATAATATTTCATACGTATGAGATGGTAAGTTGTACGTACAAGATAGTACGTCACACGTATAGGATAGTAAGTCATACATACGACATACTATCCTATACGTGTGACGTACTATCTTGAAAGTAAGCGACACGTGCAACATAGGAAGTCGTACGTGCGATGCCAAATGTAAGAATTTGGGTCACAACACCATATTATTCACACTCAAAATGGGGTCTGTAATTGAAACATTGAGCTGGTATCATTCTATTTCAATTTGGAATTGAGGCAATCAGAGATTCTGGAGTCGCTGGCACATTTAAGTAACAGGAGCATGTTGCTCACTGTTTATTATGATACGACAAAGCCAAGTTTAACGCAGTTGAAATGCATCAGTCTATAGCCGTGGAGACTGCTAGACTTCTCGATTTTCTCTATGATGAATTAGGCTGACTGTAATTTATCGGAGGTGTAGTTTCAGCGAAAAAAATCCTTCTCTTGTTAAAATCCATTTAATGTCCTTCGGCTTATTATCACACGGAAATGATCTGCCTACGATTCCAGCAATGCTGACTGCCCCAATCTCAAACTGAGGTAGACCGATACCAGATCAGGCGTTTCAATAACAGACGCCATATTGAGTGTGAATAATACCGTGTTGTGACCCAAAATCATACGTTTGACATTGTCCGTACGGCTCAAGCTGGGTTTCCATGTGCGTATTGCGTACTGCGTAGTGCGTACTGCTTAGTGCGTAATACATGTAATTGATTGACTTAAAATTAACTACCCCACTTCCATTTATGCGTAGTGCGTAGTGCTTACTGCGTGTTGCCTATGCGTTTCAGTCGCTCTGTGTAGCGATTCTGTACGCATCACGCAGGGAAGACGCGCGTAACATACACAAAATGGCGCCAAATCCTGCCAAAGTTAACATGCATACGAAAATGGTATCCGCAGTACGCAATACGCGCCCCAACTACGCAATACGTTGTACATAATGCGCAATACGCCCACATGGAAACCTAGCTTTACTATGTAGTACCTGTCACTTACTGTCACGTACGTATGATTTACTATCCCGTACGTATGACTTACTATCTCGTACGGACGACATATTGTAACAGAACGTTGTTTCCGTGAAGAACGATAAAGTTTATTGGACCGTCCGAGGAGGAAACGTTTTGCCGAAGCCCACTGATCGCTGCAGGCGATTACTGCGGCAAAACGTTTCCCCCGAGGAAGGTCCAGTAAACTTCATTCTTATTCGCGGAAGCTTTGTTCTGTTTTTATTCCCATTTAGCCTGTATATTAACTCCAAATAATACCCTACACTTCCCTCATTCTTTTATCACAAAGAATAGTGAAATCTACACAAGACATGTTGTTGTGCCATGATAGTTTGACCTGAACGGGAATATGGTTCTCCGGGCATGGATCGAAGAGTGAAGCGGTAACGATGTTGCAAAAAGGGGACATTTGAACATCATTTAATTCACAGTTTGGCATGGTTCCTAGATGTTCGATGGACAATCAAAGAACCGGTCGTCAAAAGGTAAATTCACGTACAATTTGTTGGATAAGACAACTGTGGGTTATGGGAAAAAAAGGGTCAAAACTTTGTATGTTCACTTCAATGACAGCCATGGCCATTGCTTGTGAGTTCGGAAAAGTTGGAACCATGCCAAACTGGAGACTCCCTGATCATGACAAGTGAGCAAGCAATAACAATTCGCGTGAAACTATCATTTTAATAACCACTGAGCCACTAAAAGTTAACGATGAGAAATAAGTGATACCGATCGATAGGCCTTACAAGAGGCCCATTGTTCAACAACGACAGCCTATAAAGGGAATCACAGGCCTAAACAGTCAGCATGCTGTAAAGATGTAGTGCCGACACTAAAAGCTGAGTGAGGACGCTAAAAGCTGCAACTGCAGCGGGGCAGGTTCGAAGTGGAGAAACGTGATACCCAACTAAGGAGTAAAATGGAGAGGCAGGGACGACATGCTATACTGGATATGATGCAAACATTAGTTAAGAAATAAGAACTTATTGCTGTTTGTACATATTGTTCCGAAGCTGTCAGCTGTATAATAAAGCTTTCATAGTCACGATTGTTTTCTTGTTCACAACATTTAATCAAACTACATTGTATCCAATGTTGGAAGTCACGCAATCGTTTACCGTGCCTTTCTACCTGTTACAAATATTTGCATAATAAGGTATTACAGATCCACATTTACTTACTGTAAGTAGTCTGCCAGGATGGATGGCTTTACTCCAAAATATAGGCTGATCTGATTACCATATAGGCAGGAGTGGCAGTTGACAAGCAATGCTGCAACGATGTGGTACTTTCCGACTGGTTGGAAATAAAGCTTTAGATTCGTTTTGAAATCGAGAAATTCAAATAGCTGAACGATTTCCCCAAAGTTCCACTCTGCTGACTCCCGCATCTTAGACAAAGCTTTATTAAATGCTTGTTGCTCTGTCGTAATATTTGCTCCTCTGTACGGGACTATAATCTGGGGCCTGCAGGGTCTCCGTAGAGTGAACAATCAACAAATTTCGGAATCTGAAAACGTCTCAATAGGTCACTTCTTTCCAATAATGCGGCATCATGCCGTCGGCCTTCTTTACCTAATGTTGTAACCAGGACTGACTACACGGGTGGTTTTATTTATTCAGGACTAGAAGAGTAACAAGACAATTTTGCAGATGTGCTAATACACAAAAACAAGTTTTGTTCATAGAAATTTTGCTCAAGAGCAAAATGCAGACTTAAATTTGGCGCAGGAATTTTATTGACAAAATACAAAGTTGATTAGCTGACGAAAAAATAACAAGTGGGAACAGAATGGCGTCACCGTTGGATTACGGGAACAGTAGCGCGAAAAATCTAAGCTCATCCATGATCTAAGCTCATTCCCATGAAATTACAGTAACACGCCAGGTTGTATTTGTATCCTATCTTACTATTGAATGACCTTTCGGGGGTGGTTATCCCATGGGAAAGGCTGTCAGAACTGAGGAAATTTGTAGCTGTTGTTGAAGTGGCATACGAGCAGACTTGGATGTGGAAAGTTGAAGAGCAACTGCCCAAATATGGATTTAACATTCAACCAGGAAATACTTCCTCAATATGGTCCTGCTTCAGGACATAGTCTGCATTTTGAAAAGTTTCAAGGGAATACAGGCGCACGTGCAGAACAAGCAGCGGCAGCACTACTTTAGCTGGCCGTTGCAGACGATGTGTACACGCCTGCAGGCATTACTCATCCAACATGGTAAAGGTAAACTTGCTTTTTTCAATCCATTAATCATCAGCCTTTTATTAGTAGTAATTATTCTATGTATAATTTTAAATTGGACGTTGTGTAGTTTAGTTTCCATGCAACATTTAAAAGGCAGCTTGAATATTTCATTCCATCTTCCATCTGTGATTTCAAATTTTGCATTCCATCTCTGCACTGCTGTTGGGATTACATTACATTTGTTTTCAAATTTCCAGTAAAAAATTTTACTGGTTATAAATTTAACTGGTATCGATCTACCGTCAATATATAATTTGTACTGGTCTGTTGATAAATGATTTAGAACTCTGCCTTTCATCTTTTGCTTCCAGGTACGCGGTAGTGCATCAATGAGGCCATGATACAGAAGAATATTCATATTCACATTAAACTTTTGATGAAAGTTATCAATAGCCAACAGTTCTCTTTGTTCATCAATTGAGTCTTGCACAAACATTACACCTTTTTCATGCCAATCTTGATAGTAAACAGATTTGCCATTCACCTTAATATAGTCATTATACCATATAGATTCTCTCAATATATCATTTACTGTCATTGGTGGAGACAACCATTCAAACTTGTTCCATTCGTGTAGCAGCTCCATATAAGACTGTGGTTCATTTTTTATCTTTGTAGTAACTGGCCCTGGTTTGAAGTAAATCAGCAAGATCAATCTTTGTAAAAAAGCTACTGCTTACTTTTTTCTACTTTGAGCTGTCATGTGCCAATAATTGTTTAAACCATGCCAGTGGCAGAGAGCTTCATTGGACTTCAAAATTTAAAATTTTTAATCCTCCTCTTTCAATACTCTGGCACATTCTCTGGAGAACCACTCGATTAGTCTCTCTTGTACTACTTTAGTGATCCAGATGAAATAAATATGTTTAAATCAAAAACATCACTTTATTTTTAACTTAGTTTTTTTTAATCCCATATAAATTCGTTTATTAATTCTTGGATTTTTCTCTTTAATTTATCTGGAACTGGAGTACAACAACATTGGTACAGTATTTTGGAAATTGCTATTGGTTTAATGACCATATTCTTACCAACAGGAAAGGTCAGAATTAGCTCCAAAGTGTGTATTCGCCCCAATACGCAACTGAATACACAAATATTTGGAGGGCTAGAGCTGTGTATTCCCAATAGTTTTTATGTTAAAGCAACCTTAAATTAACTAGTCACTTTTGTAGCTGTGGTTATATGATTTTTGTGAGGCATTCAGTTATGAGTCTAGATTTACAGTCTGAAATTTGATGTTTCTATATGCATTAGTTTTCAAGTTATTAAGTTGCTAATTGCAATGTAAAGAATAGGAATACACAACCCTAGCCCTCCACTGACTGCAGTGCCCTCTTTTAGGCAGTTCTTGAACCTTCTATTCTTGCCCTTGCCTATTACAGAGAGAGCGAGAGCGAGAGAGAGAGAGAGAGAGAGAGAGAGAGAGAGAGAGAGAGAGAGAAACCAATACACACAAAAACCCCACCTTCAGCGCCAATCATTACGAAAGAGGCAATAGGAAATTTAAAAAGGAGGTTAAAATTGAAATTAACCAAGCTATCTCGAGCTCATAGCGAGAACTACTGTCGGCAACCTCGTGGACTAATTCATAGTGAGCAGTCCGCCAAATAACAGATTTACCGTTTTCTGAGGAAATAACTGTCAGCTGCATCACCTAAATGAAGAAAAAAAGAAAAAAGGAAAAAAACAAACAAACAAACAAAGAAACAAACAAACAAACAAACAAAACCTCACAAAAGCTATACATCCATAAGTGTGTTGGGATACACCAGTCTTCGTAAAAGAATGTAAAGCTCCTCTAGGCCACTAACGTTTGTTCTATTGTAACATATGAAATGGTCTGGAAATCTCAGCGCTTGTTGCCGGCGACCAATGTCTTCTTTTTCTAAGTGAAAATATTTTAACACCCCTCCTCTGTAAGGTCTTCAAAGTTGAACCGAAATCTTTGTCCTCGATTTTCATATTCAGATAGAATATTCAAAAGGAAAGCGTCTTCTAAGTCGCCCTCTTCCGCCGGAATAAGTGAAGGCAATCCATTGATCTGTAAAAATGTAGGATAGAGGGATTGAAACACACGATTCTGTTTTTTCCCTTTTTTATCGTCAAAAAAGGCAAAATCAACAAAAAATACAACTGTCATGTTAGGAATATATGCACACATAAAAAAGGACAAAAACAGTTAAAAAATACAAGTAAAGGGACATGTATATGAACTACAAAGTATGTTGCATGGTAAGTCTAGCTCTTTTTTATTTATGCAACATATATGTGTAATGAGCTTCTTGATATTCATCAATGAAATCAAATCTTACCTTTGCGTGGATAGCACTCTTCCCGCTGGTAACATATAACCTGTGTGTTGAGGGACCACGTGAATGCCTGACTTCTTTTCATTCTCTTTACGCCCGTGGAACGATTACGTGATCTGGATCCAGTTAATCGTGAAAAGTTATCGTACAACGAAATGTGCTTTATCGGGCTTTTATCCCGTATGTGCGAGATTTATACGACATATCCCGTACGTAAGGGATACACTTCCATACTGTCGGCCAGGGCTGTTACACTGAATTTGTGAATGGTAATGAGGGCGAGGGGGTGGGGGGGGGGAGGGTCGTTACAGTCCTCCAGAATGGGTACGTTGCGAAAGCACATGGGTAATCTTAAACAAACTTTAACGTTCATCTGTGTATGCAAGCTCAATTAAAACAGCCCTAGTACGGCCCTCATATTTTTCAGCTATGACGTTGGATTGTCGGAGAACGATTAACGGATTAGACTACCTTGGAACGGTATCCACGACTCGGTCGGGCACAATTTGTCAGAAATGGGCCAGACTGGTCAATACATATGCCAATCAAACAGGATTTTCGGATGTCAAGCTTCCTGTTAATTATTGCCGAAATCCAGACAGAAAACCTGAAGGGCCGTGGTGCTTTGTGGAATATTCAACCAAAACATGGGAGTATTGCGATGTACCATTTTGCAGTAAGTTATGTGACAATTCGTTTTATTGAAAAATTAACTGCTGGTACATTAATTTTAGATGTTGAAACAACCATACCCAGTTGCAAAAGTTAAGAAATACTTCGTTGAATTTTAATTCTCTTTACAGAATAAAAAAAAACGAAAACGAAATTAGTAATTGGATGAGCCTAGAACATTTGAAATACGGGAAGGTACCATTGGCCATAGAAGATTATTTAACACAATATGTGACCCAAATCGGCAGATTTTAAGTGAGCTACTTTACCATTTGTGTTGCTGATGATTCCAATGTTTCAGGCCTTTCCTATAATATATGTTGCTTTTAGAATGCAGGGAGAGTGAGTTCACGTGCACCAATGGATTGTGTGTGTCTGCGACGAAAAAATGTGACGGAAAAAATGACTGCTACGACTATTCAGACGAGTCACAAAATCATTGTCGTAAGTAAAGTTTTTTCCACTGTGGATATCAGTCGGACTGGTGAGAATATATGTTCATTACAATGTCACATCATTTAATCCATGGCATAGTGAATCTCGCTATCTATGGGTCATGATAAATTTCAGCCATGTAAGCCTACTTCTACATATGTGATGTTCTCGTACTTTATGTTTTATGTTTTTCGTTTTTTTTCTTATTTCGAAAGACGGCCTATTTTTTGTTTTATATATATATATATATATATAATATATATATATATATATATATATATATATATATATATATATATACATATATATATTTGTATATATACTAGCAAAAATAAAAGGATAAAAGAAATTAGGAATTGGATGGTGTACTCTGTCATTTGAAGTGCTGTTTCAACCTAAATCTCTATATAATGTTCGCACGTTTGTTTTGCCTGCATTATGCAAAACTCGGCAGTACATATATATCAGTCTATCTTCTGCATCATGCCATTCACTTGTTCTTCACCATGTATTACTCAGAGTTGATGACAGTAGTGGTACTCTGGCAGTAATTCTAGTAAAATATTCAACCAACCAACCAACCAACCATCTTATCGACCGACCGCCTGATAGATCGATCAATCAAACAATCATGCAATGCGTTTAACAATTACAACTCGTATCCAAACCAAACCCGTGTAACTGCTTTCTATGTCTGTTTCCATCCTGTTAGTGTACTCTGTCGTTTGAAGTATTGTCGCAACCTATATTTTTTATAATTCGCACGTTTGTTTTACTGCCTGCACTATAAAAAATGAACGCTGGCAATGTTTGTTGGTACATTGGATGAAAATGTACATATTTTGTCACCAGTTATTCCAGATGTTACTTTTAATGGAATGAAAACTTCTTCCCGCTCTTCGCCAGGTTCAGTATAAAATGTAACAGCCTGGAAATAATATCATCTTGACTTAAAGGTTTTAAGCACACATAATCATGCAAAGCCTAAGCTAGCGCGACGCAACACCACGCTGCTTATTTTACCCTCATCAAAAAGTAAGTTTTATTACGGTTGGAACTGATCTTTTATGAATTGATGAATGACAAAAAATATACCTCAGATTGATAGCCCTGCGTTTAATCCTTCATTAAAATAGTTTAACAACACCATTTTAATGTGCACGTCCAAGAAGCAAAGCCCGTTTTGAAGTGTTCACATTTAAGGCGTTCTTTTCCTGCTATCAGATGCTGACGATGAGTACTATACTTAAAGGACAAAGTTGTATTTGCAAGTGACAGTTTTCTTGTTACAATTTAAAGACCACCTTTATTGAGCTGAAAATATATCAAAGAAACCGTTCGTGTCGCTAACTTTAAGCACATGAAGGCCATAAATTGTCATGCTAAAGGTGATTGTGGGGGCAGGTTGAAATATCGATTTACAGCTTCCACCGCACAACTGAAGCCTTCAAGACCGTTTAAGAGTGAGCAGAAAAAAAAATTTCAGCACGTTTCCACAAAAAAATACAAAAAAATGTTGCGGATGTTGGGTCACAAACAAAAGCGACCTTGAACTGTTAAGGATGCTTGACAGTGTGTTGCGTCTCTGAGGCTGAATATTTTTTATTTGCTTGTTAAGGAAAATTGCATTACCCTTCCAACAGGAAAATAACTTACTTTTTCTAGGTCTTTGGTGGTCGTAAAAGTTATTATCCCGTTGCCAGTACATGTACTGTCACGCTTTTGACCCTTTGCAATCACAAAGTGAAAGCACTTGAACCCCAGTATAGCTTGAGAAGAAATGACAAGAAAAAAGGCAACAATTAGCAAAGAACATATGGATTTATTTATTTTTTGACATGTGTTTTTATATGCTGTTTTCAGCATAAATTATAGCCCTCTGTGCCCTTGGTCCCGAGACCAACAAACACCCCATTGGTGTTCACAAATTATGCAGCAATATGTCAAATGTTTTATCTCTCTCTCTCTCTCTCTCTCTCTCTCTCTCTCTCTCTCTATCTATCTATCTATCTATCTATCTGTCTGTCTGTCTGTCCGTCCATCCATGCATCCATCCATCTATCTATCTATCCGACCGACCGACCTGCTTACTTATCTATCTATCTATCTATCTATCTATCTATCTATCTATCTATCTATCTATCTATCTATCTATCTTCTATCTATCTATCTATCTATCTTCTATCTATCTA
Source organism: Hermodice carunculata (assembly GCA_964020975.1). NCBI lineage: Eukaryota > Metazoa > Annelida > Polychaeta > Eunicida > Amphinomidae > Hermodice > Hermodice carunculata. The sequence goes on along the minus strand of OZ026612.1, from coordinate 94,291,554 downwards.
TCTATCTATCTATCTATCTATCTATCTATCTATCTATCTATCTATCTATCTATCTATCTATCTATCTATCACTGTATGTATTATTCTTGCAGATGAGAGTGTCTCCTGTGACTTTGAAAAGCCATATGCGTGTGGATATACAACGGCCCCTCATTTTTCAATTTGGAGACGCCAAGCAGGAAAAGCTCCAAATACGAATTCTGCGATATATGCGGATTCTTCTGGAGGAAATGGTCGGTGTAAAACTCAATTGTCTGCACTAGTAGATGTATTTTGTTTTTTACTTTTTGACACAAAGAGGTATTGGGAGTATTATAACTTGTATGGGAACTTTGTGCCCATGTTTTGGAGGCATACAATATGTTCATTCTGAGTTGACAAGGACATGAATTTGGAAGTAGCTCCAGCCTTAGTTGAAGAGGCCTGGTACATTGGTGCCTGACTGTGACGAATCACATAGCACATTTGTACCTCCACAGTTCAAAATTCCGTAATCACATGCAAAATATTCTTATGTTTCTCGAGGATAATGTATATAGGGTCACTTGTTCTAATAGCAAACACTTATTTTGTACAGATAGTCTTACAGAATAAACAACTTGACATGTTCTCAAACTTACATTCATCGGAAACCATATCATAAGCAGTGAGATCCCTTTTTGGTATCCACGTAAGCTTCAAAGTTACAAAGAACAGCATGCTCAGTTGTGCTTTTGTAAGTTTACTTTATTCCTTTGATGTGACCTACTTGTGTGTCTTGGTCTGCAATTGTCAGTTGACCATGTAAGAAAGAATTTCACCTTGTAGCAGAGTTGAGAGAGAGAGAGAGAGAGAGAGAGAGAGAGAGAGAGAGAGAGAGAGAGAGAGAGAGAGAGAGAGAGAGAGTTACATTTGGAATGTTTGCGTCACACTCCTTGCTGATAAATCACCGTTAAACGTTAAGAATGCAATGGGATTTGCCCGTGCCTGTAAATGATAAAATGCAGTATCTCGTTAAAAAGGGAAGTGAAGGGCCCAGCAGCCCAAACTGTTCAGGTGCCAATGCAGGCGGGGACCACCGTGAACGCGCGCTCTCCGCCTGGCCCCGCAAAGATGAGGAGAGAAGGCAAGGAAAAGAGACGAAAAGACAGAAAAAAGAAAAGAGTCCAAGAGGAATAAAGTACATTTAGCTTGTCATTCATTGTGACGAAAGGTATATTTTCAGATGCGCACATGGGCTTATTGAAAAGACCAAAAATCCGTTCTTGCACATAAAGCATTGTATGGAGTGATAAACACTCTTTTCCCCACAAAATATGATTATAGAATAACTGCCACAAACTGATATTCAGATATCAAATTATCCATTTTAACTTTCCATATAACCGCTATATATTTATTTACAAACTTCATGGAGAGACTTTGGCTCTAAAACGCACCGGGATACATCAAATTTAATCCCATTTGAGAAAATATCCAGGGCAGTATAATAATTGAATAGCTTTATATTTAGGCCAGGAGCCCAGACCATTTATTCATGCGAAAGATGGCAAAATGTTTGACATCATGAACATGTAGTTTGACCCTCAAATATCAAATATTGTAATTGCTGCCGGAGTGCAGTTGGGGCTTTAACTATTAAATGCCACATAATATGGGGGTGAAAAATGGTATTTATTCATGTTAACACCGGCAAGGCCAGAAATAGCCTCAAATCAACTATAGGGTTCCCCTGGACCATAAATGAACAACAGCAGTAATTTTGCATGGGGCATTAAGCCTGGCAGCAAAGCCCCCCCCCCGGCAAAGAGACATTTATTCATGCGAATTGCGGCAAGACTGGAAATGGTCTCAAATTGTCCCACGGGTCCTCTGAACAACAAATGCATAATGACAGCAATTTCATGTGGGGCTCTGCCCCCGACACCAACCCTTTCCCACCCCGGGGTTGAAAATGGCATTTATTCATGTAAAGAACGGCAAGGGTCAAAATGGTGTCAAATTGTTCCCAAATGTCCCCTGAATACCAAACAAATGAAGGCAGCAATTTTATGAAGGGCTTTGCTCCTGACAGCAACCTTCCCCCAGCCCGAGGGTGAAAATGACATTTATTCATGCAAAGTATGGCAGGGCTCAAAATGGTCTCAAATTGTTCCCAAATGTTCCCTGAACAGCAAACACATGAAGACAGCAATTTTATTTGTGGTTTTACCCCTATATATATATATATATATATATATATATATATATATATTTATTATAAGGGATGCTGGATCTATATATGCATTTCCCATTGAATTACAATATTCATATTTATACAATGAACATTGTTTTAAATTTCTTATTTATACAAGTCGTAGAGTTGTAAGTTACATGTAGCTTTGATTGAGTATGGATGGTGATGACATCAAAGAACATAATAGGTCCACTAGCCCACATATTCTGCAGTACGTGTCCTCTGCTGAAACCCCAGGGACCTTTTAACCTTGTTTCCAAAAGATATGTTAGTTATTTCAGTTGTAACAGGGTCCTTATAGTGGACTTAATTGGACTTATATTCCACCCTACGCCATACCAAATGTCTGATACCCCAAGGAGATCTTCTTGCCATGGTAAGTATTTTCTTTCTTTTATCTGCATGTTTGTTTTCATTCAGCCTAAGTTTTAAATATAACACACAATAATGTTAAGACACATATGTTACCTACATCTCAGAACGCAACTACCATATGTGCCCTGTTTCATATGCATGTGGCAATCAAAGAATATGCATGGATCAAACTAGGAAAGATGATTTGCTGCATAGCAAATCAGTGTGTGTGCGTCTTCAAAGCATATTGGTATGGCAATGTACAACTCTTCCATAACACAGGAGTAGAAGTTGGAATGACCTGTCTATTATAGCTTTGAAGTTATTCAAGATTTAAAATTTCTAATGGTGCTATTTAGCATAATTTAAATTGCTACAACTTTTATTTTTAATTCGTTAGGCACGCAATGGTCAACAACCCCCTAGTAGAAGTTGGAATGACATATCTTTCTATAATAGTGTTGAAGATATTAAAGATTGAAAGTTTCAAATACTGCTAATTAGCATAATTTAAATTACATTACAGGCGCAATGGTCAACAACCCCCTACTGGAAGTTGAAATCACATCTCTGTCTATGATAGTTTTGAAAATATTCTAGTTTTAAAATTTCCAATGCTGCTAATTACCGTAATTTAAATTGCTACAACTTTTGCTTTAGATTCATTAGATACGCAATGATCAATAACCCCCTAGTAGAAGTTAAAATGGCATCTCTTTCGCTAATATTTTTGATCATATTCAAGTTTTAAAATGTTCAATGCTGCTAATTAGCATAATTTAAATTGCTACAACCTTTGCATTAGATTCATTATATGCGATCGGTTCTTGGTCCTCTCATGTTTCTTGTTTATGTAAATGATATCACCGATATCGTAAGGTCAAACATAAAGTTGTTCGCCGACGATGTAACTTTGTTTATTACCATCGACGACCCCATCAGCTCTGCCAACGCTATCAACAGTGACCTGAAATTTATAGAGACCTGGTCTCGTCAATGGTTAGTCACTTTCAATAGTACCAGAACCAAATCCATGCTTTTCACTAAAAAGAAGAGTCAAGTTCAAAACCAACCCATTGTTTTCCTCGGTAACTCGTTAGAAAATATTTCAGAACATAAACATCTTGGTGTAATTTTCAGTTCTGACTTGTCATTGTCAAACCAGATAAATTCCCTTGTATGCAAAGCCAGGAAGCTAATTGGAATACTAAAACTACTACAATATAGACTCAATAGGCGTTCCTTGGAAATTATATACTTCACATATATTAGACCATTACTGGAGTATGGGGATGTAGTTTGGGGTGGATGTACTCAGGCGGTGCTTCATCGGTTGAAAGTGTTTAACTGGCTGCAGCCCAAGTAATAACCGGGGCAAACTGTCGCACTAGCCATAGATTATTCTATAGTGAGACGGGATGGGAGTCTTTGGCTAAACGTCGAGATAAACACAGGCTAAACATTGCTATATAAGATAATGCATGGGCTAACACCCGATTACCTTTCTAACTTAATTCCAGGAAACGTGTGTTCTAGAAACACATACAATGTAAGATCAAAAAATGATATAAGCCAGATATACACAAGAACTAGTATTTACAGCAATTCTTTTATACCAGCAACCATTCGTCAGTGGAATTTGTTACCCAGTTCTGTTCGAAATTCTGAGGATCTTGATACATTTCAGCGTAAATTAGACCATGATGAATCAAAGGTTAACGATTTATTCTACATTGGTAACCGGAAAGTAAACATTCTACATTCCCGAATTAGAATGGGCTGCAGTCAGTTGAACCACGACAAGCATAAAATTGGCAACACGAGTTCTCCTAGTTGTGCTGTGGACCTACAGTGGAAAATTCTTACCACTTTTTCTTTGAATGTCCTCGCTTCATTACCGAACGTAACACTCTTCAAATGTTTATTATAACCAAGGCTCCGTTTGCATTAAATACAGTACTAAATGGAAGTTTAAAATGTTCAAAAGCCGCTAATATAGCTATCTTTGAATCTGTACATACGTACATTATCCGCACTGGCAGATTCAACTGAAGCCCGCACTGGTTTCACTTGGTAGTTTGTATATACAGTTAATACTACAAATTTTGTTATATAGATATGGGTAGGCCTACCATTTAAGTGGCCACGTGCGGGAAAACATCTTTACTTTTCTAAATGACTATTTCAAAGCCTGTTTGTATCATTTATCTCTTATAGTCAATGCAAACTACTCATTACTCGGACCACTATCTGTGACGTCTGGTGTTGTCAGTATCTTGCATACTGTTATGTGTCCGTTAATGCACTGTCCTGTGGTTTGTGCCATTACCTTTTACACCACACTCTGTATTTTATTCCTTTTTTTCGCAAGAGGAATTTGTATAGGCTATGCTTGTTTTCCAACTGCCTTAATAAAATATGTTTAAGCCAAATTGCTTTTGTTTTAAATTCATTAGATGCGCAATAGGCAATAACCCCCTAACAGAAGTTGGAGTGACATCACTATCCATTATACTTTTGAAGATATACAAGATTGAAAATTTCAAATGTCCCTTATTTGCATAGTTTTAAACATCTTCATTCCTCTGTATAAAACGGTCAAGCTCCTTCTATGGAGGTACATTTATGCCAAGTTTGGAGTTTCTATGTATAATAGTGTCAGAGAAAAGTGTTGGACAAATTTGCTTGTAAAGAAGAAAGAAAGAAAGAAAGAAAGAAGGAAGGAAGGAAGGAAGGAAGGAGGGCGGGAGGGAGGGAGGGAAGGAAGGAAAGAAGGAAGGAAAGAAAGAAAGAAAGAAAAGTGTGTGTTGACACACACACACTTTGAAATATGTAAAACCTACATAGACATGCAAACACACAGACACACATACATACATACATACATACATACATACATACATATTATATGTGTGTGTGTGTGTGTGTGTGTCTGTGTCTGTGTCTGTGTCTGTGTGTGGAGTGAGATTTTATTTTTTCACTCACAGTTTAAAAATCATATTCATTCTAATAGTAGCACATACTGCCAAATTGAATTAGGAGCCTCGGGTGTCTTAAATTTAGTAGGAATGTTATATTCCACATACCCGCAAAAACAGTACCTGGGTCCTGGTGCTAGTACTCTCTCCATTTGCATGGCAGCTTATTATGAGAAAGAAAACAGTAAGTCCCATATTGCAAATTATTAATCAATTTTTAAGTCACCCAAATACTAAGGGAAACAGGATTTTTTCCCTGCAAAATTTTGTCTATCACGGCTGGGTAAACCACAAACAAATAATCAGCTGTTTAAGTTGCAAAAGATTTGTAGTTGCAAATGACTACATGTGCTTAATTTACAGCAGTTGCAGCAATCTAGTCATATAGTATACTCATCCATGTCCAGTATGTCTCAGAGGAGAAGTGTAGAGGTGATCATGTTTGTTACAATTGCTGGTGCATATAATTTGACAATACTTTGATGCCTACACGTGTACACTCTGTAAAGAGAAACTTCAGTATTAAGTCGGCAAAGATATCTGACAACGACCGCTTTTTAGTAATATATTTTCATAATCTACAACAGACATGTTCTTGGGTGTTCTTGAACTGAATTGTATTTTCAAGATGACATTCACGTGTAGTGTATATGTATAGAAGTACACAATAGATGTATTTAAACAACATGATTAAAGTACTTTACACGCTGGACTTTTATCTTGCATTTTGTCAAAGACCAAACTTGACATTATTCTCACCATAACTTGCTGTCAATGTCCATTCAGTGTACAAAGAACTCCTGGAGACAATTATCAGCCTTTCTGCTTTTCACTTGAGTAAATATTACCTAGGGGATAGGGGAACGTTGCCGTCAGCATAGGGTCCCTCCAAAAATCACTGCTGCTGTGTATTTAGTATACAGGGGACCACTGGGAACAATTTGGAACCATTTTCAGCCTTGTCCCTTTTCAAATAAATAAATGTCACTTCTCTCCTGTGAGGGGTGGGGGTGGGGGTATGGCCCCTCCCAAAATTGCTGTTGCTGCATATTTAGTGTACAGGGGACTACTGTGGACATTTTGAAACCATTTGCAGCCTTGCCACCTTTCGCATGAATAAATCCCCCTTTTCCCTGGGGATGGGGTATGGTTGCTGTCAGGGGTAGGGCCCCTCCCAAAATTGCTGTTGCTGCATATTTAGTGTACAGGGGACTATTGTGGACATTTTGAAACCATTTGCAGACTTGCCATCTTTCGCATGAATAAATACCCCTTTTCCCTGGGGATGGGGTATGGTTGCTGTCAGGGGTAGGGCCCCTCCCAAAATTGCTGTTGCTGCAAATTTAGTGTACAGGGGACAACTGGGGACATTTTTAGACCATTTTCAGCCTTGCCGCTTTTCACATGAATAAATGCTATTTCAGCTCTGGGGGTGGGGCTTGCTGTCGGAGGCAAAGCCCCACCCAAAATTGCTGTCGTTTTCCATTTATTAGTCAGGAGGCTTCTCTGGTCAATTTTGAATTATTTTCAGCCTTGCCGCTTGTCGCATGAATAAATGTCATTTTACACCCCCTGCCATGGGGTATTTAAGGGTTAACGCCCCAGATGCTCACAGGCAGCAATGTAGAAATTAAATGTCTGAGGGTCAATCCTCATATTTATGATGTCAGAGCTTTTGCCTTTTCTCGCATGAATAAATGGTCTGGGCTCCCACTCTAATTGGGACCCCAATCAGCATATCGGTGTTCTTCCTTTCATAAAAAACAGTTTGCAACCATCATATAACACACAACCGATATAGGATGTTGCAGAATATTTAGATATATTACAATTAAAAGTGAAATTTATTTCCCGCCTGTAAAAGTGAACATTTAATCGAACGGTGCTTCGAATCAAGGTTTATTATTATTATCATTATTGTTATCATCATCATCATCATCATCATCATCATCATCATCATCATCATCATCATCATCATCATCATCATCATCATCATCATCATCATCATCATCATCATCATCATCATCATTATTATTATTAATGTTGCTATTATTATTATTATCATTATTATGATCATTGTAAATGACCAAAACGGGGAGTACCTGGACATACTACTACTACTACTACTACTACTACTACTACTACTGCTACTACTACTACTACTACTACTACTACTACCACCACTACTACTACTACAACTTATTTATTATTATTATTATCATTATTATTATTACTATTATTATTGAGATAATAGCAACACGATATTTCAATGATTTATAAAAGATATCTTTATTTACCGTCCGCATACCAAATCTTAGAAACAAGTATTCCTCGTATTACAATTAGCTGCAAAAGAGACAAGTTAAAAATTTCAACCGTTTGGTATCCAAAACAAAAATATCCGAAAGAACGAGTCATGTGGAAGCTTTGAAGAAACCTCATAACGGTGCCAGTCTGTATCGCAAGAAAGTTAAATGCATGAGCACTTTCAGACCTATCCGTGGCACGTTTTGGTTTGAAGCATGTTCAGCTGATACTTCGACCAATATCAACAAAAATGAGTATATGAATCAAAAGTTGAGAACTCTATCGGAAAAGCACATAATCACTTCTTACTCGCAACGATATCCATAATTTATGTGCTTTATTAGGCTTTTCGATACCAACATGTCAAAAATAATCATGCTTTCCCTTACGTAATCCTGGCGTCAATTTGTTGCGTGTTCCTTTTATATTCAGACCACAGTGTAAACGTATCTAGACTGATAGCTTTCTCTTGTACCTAATTACGTCTATACATCAGGTTAAAAATCACCAGATACCCATTGTTCCCATGGGATACATCTGTCCTTAATTCGCGTTTTGAATATGCATGTACGTTACAGTTCATTATTGCAGGCAACCCATCCTTCTGCAGCACTCGTGGTATCTAAACAGCTACGTAATAATTCATAATTGTGTAAATTATATAAAAATTCTCTTCGCTTACACTTTTTCACTTTTCATAGTCGAGCACCGAAAAAAGATCATGTAGTGAAAGAAGCCATTGTGACCAAAGACGAATCCCATGGTGCAGCGATAATGATATATGAGGTTCCCATTCATAATATTATATTTTTATTTCACGTTAAATATTTGACATTTAAATTTACTTTTTAATTCATTGAATTTAGCAAAAGAAGCACATCATTCTTACCCAGTGTAAACACAAATTAAATTGTTGTTTGGCAAATTGAGTGGAAGGGTTTGTGGTCATAAGAAGCAAAGGATACCAGTGGTGCCTTATTTTCCTATTGTAAGCAAAGTTAGTCCTGTTGAACAGAAGCACAATCACTTTCTTTATACATTTTTACTCTTTCGACAAACATAGAACAAGTAACGTGATGATTTCAAAATTCTCGGTACCTACCACTGACTTATTGTTTCACATGAATTTTTCTTTTTCAGCGTATGAAATGAAGCCTTTTCTGCAAAAACAAAGTTGAAATCTGATTTTATGGTGTCGCCCCTTACTCATTTTGTGTCTTAACCTCTTTCTGTCTTCAGGGCATTATTTTTACTTAGACAGCAGTGTATATCAAGGATTTGGACCACAAACGTCAAGTGTTATGTCTCCATGGTACAACGCAACAACATCACAGTGCCTGTCATTCGATTATCACATGCACAGTGCGAACTGGGGAGCTTATGCAAACTTGATTGTACACCAACAATACTCCGCCATTGAGGCCATAGCTTTGGCAAAGCTCGAGATGCAAAGGGATCGAAGATGGAAAAAATATAATGTAACTGTTCCTGCTCCCTCAAACGGTAAAACATACCGCATTTCGTTCGTTGCTAAGCTGTCAAGTGGACTTTTTAATGACATGGCCATCGACAATATCCAATTACGTGCGGGCAACTGTGCAAATCACAACCATGGCAAAGAAAGTAAGACCAGTTTTGTGACTTATAAAAACTAAACACCAGCAGCCTGAGCCCCGAGTTATTCATACCAATGAATGCGCGGCCCCCTTTCTGTGACCTCCAATACACTTGTAAGCCTGGCGAGCATATAGTGGACACAAAATAAACCAAGATACACTTATATTGAACAGTGCGACATTCTACAAAATCTGCATCAAAAATGTAAATAACTCCATAAATACGGTTTGGTGCTAGGAAACTGTAACTTGAAGACATAAAGTTTGTCCATTCAATGACAATGCACAGACTGGAGGTTTTTTTTCTTTGTAAACAGAATAGACTGCCAATCATTCTTTCATTTCTTGTGAAAATGCAAGCTGCTGCGAGTGATGAATAATATTAATTACATGTAAGTCTGCATAAGACACAGCAAAATAAAATAAAAATGTTAAAATTATATGTAAACATCCATATCCAGCTCGTTCGAGGAAGTACAAATTTTGTTTTGTTTTGACAAGTCGGTGTCTGTGTCTCATAAGCTTTATTTGGTGCATGAATAAACATTACATACACAGTGCAAGGTATAAGTATTAAGTGCGTTTTTGCTTTGGCTTGTATAATACGAGAAGGAAGTACCCACATGTACGGGCAGCTAGATCCCTGTGTCAAACATGAAAAGATTTGTGTGTCTTGCCAACCAAGCAAGTGCAGTAGAATTTACTCGTTAAAAGTCATAGTTCAGTTCTTCAAACACATACTAAGCTTGCTATGAAAGTCAGTCATCGTATGCTTGGAATAAATGTACTTTGTTCACTCAAAAGTATCACCCCTGATTTTCTACTAATAGGCCCACATAATGGCTGCAGATTGTAATCGTTTCCTAGCTACAGGGTAGCAGATTTTGGCGGGAAGTTAATATGCGCGCCCATTATTATAAATACATACTTATGCATGTAAAAAAAAAAAAAAACGCAAACCAGGGAGAGACTGCATTAAGACTCCGTGGAGTTGCTATCATGCTAGCCAACGTAACACCATATCAATATTGCAATGGAAGAAACCTTTATTTGGCCCAATACACATATGTAATATAAATACAGCAAACCGAGGGCTCATCCACGAGAAATCTCCTTTCTTTCTTCGAAAACAAACCCCTTAGAGTTTTCTCGCTCCGTCAGCTTGGTCTCAGCTTTGAGTGTGGTCGTTCCTGGTCAAAACATGTGAACAACCTATATGTTAAAGCAATGAAGATATTGGACTGTCTATTAGGGATGAAAGTTACGCTCGACGGGAAACATCTTGAAATATTATACTTTACCTTTTAAGACCTATTCTCCAGCATTAGTATTTGGTTTGTTTTCCCATTCCTTTCCATATTGAGAAATGGAATAAGTTTAAATGAAACACAATGCAAAAGTTACCTGTCTAATGGCGGTAATCTACATTCTAACTCAACCTCAGCCTCCTGAAAAGACTTTTTATTATTTGTTTGAATATCCAAATTGTATTATCCAAAGAAGTAGATTACAATTAATAATCATACCACTGGCGCCCTTCACTCTAAATACCTTATTGTATGGAAGTAATACCTGTTCGAAAGCAAAGAACAAAATTATATTTGACGCAACTCAAATTTTATTTTTCATTCAGGAAGATTCAAACCACCTTGAATTAACAAAACAGTATATAGTCCCGATCAACAGAACAAAGTTTTAAGCTTCAATATTGCTATGCCAACATCGGTTATTTAACCTATATTTCTGACAAAGCAACCAGAAGTCCCTCTGGCTGTCCCGTATATCTCACCCATCTTATCTTCTCTGCGTTATGTGCATGTTACTGTGTTGTCCTGTGACTTGTGCTTCTTTCCTTTGCTTTTTTTACATGCTTACTGTTATTGCACATAATGAAGTTAATTATTGTATTTCATCAGCAATAACTGTAATCATTTACATTTTTATTCTACGAGGGGAATTCATATAGACATGGTGACTGTTTTCCATTTTTTTTTTGTTTAAATAAATTATGTTTTAACCAAATTAGTCTCAGACAGTCAGTTTTCCGGTTTAAGTATTTGTGTGCACAGCTGCCTTTCTCTACCGAAAGATGTTTGTTGATTCATGCCGATGAATTCAATGCTTTAGGATCTTGCACTTGCAGACCATACTCATCATGCATTTGGACACATCTGTCACATCTGAATAAATATGTCAGTTCAGAAGAACAACCAAAGGCAACAGAGTAAACTATTCTCATTATTTTCTGTCAGTTAACCATTTAAGCACCTGAGCTTGAAACAAAAGGAATTGGAGTGACAAAATGACCCGTCATGGATTAATCGAATTCGTAATAAAGGCTTAACAGCTTTTTTTTATACTCAAAGGCGTTTACCCTGTGTGGAACATTTTTATGTCTTTGAATTCTATAAACTGTTTAAGCTTTTCGGGGGCATGCAGATTAACCTCCCTTTTTGATTAGGAAACAAAGTTGTAAATAGCAATGTAAATCTCGCAGAAAATGATACTGAAATTTCGATCAAAGTGAAAACGTCAAATGATAGCATTTTACCTCTGATGTGCTTCATGCGTGACAATTTCTGGGTTTTGGACAGACACGTGTCCAAAGGACTTTTTTTCCTGCCGAGGAGGAGGCTGCATACCCAGCAAGAATGTCTGCAACGGAAAACCTGATTGCACCTTGGGTGATGATGAGCAGATTGGATGCCAAGAAAGTAGGTATTCTTCAGCACAATCTCTTAATGGTTGTGTTTTTAACATTCGGCTCTCTTATTTTTAATTAGAAGACATTACTTGCAAATTTGCTTGTGTGATGCGTTTGTCAATCAGTACCAGATATGTATATTTAGTGGCGCTACTATTACTTGCCGACTTATGAAAAAATGCAAAACCATGATATGAATGGTCAGAATACATATGGACATGGGTAATATTGGGATACTAATTTACATGTGTGTTTATGCAATTTTGTCTAAAATCGTGCACCAGATTTACTTGAAACGTGTGTGAATGTACCCTGACAGGGTCATAGTAAGGCCAAGTCACCAAACTAAAGCTACAGCCCAACTGAGCTCAGGCTGGGACTTTTTGGAATGTATGTAGGGCAGCTGAGTATTGGCACTTTCATAGCCGTGTTGGCTCTGTTTAGTGTTAATGATGTCAGTCAGCTGAGCTTTTGTGAGAGTCTGTCGTCCGTCGTCCCTCCGTCAGATGTCCGTCTGTCGTCTGTCCACAATTCACATTTTCGACTTCTCCAAAACCGTGAACGAGATTCACTTCAAACTTGGTGGGGATGTGCCTTGGGTGGGTCTCTGGCAAGTTTGTTCACATGGGCACGCTCCGTTGATTTTTGGATTTTTTTAGTCAAATTTTTGGTTCTTTTTTAGGTGGCAAATCTTAAAAAGCCTTTTCCGAAACCGCTCACCCAATTGCTTTGATGTCGCACAGGGACACTTCCGAAGACTCCTAGTTCTGAATTTGTTCACCATGTGGCGCTGGGATTTTTTCGATTTTTTGATGATTTTTTTGTGTGTTTTTGGCTATTTTTGACTTCTTCTCCAGAATCTTCACTCATATTAAGCTAAAACTTGATGCATATGTTCCTTGTGGAATAGTCAAACAAAGTTGTTCACTAGGTGGTACTGGTGTGCATTCCTGACTTTTAACGATTTTTTCAATTCAGGTAATAATTGGTCAATACAGCTTTCCTATTGATTACTATGTGAGCCAATGAGCATTCTAATGCTAATTCACATTGTCGACTTCTCCAAAACCGTCATCCACATTGACGTGAAACTTAGTGGCAATGTACCTTGGGTGGGTTTCTACCAGGTTTGTTCAAATGGTCACGCTCCAGTGTTTGTTTTTTAATGATTTTTTTGTTCTTTTTTGACAAATTAAAAAAAAAAATCTTCTTCTCCACAACTGCTGACCCAATTGCTTTGATGTTACATGAAAACACTCTGAGAAACTCCTAGTTTTTAATTTGTTCACCAGGTGGTGCTGTTTTTTTCATTTTTTTATGAATGTTTGTGTGTTTTCGTTACTTGTGACTTCTTCTCCAGAACAGTTATTTCTAAGATAAAATTGTAAATTAATGGATATGTTTCTTGTGAAAGGATCAAGCAAAGATGTTCACTAGGTAGCACTGCTGTGGATTCCTGATTTTTAACTTTTTTTTTTTTCAATTCGGGTACTTATGGGTAAAGGCACCTTTTCTATTCCTTACTATGCGAGTCAATGGACATTCTAAAGGTAATTCACATTTTGGACTTCTCTGAAGAAACAGTCTGTCATATTCACTTCAAACTTGGTGGCAATGTACCTTGGGTGGGTGTCTACTTAGTTTGTTCAAATGATCACGCTCCAAAGTTTTTTGGATTTTTTATGAGTTTTTTCGAAAATCTTAAAAAAAACTATAGGAAAGTTTAACATGGGAATTTCTTGTAATAATTATAACCCAAATAAGTTTGGCCAGATTTGTGCCAAACTTGGTAGCGATGTACCTTTTATAGGTGTCTACCTATTTTATGCAAATGGTCATGTTCCAGTGATGTTTGAACCTTGACCTCATTCCCAAGGTCACAGGACAACTCACACATAATTTACTGTTAGCTTGATAACGTTAGATCTGTTTTGAGTAAGGAACTTGATGTTGCACATGTTAATGTTTCTCTATAAAGGTCATGCTTAGACAGTACATAAGTGACCTTGACCCCATTTCTAGGGTCACAGTGTAACATACATATTTTTTTTTTACTATGTATTGAGAACTACTTGAACTGGGACCTTGGTGTTGCACATGTTAGTGTTCTTCTATAAAGGTCAGACTTACTCAGTACATGTGTGACCATGATCCTATCCCAAGTTCACAGAGCTGCAAGTGTGATGAATATCTAGGTCAGCTGACCATGGGCTGTTCACACAGCCCTCTTGTTAGTTAATTTCTTAGGAACATCTTTACCAAAAGCACTTGTCCAAGTGTTTCGAAATGGCGTAGGGACACTTCTGTGGACTTCTTGACAATAATTTGTTCAACCGGTGGCGCATCAATTTTGTTCTGTGTAAAAAATGCGAGTTTTCTTTATTTTTGCCCATAACAGCATTATGTAATGCATCGATACGTAAAACATATATTCCCAGCCTCTGGAAATAAGCTGATATCATTTCAATACTTAAAGTAACACCTCTGCAGGTATTCGAGTCCTATCTGTGGCCTATCTCGCTGACAGCTGTTCTGTCCAATCTTCTAGAAAGTTGTTGGCAACTGGATACAAGGAACAATGAAGTCAATGTTGGACCAAGACCGTCGCTGAGGTCTTAGGAGTCTATCAATGACCACGACCTCAGTTAATATGATCCGTAGGCAGCAGATAAGCACTTGGCATCTCATGCAGTCTTCTTATATTACAAAAGAGGCTTTGAATCATGTGGATCACATGAACCTACTGAAGAAATGTAAAACTTGGGTTAATAATCCATTGGCTAGCTGCATTTTTCATTGTTACACGGTAGAGAGTCTGAATAGGGCAAGAGATCTCTCAGTTGGTCCACCTTGGGGCTCTGTGCTCCAAAGGTTTATGACTTGGACTAGTGTTCCTTGCAATACCAATCAATGTCTTGAAAGCTGGCGCCGAGAAAGTATTGTTAGAAATTGGATCCAAGGAACGGTCTATCCAATGTTGGGCAAAGACCAGTATGGAGGTCTTAAAGGCCTACCAATGACCATGGCTTTGGTATGTTGTGTCGTTGAAGGCAGCGGATAAACACTTGGCACGTCATTAAATCTTCTGTTTGTTAACCAAGTTCATTCAAATCATCACATTGCATTGATTTGAAGATAGTTACTGAATTATTGTTAATTTTTTTTGTAAAATCTTTAAATATCTTCTTTTTCAAATTCGCCTCTCCAATTGCTTTGTAAATGCACAGAAAACGTAAGGGAACCCCAGACCGTAATTTGGTCTACAGGTGGCATTTTATTTTTTTGATTCTTTTTTTTTATGAGTTTTTGCACACTATCGCTTATTTTGATTTCTCGCAAACTGCATGTTGGATTCTCTTCAAACTTAGCAGGACTGTTCTTGATTTCCATCAAATGTTTGCGCTACATGGTGGTGCTGCAAGTTTCTGATTTTCAACAAATGACTTACATTAGGACAAGTCAGTAAGGGTATATGTTAGCATTGTTACTGTGCAACACGGACAGCAGCAAAGCTGCCATATTGGCTTATATCTCGGTAATTTTGGATAATAGGCCAATGGCTACCATTAAACACCGAAAATAAAATTACCTGTGAGGTTTATCGTGTTGTTGTTAATTTTGACCTTGAGTGACCTTGAAAGGTCAATCTACAGAGTGACTAATATTTTGGCAATGGGGATCATAGGGACATGGTTGGTATTAAAAACTATTTGTAGTGACCTATGCAGTTTCTTTTGACCTTGTCTTTTTTAGCTTCAGCAACGTTTAAAGGAGAACATGACATATAATATTCAAAAAGTAACATTAAATGTTACACTGTTGAAACTTTGATAGATGCTATTAAATTTCTTTTGGATAATACTTTTGTTCAATGCGGACCATTGGTTTTTCAACAAATAAAAGGCATTCCAACGGGTAGCAACTGCTCCCCTTTACTGGCAATTTGTATTTAACCTGGCTTGAATTTAAGTATATGGATAAATTGATGAAAAAGGACTTTCAAATGGCTGCAAAATTATCAAACAACGCAAGATATATTGATGACATTGCTTGTGTAAATGTACAAAATTTTAGTGAAATTGCTAAAGAAATTTACCCAAAAGATATCCCTTTGGAGGGTAACAATTCACATGGTTTCAGAGATGTGTTTTCGGACTTGAATATTCAGGTCACTAATGGCAGGTTTTCTATTAAACTCTATTACAAAATGGATGAGTTTAACATTGAATTTGTTAATTATCTTTTCCCGGACAGTAATATTTCGGATAATTTTGGATATGATACATTTTTGTCACAGATTTTGAGATTTGGTCGTATTTTTTCTAAATTTCAGGACTTTGCATCTAGAACCAAATTTATTTACAATAAACTTGAGTCAAGAGGATTCAAAGATGTACTTTTGATCAAATATTTCTACAAATTTTGCCTAAATATTCCTAGATGGTTAGAAAGTTTAGCTTCAATAATTTTAGAGATTTTAGACTTGCCCGTTTTGCTACTTAATTCTATCTTTTGACATCATTATGTTTAAATGTTCACCTTTGAGACATTTAAGGCCAGCTTGTTTTCTGTTAGGTAAACCCCGAGGGGCTACAGGTAGCAAGAAGCGGCCTACGACAGTTACAAGCTTGCCTAATTATACTTGATATCTGGTTAATATTTTCATTGCATTCTCTTGACATAAATACAAAAGACTTTCATTCTTTTCTGATTTGCCCTATAATTCTACTGTTAAAATCCAAAGATTATTAGAAAGTTTGGCCACAATAATTTACAGTCTTTAGACTTGTCTGTTTTGCTACTTAACTTTATCTTTTGGCATCTTTCTGTTTTCATATTCACTATTAGACATTTTAGGCTTATATGTTTTCTGTTAGGTAAACCCCCAGGGGCTACAGGTAGCAAGAAGTGGCCTACGACAGTTACATGTTTGCCTAATTGTACTTAAAATCCAGTTCAGAAAAATTGTTTTGATAGCATGTTTTTGGCATAAATGCTGATGACTTTCATTCTTTTCTGATATGCCTAGATGCACATTTACTCAACATTAAAAAAATACTCAAAATTGACAGTATTTTCTCAAGTGTCACAAACCTGACACATTAAGTTGACACATTGACTCAAGGTTGGCAGTTAAATGGAGCTTAATTGTTTGAGGAGTAGGTGTCATCATGGAGTTTGTTTTACATCTCTGGTACAGGATGTACATTGTTGCAGTCCTTGTAAGGATTTCCCTCGGTTTATACAGGTGGTCTAACTGCAACTGTTTATTTTACAATCACTGGGACTGAATATAATGCCCCAGCTTGTTTCCACTTCAGTTAAACATTGGCGGATGGTTTAACTAGGATAAGCTGTCCAGCTAGAAAGGGTACATATTGGTTCAGGGGTAAGTCAAATTGTTCTTATCTGAACCTGTCCTGTGCAAATTTGGTAATTATGGTTTGTTTGACAGGTATTCTTCTTTGATATGACGCTCTGCATTTATAAGCAAAACTTCACGTATTTTGCTAATTCATCAATTGCCACGTTCATATTTATTCATTATTATGTGGGTTGTCTTATATATGTTGAATATTTAGCTTAGACAAGGAGCCGCTACTCAGAGAGACATATACGGGTAAAAGGCTCCGAAACATGTTGAGTAGTTACCTGCTTAAGACCCTTTAATATATTTGGGCTAATACAGCCTATGTAAAAATTTTACAGAGGAACGTGTGCAATATGGACAATAGTACTTCTATGTATATAAGTTAGACAGGGACAGGTTAGCTTATGGAGAGTAAAGAGTTCGGACTGTGAAATAGGGTAATGACTACTAGGAAGTGGTTTTGGACAAAAAGACACAAATACAATATCTTGACAACATTGGATTGTGCAACTTTTGATTAAAACAACTCGTGAACTGTATAGTTGAAACCTGACATTACAAACAATTGCAAACTACTTTATTTTGAAGGATCTCTGGCTCAGCAGTTATAACAAACCAATCACAACTCTCCAACTTAACTCTGGTGTTCTGGAGAGTCCATAGGTAATATTATGGAATATTCCCTGCCACTACTTACTATATAGAACAAGGATTTTCCTGTCAGGTTATGTCCTATTTGGGCACTTTCACCAACCATCTAGCTACTTGAATGCCTTTTAATTTGAACCTCAGTAGTTGGATAATGCTATTGTGATCTACCCTGTTCACAAAAACAAAGCCCTAATAAAATTGCAGAATTGCTGAAAGAACCTAACAACTGAAAGTGACTTTTTGCCAGTGGTTGCAATATCGTCTTTAAAGTGTGTACAAAATTTCCAAAGAACATTGTTCCTTTTTCTGCATCTTGTAATTATTTGACACCTCCTTCCCCGACATCTGAGCTGCTGCAATGCAAAATTAAGGTTTCTATTATCTCAGTAAAGCCAAGCGTGGAGCAGAGGGCAACAGCACTTTCAGTTCCCCAAATACCGCTGGATGTTCTGAATTCTGGGTAAATGCTGCTTTGGTTCAGTCAACTGTTTCACAAGGCTGGATATTGCTGCTAACTTGGTAACGCATTTACAATGAAAATTGAGTATTCTAAGAAAGATTTGACATTCTTGACAGTCTTCAAATCAGTTAGTCTGTTACCACCTAGGATTTGTCTGGAACAACATCATTGTTATCACCCATGAAATCTTTTCCAAAGAACTAGCATGTTTTTGGCTTTAGCTTCATATCTCCATATACTTCAGAAAAATTTGAAGATGATCATGCATTTTTCCGCATATAATCAGGTCATCAAGATACATTATGTCTGCGAAGAGGCCATGCAATGGACCTGTGTGCATGTTCATCTTATTCGACCTCATAATAGAAGCCATTTTCACTGTATCCCACCCTTCAATTTCAATTTGTTAATGGCCACAGGCCAAATCAAAAGCTAATATGTGTATAAATATCCCTCTATCAGAGGAAAAGATATGTTTCTTTGACTGTTGAACAAATTAGATCACAATAAACTAAACAGTAACTGACACAAACATCCTTTTCTATACAACAACGCGGGCTTCTGTCCATTCTGAGGAGGCTGGTTTAACCACCTTAGCGTCCACCAAGTTCTGTAACTGCTTCACCTCCTCATCTTGAAAGCAAATGGTAGTCTGCAGTTGATTTGCTTAGCATCAGAAATGTGGAAATTATGTCGTATATCCATAAAGAGCCCAAATTGGAATTCCTTTTAGAAAAAAATATCAACATACTTACCCAGTTCTTACAGCTGAGGAAATTGAACCCCTTGGACATAAAACTAGCAAAAACTAAGTCTGCATTATTAGAAAACGCTATCACCAGAGAGACTGAATGCCGCTGCATCACCACCAAATTGCATGCCTTCAGATACAGGAAACTTTCTGTAGTGTTCCTTAAGGGGCAGGAAAAAAATCCATTTTGCCCTGAACTAACAAAGACGGAAAGAGTAAGGTCTCATTGTATCCTGTTGGAGCAATAACACATTCCTGCCCTGTGTAAAGGCTACATGAACACTTAGCAAAGTGAACCATATTCAACAGTATCATTGTTGTCTTATTTAAGACAAAATGTCAAACCATGTAGACCTCTGCCATTTCTCATCATCTTAAATGCTGCTGGTGGAGATCTGGGGGTGTATTTGTCCCTAGTTTATAAATAATTTGGAATATTTATTTGCACAAATGAAAGTCTTGTGACCTTGCTTACGACAGCCATGTCACCTCATTTTTCACAAGTGTAACATTCTTTCGGGACTTTAAGATGGCAAACTTGCCATAATTTGTCTCTTCGTTTTAATCTATATGACAGAAAAGGCATACTGATTTTCTTCCTGAGGCCTTTTCATGGAATCCTGGTTGTCTTCTATGACTTGATCCACCTTCTTTGTCTGAATGTCCAATCAGTTGCCCATGAAACCCTGAAATATTTGCTACAAGAGGTTTTTAATGAAGGCCAAACTACTCAGAAGGCACTATCTACCTGACCTGTAATTTTGCTGCACCAAGCATTATGTTTTGAATACCTACGGCCCATTTCGTCACTTTGATGGCTTTTCCGGGTCCACAGATATTTGACTGAGAACCTGATAAGCAGCATCCTAATTCATAATTGTTTTGAGGGAACAATCTCATGTGATGGAATAAGAAAATTATCATCCTAAAGGTAACCATCTTGAACCATTCTCTCACATCTCTCACAATTGTTTCTGACAAACAATGGCCACAATATCTATGTACTGAAACCTGCTCTTCATTGTTACCACTCGCCTATCATAATAATCACTTTGACTTTCTCTGAGGCTGCTATTATAGGTTACAGCTTCATCCTTAAAGTCTCAACTACAGCATCCAAATTGATCTCATTACTCCAGCCAGTCGTATTTTTAGATGTTCTTTTAAAAAGGAAAAAGTCTCCAATGTGCTTTCGTATCGAAAGTGGAAGTTTTGGAAGGAGGGAGCAGGATCTGATCTCCTCTCAGGCCAATTGTGTTTTGTGTCTATCCTATCATTCCTAAGAGTTATTTGAAAATAGTAGCTGTCCCATCCATATCCCATAGATCATACAGTGGATGGTCTCGCTGCTGGATTACATGGTGGTAAAGGTCGACAAAAAACATGTGTGGAAGTGAGGGCATTCTGTACTTAAGATATGCTAAAAGTCTGGAAGGCATTGGATGGGGATTGTAAAACGGTCTCACTGTGTCATTTTCAGTATATGACTCTACAGGTGACAATTTTCAGTCCAGTCTATTGAGTGTTGACTGCATTATGTACATTCGTGGTTTGTTTTGTTTGATGTGGTTATCTACATATGAATGCGCTTAAGATGCCATTTTGTCAGACATACCTTTGGAATTTGCCACTAGGTCACCAACAGCACTAGCAGATTCCCGAGAAGCATCGGACAAGTCAGTCACATAGTTTTTTGAGAAACTTCAAAAAGTTAGTCCTTTCTCTTTTGCCAGAACTGCCACAATTTCATCATAGTCGCATCAAATGAGGTAATCATTGTATTGTGATCCAATCGTCGTAACTGCTGCCTTATTTCACAGTTTGATTAGCGCTTGCATATCCAACGCCTTTGGTTTTTATGACTTCAAACAATGTCTGGTAGAGCCGTTTGATACACATAGTTTTATTCAATGATGAGAAAAAATGCAGCCTGTTCTTGGAACATGTTGCGAATTAATTTTTGTAGTCCAAACGTCCCAACTCCCATAACATGCAGTAGAAAAAGCTGCAATGGTTGCATAAACAGCAAAACCTTGTTCACTGCAAGTCATGCCCAATACACCAAAAAGGTGTTTCTCGCCCTCTGTGTATTTATCGATTTTTTGAGTGCCAAAAATTTCACACATGTACATCTGCAGAACAACCAATCAAAACTGTGGTTATTACATCAACCTTTTAGCGGAGAGGGAAGGGGCGCATGGTAAATTTAACAGCCTTTTTATTTTCAACATGGCAAATCGCTGTGTCGAGCTGAGCAGATATAGGGCAGGTTGGCAGCATTAACTATTCTCAGGTTAGTTGTCATTGAGTAGGAAATGCCATATGAGCAGTTAAGTTGCCTCCGTGTGCCACCTAATGTTCACTTGCTCGAAAGGCGAACTGCGTGAATAAGGACATCTACGGAGGGCAGAATTTGAGAATTCCCGTTAGAATGTTGGGCGCATACGACAAAACACATTATTTTGGGTAGCCAATGTGACTTCGATTAGTATCCTATTTAGATTTACAGTAGGACAAAATATATCCTGAGTCATGCCATGCTATCCACTTAGTTCGAGGCCATAAGTGTTATGGTAAACCAATAGTCTCTTTTATACGGCAATGGCCCTCAGGAACTCTGTAGTAGTATATCAAAAAAGGTCCTCCTTCTTCTTCTTCTTCTTCTTCTTCTTCTTCTTCTTCTTCTTCTTCTTCTTCTTCTTCTTCTTCTTCTTCTTCTTCTTCTTCTTCTTCTTCTTCTTCTTCTTCTTCTTCTTCTTCTTCTTCTTCTTCTTCTTCTTCTTCTTCTTCTTCTTCTTCTTCGGGATGGGGGAGGTGGTGCAAAATTTCCCTTTCCCTTCTTTGGACTGCCTCAATTATGCACAGACTACGATATTTTTGTTTCCGCAGTGCAATATATGCAATAAATACATGTATACATACAATACAAACGACACCCAGTCATCAATACAAATCATGTATCATGTCTTTCAGTTTTTCCCGCAGCGGAAACAGAAGGGGAATCTACCCCTCCCTTTCATTTTGCTTCCTGCCGTTTCGTCTGTTCCTTTTCTTTTTCTTTTGCTCCCTGCTTTTTTATTATATTTTTCCTGATTTCTGTTCTCCACTTTTGTGAGATTTTGTTTCTAACATACAATACACTTTCATATGAATTATAAACAAATATGCTTAAACGTAGTTGATACACACTTTATCGAGTTCACGTTTGAAATATGTCCATGTTAGGTATAAATACTTTCGTTCTATACTGCCATGTAATTCTTCACGTGTTCTTTTTACTCCCAAATTAAAGGTTTTCAAGTCAGTGCTCTTTCTGATAAAAGTTGCCCTACCCTTTTAAAGGCAACAAACACCATTGGTCTTTGCAGGAGGAAAATATGACATTTCACATGATTAATCACTACCAATATGCATATTTTCAGAAGCGGCCGTTACTTGCAATTTTGAACCAGGGAATCTATGTGGTTACTCAATTCAAGGAATGCCACAGTTTTCTTGGCACCGCCACAAGACCGTTTTCTCTGATAAAGGTGCCAGTACCTCATCAAACATTTCAAAACTGTATATATATATATATATATATATATATATATATATATATATATATATATATATACACATATATGGTTAATTATGGTATTGTCGCTTATATTCAAAAGGCCATATTTTATTGTGATAACGACGATATTAACATACTTCAATGCCTAGCATACTTTTGTGAATCCTCTTTGTAGATGATGTACTGATAAACAAGGTAGTAGAAACATAAATTGGTTTGTTATTTTACAAATATCAGTCAGGTAATAATGTATTCGTGTTTTGATCCCAGAATAAAACTATGTGTTGAAGATTCTTCAAATTTGCTGGGAGGCCCACCATGGCCTCTGATGGTCCATAATGGAAAAAAATTTCAAAGAAATCTGACTTCACACTTGCCTACACGTAGCGTGTATGGGACAAGGTCAAAATTTAAACTTCGCAAAAGTAGCCAGGAGGAGAGGTGAGGCAAACCTGCCACAGAGGCTTGTACAGAAACTTGTATTTAGAGTGAGGAAGAGGTGTGAACAATGCATCCGAAACCTAGGTGGTTACACGGAATATTGATATTTGAGCCTGTATCTAACTTAATAACTTGATGTGATAGCTAAGCATTGTGATACACATTACAACAACAGCTGTGATATTGTAAACAAACAACAAAAACAAAAAAAACAAAAAACAAAAAAAAAAAAAACAAAAAAAAACCAAACAAACAAAACAAAAACCAAAAAAAAAAAAAAAACCAAAAAAAAAAAACCAAAACAAAACAAAAACCAAAAACAAAACAAAAACCAAAAACAAAACAAAAAAAAAAAAAAAAAAAAAAAAAAAAAGAAAAAAGAAAGAACCCCTCCCCAAAAAGCCAAAATCTCTTGGAAATAATGAATTTAATAGGCTATACATGTGCAATGAAGTGAATATTCATATTCCTTTAAAGCTTGGATCACCTATAATCAATTTACAGCGATAAATAATCAATCATGAAATTCTGTGTTTGTTGTCCAAAAGCCACGCAATAATGCCAGATGGAAATTTGCGAAGTTTAAATTTTGACCTTGTCCCATATGCACGCTATGTGTAGCAAAGTGTGAAGTCAAATTTCTTTGAAATTTTTTTGTATCCGTCCCTATGATGTCCACGTGCACACATGAGAAAGAATTGTGGAGTTATATTTGCAGGCATCCAAAATATATACACAAGAAAAAGTCGCCGGTTTCTTTTTTGGGGCAGTTTTATGTATATATATATATATATATATATATATATATATATATATATATATATATATATATATATTATATATATATATATATATATATATATATATATATATATATATATATATATATGTTTACATATACATATATATATATATATGTATGTTAAATAAGAGTAACAGGGTAACGCACTTAGTTGTTTAAGTTAAGCATTATAATGCACAGTGTCACGCATGATCTAATGCAAATTGATGACAACTTTTTGAAGCTTGGTTGCCCCATACTTTAGCTATATACCCCGGCTTCCTGTAAAGGGGTGGGGGGTGGGTGGGTGAGGTGATTATTTAAGAAAAAGTTGAGGCTAGAACTTCAAATAGCATGTAAATATTACCTTGTCTGGCGATCCGTCTGTCCAACCATCACTGTGCAGCAGTGCCCTGGGTGATGGCTGTGCCATCACAAACATACATGTATTGTGAGACAGACTGGATTCACAATGCATAAACTGGGATTTCTTTTTATAGATATTCCATGGTAACCCCTTCCGGTCATTTCATGTGGAAACGAACTAGTCTTTGGTCGCCAATTGTCAAACTGGACAACTCAGCGTGTTTACAATTCCAATATTTGAAATTGTCACCTAATGTCCAGGTGTTCTCACAGCAGATGTTTGCAGATGGGAAACGTATTTCTTGTTTCACCCGGGAAGGACCTTGTTTCATCATGGAAGCAGCTTACAGTCCCGTTATCTCGCGGAGAATACAAAATTGCATTTGAAGTAAGAGTTACCTATGGTAGCCTTGGTCCGCGAAACAGGCCATCGTTTGCACTGGATGATGTAACGCTTCACAAGCAGCCGTGTGGCTCTCTCACAGCAGGTATGAATTAATAGAGATGGACAAGCACATGGTCATGCTGCCTTGTTACTTAGCTCAAGGATATACGTTTCGTTTTAAATGTATTTCATTTCGTACGAAAAAGAATAGGAGAAGAAACAAAGTTTATGTAAACTCCTCCTCCTCCTCCTCCTATATATTCAACATGGCAGCTTACAAAGCCTGATTGAAAGAAAGGATTGTTTAAGAAAACGCAAACTACATACATTCACCCTTGACAAATTTTACATGTCATACGTTGGACCAATATTAAAATATGATAGTGTTGGCTGGCACAATTGTACTCAAGGCCCTGCTGACAAACTCGAACTGGTCCAATTAGCAGCGGCATGAGCAGTAACAGGTATTTCTGGGCATGTGCCGAACGTTAGTATGAAACTGAAAGGGGAACTGCACGAACGACGTAAAAACAAAACAAAACAAAGCTAGTTTAGTTTTACAAAATTATAAACGGCAGCGTGCCCACGTATTTGCAAATACGACTGACACATCAATTGAAACTAATTATGAAATGAAAATCTATAAAATGTTTCAGTATGCGTTTTAAAACTATAAGCTATGGAATGAGACATCCGTTAAATGTTCTGTATAATATGCGTTATGTAATTTATGATAACCGAAACATGTTACGTTTAAGTACATCAGTATACTGAGTTTTGTCACATGTGGTTTTATATTTTTAGGTTTCATATTACTTTTTAATTTCATTATTTATTGACATAAACAATCAGAAGCAATCCGTTTAGTTTTTATGAGACAAGGTACCTTAATGTGGTTAATACTATACTGTATATATATATATATATATATATATATATGCATGTGTTATGTAATGCTTTATACATTTTTTGATATATGAGCCTCAAGGTCACGCGTCGTCTATAAATTTGACACTAATATGGACAGATCAGCGTTTGGAGCTTTTCTGTTTATACAGATATGTGATAGGTAGTACACTTAATAATCAATGGGTTTCATTAATCGATCCATGGAATTTTAAATTCACTGCAAGATTGTTGTGTTGAATTCAGCATGTCACTACAGATGCTCACGTTTGTGTTGTCTGAGTCGCTTGTATGACACAATGTTTAGAAAGCAACTGCACGTTATAATGATAATATATAGCATATTTCGATTCACAAGATTCAATTTGAAGTTTCATTTATTGATTAAAAATTTCATTATTAACAAAGCGTTGCGATGTGTCACAACATAGTGTTCCAAGATGTTATGCTTTGTATCAAATGTCTGGCCTCTCAGGCACGTGAGTCAAATGGACATTTTGGCTGCTAGGTCTGTAGTTGAATGAAAAATTGAGGCATTGAATTTTGTCTTGCTGACTATCCATATCACAAATACACAAATGTTTTCAGCAACAGCAAAATTAAGAATGCCAAAATGGTCACCCACTTTGGCCCTTCCCTAATTTTCCGTATCTTTCCGAATTTGAAGAACTATCTAATATTTGACATTTCACAGGTGGGAGCATGTCATGTGACTTCAAACTATCTTCTTGTGGGTATGTTCAATCATCGGATCCGCCTGTTCAATGGACAAGACGACTTTCTCGTCGAAGTGCATTGTACGGTAAATAAACCGTCACTGTCACCACAACAATAAGTCTATGCACACATGCTCTTATTGCCACTATCTCATAAGGACAGCTAAGACACCCAAATCAAATCTCACTTTAGTTGATCCTAGCTCAAAATGTCTTTTCGTTAGGATAGCAAATCATTTATGTGTGTAATCGTCACACTCCAGAAATTTATATATTTCGTGTTTGGGTGTCTGTGAAGTTAATTGTTGAATAAACAATTGAAAGTTGACCGGAAACCATTTACCCCATTGATGTCGATATAAGTCACTCATTATTTGTGATTAATTTGTGATATTATTACACTTGCATCTTAATTATGACATATTGGCAACAAAAAAACCCCTGTGTTTTATTATGTTTAGCTTGGTCCTTTTGTTATCCATCTTCAAAGTTTGATATTTCAATTTTCCTTTCGATTTCCAGGATGTTCATTTTCTTCATTTCATAGAAAAAGAAAGAAACAAAATATTAAAAAGCGCTTATTACATTTTGCAGTTCAGATATTACAGAATGAAAAGCCGTTTACTGGATTAAATTTCGCCCACCCGTTCTCTTGGAATAACCATTCCTAGGCAGGGCTCTCGTCCTATGATCCTTGCTGAGAAAACGAGTTTCAAAGGCGAAGTTGAGCTGATATTTGTACAAAATAGAGGAAACACATTCCCTTAACATTTAGTGAGCTTGTCAATCAAACTATTGGCCAATCACATGAATAGAAGCACCTTTGAAGTACGGAAAACATTCTTTAGCGATCTGTCAAACGGCCACAGACAATCTGGTTTCAAGCGTGACGTCATGGAGGCGGGCCTTGGGGCCCCCTCATCTGAAGCCTGGCAACGAAAGTTGTGTTGCATTGCTTCGGGGTAGGGGTGGGGGTGTGGGTGTGGGGGTGTGGGGGGCTACGGTTGCTCGTGGCCAGTGGACGGGTTACGGGTTTGTTCCCCCCGCCCCCCACTCCTCAATCCAGTTTTCAGGGATAATGTTTTGTTGTATGTAGCCGTACTCCTATCTGTATACTCTGTTTAGGTAGCTTTTATGACTTGACTGGATACTTTACGTAGTTACCTTCATTTTCGTCATTATTTGGTAATTATTTTCTCAAGGAGTTTCTTTTCTCTTTCTAGCCTCTGTTGTGTATTGCTATTTACCAGGTTTTCTCTTGTGTTCACGTTTATGCTTGTTTCGGTGTATTTGTTTGTACTTTCATTTCCTCGCCCTTGGGGGGTCTATAAAACTTAATAATGTGCACGGGTATTGTTGATTCAAGGTCCAGTATTTTTTTAAACATGCCTTTGGTGTGCAGGGCCACTTGACTAATCCATCGCTGTAGGGTCTTTGAAAGGGCATCGTCTGACGATTCCCGCTGCTCCTGAACATTTCAAGTCTTCATTCATTTGAACGCCAAACAAGCAAGATAACCATAAAGTAAACCACTACGGCTGTGACATGTTTGCATATTCGCATGACTTCCCTGTCCACAAACACACTTTCGGCATGCCGTCTGATTGCGCGGTACCGCCGTGACACCACTCTCGTTTTGCCATGGGCCGTTGCCACCTGTAGCCACGTGACCGACTGTTAAGTATGATTAACGGGTGGCATTAATCCGCTAGGCGGCTGAAAACCAAACGAATAACACTACAAGTGGGCCACTATAGAGCCATTGTTTGCTTCATGGGGATTTAAGGATTGCACCATAAAGATGAGTAAGAATAAAAAATAGAACATGGCTTCATCTCTATAAATAGACCATAGCTTCATATCTGTATCGCCCCACTTTGCATATCAATTTAGCACAGGGAAACAAATGACACTACTCTAAGCCAAAGTTGGCAGGTAACAAGGACATTTGCAAAGAAGAGTATGCAGCTCACCTTCACTTTGAAACTAGTTGACTGTGTGTGTGATGTTGATCTCCTCTCCCTTCTATCCATGTTTTCTTATTTGTTTTGTTTTGATACATTCAAATGTATTTTCCTTCGCAAACTTTTGTTTAATAGATCATTCCTCTGTTTTTTCTTATATGAAACATTCTTATTTATTTGTGGTAGACCTAATAAACTACACAAAATAGTACTGTGTGCTACATTGAGCCCTAGAACCGCTGACTGCACAACATTGCGCCCCAGAACCGCACACTGTGAAATGGTTTTAATGGGTTGTAACTCACGTGTATCTGCTGCGCTTTGCACCATGTATTTTCTGTCTGGGCAGTCTAACAACCGGTGCTTTGTTTTCAGGTCTTGGACCTGTAAATCAAACCTAATAGAGCTGCATGTGAAATTGGGTATTCGCCAGCTTGTCTATGACATTTTAAAGTTTCGTTGACACTGTACCTGTCATTTTTCTCAAAGGTTACTTCAATGACACTTACATTATCAATAGAATATGGGGGCAAAACCAATTAACTTTTTTGCTACTTGCTTATTTGTTTATGCTTACCTCCGTAGGTACAGTTCCGAACCAAACCTTAGTGAAATAATAGCCCAACAAGATTTGTAGTTCAAGGATTAAATATTGAAGTGACACTCTTCCCAAAACCACAGATAATCAGGCATATTTATTCCCTTTATATGACAAGAAATGGATAGGAGTTTCTCTGCTCGCCAACTTTTAATAGCCTGTCACTCTGAGGTTCTGTATTAATTGCGTGACTGAAAGTTCTGACACACTTGCACCTGCAGCGTATTTACTGGTCCAAAACCTTCAAGATTCACCCGTTCTAATGACTGGAATTTTGAGAAACAACACACACAGATCTGTCCTACAAATTCTCTATGTATCATCTGTACATTTGAGCTGGCCATCGAGCCACAAATTGAGCTGCTTGACAATTAAAGCTAGAGGTACAGAAAGAGAAGTTACTAAACCTTTCAATAAATACATAGATATCCCGTCCTGTCCGGAACTAGTCTTGGGTTTAAAATTTTTGAAAATCATAGAAATATCATCTGGAGATACAGGTGAGAAAGCAAAATTACAATCGTTTGAAGTTGAAAGATAAGAGGTAAAAGGTATGGAATTACCATTATTAACCTGTGCAGCTAAATTTGGACCAATATTGGTGAAAAACTGATTAAAACATTCGGCAATTTGGTGACAGCCAGGTTCCTATTCCTTCTACAAAATTCGACAAACATTGTATTAGGTATTACCTTCCAACCC
Organism: Hermodice carunculata; assembly: GCA_964020975.1. Lineage (NCBI taxonomy): Eukaryota > Metazoa > Annelida > Polychaeta > Eunicida > Amphinomidae > Hermodice > Hermodice carunculata. The sequence goes on along the minus strand of OZ026612.1, from coordinate 94,261,729 downwards.
TCTTAAAAAACACAAAACCCTGTATCAAAGGTAAATTTTTCACACATTCTTATAATGGTTTCGCAACCAACATAAAGCTTTTCTTCGTGAAGCAATATAAAGACACTTGTACAGTTGCACACTGTTATGTTTGTGGTAATTAAGTGACTTTATATTTACCCTGTATATTTAAGCTTCTAATCTCTGTTATTACTATTTTTGCCAGTTGTTTGCTAATTATAATTTTACCGAAAGGTGGCCTTGGCGATAGCGGATCATAGAATCCTTTGCCAAGGTCATCCTAATATCATTTAGTTCAATTATGAGTTCTTGGTTATTGCTTAATTACCACTTTGTCACTGCAAACGTTGAAATTCATGTAACCCATTTCATATCATATTGAATAAACTGTTCTGAGTTCTGAGTTCTGCTGCTTCGTGGTGACAACCACAATGTGACTCGAGCACAATTTCATCATGATGACAGTGATCAACGTTACTTGCCGAGATTTGTGCCCATCAGGTAAGGGTTCAATCGAGGAAGAACAGCACACAGAGACCTAAAATGATTCCAACAAAACGTTGAGTAGTAACAACGAGAAAACTATCACAAGGACTGCACCAGTGTTCCGAGGAGTTGTCTGCAGTGTATACTTCGTGAATGCTACCTTAAATAGCGTGTGTTATGCCCCCAAGCCAATCAGTTCTGGGTTTGGGATTAAAAAGTGCTATTTATTCTACAGCAAAAATGCAGTAAATATGTCCCCTTACCGGGTTAAACATGTCTATGCGTGTCCAAATCTAGGTCTTCTTCTCCGGTTCTCACCACACTTTTTCATATGTGTTTTTCATTCCATTCCTGGCAACTCGCAGGGGGGAGAGAAGGTGGGACATACTAATGCATTCCTGGGGTACAGCCCCAATTTCAATTTCACTACAGCCCCCCCCCCCCCGCCTTCCTTGCATCCTTGCAAGCCCACAGAATAGCCTAAGCGTGAACCATTACTACACTCACCTAACACATCAAACGTGCCCAAGGGGGAAGATATGAATACCCTTACCATAAGGGGGATATTTTAATTTACCACTGCATGCTGATTTGCCAAGCCCTTCACTTGCGTATGTGCCAACATGCTCCTCTGGTCCACGTATGGTTTCTGTAAGACTGCCTTGCATTCAGTCTTTTGTGACTTCAGGTCCTCAGTGCAAGTAATACAATCCTTCCCCTCTGTGAGGGTTTCTTCCTCTGAACCTGGACCCCCGGGGCAAGAACTCTGTGAGGTATCCCCATTGAGAACCTCATCATTGTTCATACGCTTCATTTTCCTTTCCCTACTGGATCTCTCACCACCACCCCCCACCTGAACCTTACACCCAGGCAACTGCTAAATCTGATCTTCAATCCAGATGTTTGAATCAAAGGACCCAATTCCTTTGACCCTTGTAACAGTGACAGCAGGGGACCTTGCTCCTGCCGCAGTGCTTCAACTACTTGGGGCCTGGGCAACGATGATACATTCTCACTGGCAGCAGAGATGGATGTCGGACCATTTCCCACTGAAGCACTTCCCTCAGCTCAGGGTTGGTCCCCACACAAAGTACTCCAACCATAAAACTGTGCCTGCAAAACAAATAACTCTTTGCTCTTGACAGTCAGGGGCATTGGTCCCATCTGCGCCTTGATGGCCTCCCCCACCTGGTTTGGAATATCCTCTATTGTCCAAGGTCCAATGTGGGCACAGGATCTGCTATAGCTGGCCTCCCCCTCAGAAAGCCAAATTAAATAGTTGGGGGTCTCCTCCCAAGAAGAGTGGGACCCACCTTACTTCCTGCTGCCCTGTCCCAACATGAGGACAACTTGACTCTAAGGTTGATATCTCTGACCTCTCGCTTTGTCAGTCCCGACATTTATATCATATTGCCATGGCAAGGCAGTCCTGGTAACTGTAGCTGTTGGTCTTCTTGGACGTAGCCCTGATACCACTGTAGTGTCCAACCTCCATGGTATATTTCTTCCAGAGATTGATCTGCCCCTTTGTATCACCACCTCAGGTGGAGGGCCCTGCCTCCATCCTTGCCCATCACATTGTTTCAGCTCAGCCTCCTCAGTAATAAACACCCCACCCTGGGGAGAGATAGCTTTTACTATATTTTCATCCCCCACCAGGGGCTTCTCCCCTATTGAGGGGCCGAGAGAATATATTTTCTCCCACTGATGCAGCCGGGACTGAAAAACAGCCAACTCAATTGAGGCCACATCCAAAAGCACAGGTCCCAGCTGGTGTTCTATTATTTCAATGGCTCCACTCCAGGAGCAACCACAGCTAGTGGCTGCCATGTGCACCATCATGGATGCCCACCAGGGTAGAGATGATCTCAGCCTAGGGGTTTCACTTGTTTGGGTACTCATATCATGGGACTGGGTATGCCTCACAAGAGACTCATCTTTTTTCATGGCCCCTGTTTTTTCCTGTGAAAGTGGAATTCTTTTTCATGCATCTTCTATCCTCAGTGCATGATCCTGTGGAATAAGGCCAGTCTCCGAAGCAACTTTTGCCACATTCACCCAAGTCAGTTAGGAATGACCTCACCAGTGTACTCCCCGAGTCTGTTATGGTGCAGCACTTGCCGACCTCTTCTGAATTGCACCAAATAAAGGGCTGCACCCTGGCACTCCTCCACCAAAGAAGGCTCTTCCCATATTTTTTGTATCTTCGGACTCTTCCCCGGAGCACACCTGGCATCCCTGACAAGGACCAAGTTTCCTGGTTCAGACTGCCTCTCTGAGAGCTTAACATCATCTGAAGAGCTCCTTGAGCTACTTCATGCACACTATTGACACCATTTGCCAGGTCCTTGACAACATCTCCACGTGACTCATGGTCCCCCTGGGTCACTTCTTTACCCAACTCTAGACAACTTCCTGTGGCCATCTAATCTCCCTACCAAACGAAAGGTGTCTAGAGCTGAAACCTGCGCTGGCATGGTGGGTACTCATGCAGTCTGCTACCAACAAAGGGATGGGCTGGTCCTAATCCCTCTGATCTCTACTGACATAACACCTAAACATCTCCATCAATGTGTGATTCAACCATTCAACTAGGCCATTACAGCTGAGATGATGTGGGGTTGTGCTAATTTTCTGCATGTTCAGCAACCTACAGACTTCCTTAATGAGCCCCCCATCCACATTTTTACCCTGGTGTGTAGATCCGTACAAGGGTCCCAAACCTTGGGATGAAGTCATAGACAAGCTTCCTAGCTACTGAAACAGCGTCTGGTCCTCCAATGGGTAGGCCTCAACCCACTTTGTGAGGCGATCCACAATGGCCAAGACATGTTTGTTTTTCAAGTTGCTTACCAGCAAGGGACCAAGGACATCTAATTGCACTTCATAGAATGACTCGTCACCATAGCAACTCAAGTCAGTGTCATTCTTAGCAAACACATCCATAGGCTCTACAAGCAAGGCTCGGAGCTCCGCTGCCTGTTCTGCAGGAAAATCTGTCCTACTAGTCATGTGTAAGTCTTGTATACGGGGAGGAAGGTCTCTACTTTCCTGCAATGTGCAAGCCTCTGAGTCACAGGCAATATGCTTTTGGGTACCCTCTCCCCCCTCCCCCCCCCCAGACCTGTCAGCATCGCCGGCAATTTTGTCAGACTCCTTTGACAAAAAGGAGGTCACTACCCCCTCCAGATGCGAGGATATCACAGGTGCTATCTGGGCTATCTAGGACCTCTGCATCAGTCAATTGCCCTATAGAAGTGCCTGCTTTCAGTACTACTTCTTCATTAGGCATGTCATTCAACCTTACAGGAAATCTTTCTCTACCCTGCATCAGGACACTTTCAACAACCACATCACTGCAGACACTAATGGGCTCCAGGACAACTGGCAAACTTCCACCCAAGTCACTTTCCTGTGCAGACACCATGCCCTCAGTCTCTGGCTCGGGAGCAATAGGGCACTCCAAAACCTCACAGCTGACTCTCCGCAGCTCTAAATGAGTTTGAGCCTCTGTGGGCAGGGACTCTCCTACCACACACTCATTGAGTTGACCCAACTTCTCCCCTTCTGACCACCCGTACCTATGAGCGCATTGCTCAAACGGAACCAAAAAAGTGGCCCAGTCTGTGGTTCCATTGTATCGTGGGGGTTTTGATGCCATTGCACCAGGGACCTCATGCACCCATGGCCTGACCCGGTCAGTTACCCCTCTCTTGCTACCTTTATGGCCCAAAGGGGGCTTCTCTCCATCACTACCCTCAGATGAAACTTCCCTCTTGTAAGTCCTTCTCTCTTGAGGCCTTATGTGATGGGACTGACCAGACATGTCCCTTCCCCCAGGGGAGCAGGCATCCCGACTCCCCCTAGGTATTTAAATCCCAGGACCTCATAGCTCTCTCCCATATCCTTCCTTTGTTCACCTGTCCTCCTATATGGCTGTTCCCTGAACCCCTGTAACCGACTGGATGCAACTCCATCTCCCATTTTAGAACCCATAGGCGGTGCCCACAATGTGTTGCCTCTGAGGTGGTGCACTTGCAGTAGTGCTTGCTCTAGCTGGTCCCCTGAGATACTTTGGGAGGCAGGACCAGACCAGTGAGGGTCCCGGAAGGGCCCCAATTCTGCATCACTTTCTCTTTCTTTTGCACCTTCCCAGCTGGTCTTCTTGGGCACGGCACCCCCCCCCCCCCATAGTATCGAGTTTCCTGAATATTGCACATCTTGAGGGCGGGTCTGCTTAACAGGACTCTGAGACTGTTTTACTGGATTGCCTGCTCCTCCATCGCCACTCCTCGAGTCACGTGAAAGACAACCCCACCTCCCCATCCTATCCCCAAATGGGGTCCGGGATGAGATCGGACTAGCCTATCTACATCCTGTATATATTACGGTATTGATCCAGGTAAGATGTGTTCTGGTGCCTGCTGCTCTTCGGCTGGGGAGGGGGGGGGGAACAAAATCTCCATCCTCATATCCCACACTTGATGGACCTTCCTGAGTGCAGGATACCAGTTGAGGGGTCACCCCTCACCCCGGGAATCCCATGCACTGGGTCCTGAAACTCCAGCTTACTTGTGAGGTCCCAGCCTGTACTTCCCACTGAGATGAACCTATTTGACCCTGTCCACCATACCCATGCACCAGTGAACCACTCGAAAAGCCATGCTGTACATGTTCCTGTATGTCCTCCTGCTGTGCTCTTTGCTGCTCCAACAGCATATCCTTGTGAATACCATGGACAGTCTCCCAGAATACTACAATATATGTAAACAAACCATGACTGTTATACAGCGCTTATCTGGGTCTAGCCTTTATCATTTATAACTTTTTTTTTTTTGAATTACACAGAAACACTATGACAAGCAGAGTTCTGAGGTTTAATTTTTTTTCTTTGTCATCTACTTAGCTTTCATCTGTACCATGATGGTAATGTCGTCTTTCTTTTTCTAATTTGGTTCCCTCCTTTTTGTAGACGGAAAAGATCGCATGGTTGATTGAAGGCTCCAAACCCTAGTATATTGCTTTTCCTTTTCATCATGGAGATGCCTGAAAATGTAATGTAATGTCACAATAGCATATATTTGTTGGTTGGCCCTTTGCGTCTAGTGTGAAAATACGTATTTGTCGAATGGGAGTCTGCAGAACACGGGTGAACTGTTCTGTGACAACATGGGTATCCGATGGTGATATTCTTTGTAATATTTGTCTTAAACTGTTGCTGAATATAATATAGTCTACAATGTCACAACACACCAGCAACCGTTGACTTGTTGTCCTTCTGCTTGGTCCATATGAATATCACTCACAGCAACCTCCCAATATCCCGATCAAGTTAATTCTTGTGGTAAATACACACGAAAATTGTTTCCACTGTTTCCAGGGTGTAACAGTTGACTGTCTTTGCTGCTCAGCAGCACGTAAAAGTCCATGCTCTTAGAGTATAACGAGACGACCTGCTACTTATAGATTTTGTCAATCTATGGATTCCATATGCTATCGATCTTTTCATACTCCACTTTCTATTTCTTGCTTTTTTAAACTTTACCAACAGATGTTTTCTTACAAGTCGGGCAATACACGAATATTTTAATCATCTGCTTGGGGTTAGGCTTCCATAAAGTTTTAAAGTGTTTGCACATATGGCACCAGTCCATGGTATTTGGGGGTAAATAAGTATCACTAATCCCGCAATGCACACACCCAATAAGCTCAAAGGCAACTCTTGCCTGTGGACACATGGGGCAAGGTATTTTATGGTGAAGTCTCACACCATTCCACTCATTAAAACATAAATGAGCTAATGCTTTGTTATTCTGAATGAGCGATTTATCAATTTCACTGCCATGGGCTATGCTCTTCAGGAATTCTTTCCATTGTGGAGGATCCTGACTTGTCTTGTAAGAAAAACTTTTGTGACCGTTTCATGTACGGCAACGTGTCTTTATTTGTCATAGGTTGTTGATGTTTCACTTCATCATCTTCATCATCGATATCACCTGCTGAATCACTAGATATGGACAGAAGGGATTTCAAATGTTCTGCTGATAATTTTGTAGTCTTTTGTGGAGATGTTTGTGACGTAGTATAAATTGTTCTCAGTCGTTCATGGTTGGGTGTAGTCCATTTCAAATCAATCACTAGGAATCTTAATGGTTTTGAGATGACTTCTTTGTACATATCCATCGTATACTTTGGCTTATCTAGGAACAGGTGTTGACTCATGGTCTTGATCATTTGCAAATCCATAGGCATGTTTCTCAAATTAAATACTGACAATTTCGGTGCATGGTCATTGTGCGTGGCTCGTAGAAATTTTTGCATGAGCACAATGACACTCAAATTGCGATGGTGACTTCCTTTGGTGAATAAATCTGTCATTCTTTCGTCTTTTCTTATATCGCTGAACAAATCGTCAAAACAGATTGTCCAATACAATCAAGTTTCTCGAGTTAGGGTCCAGAAAGCTATCTTGGTCTAAGATTTAAGGTATACCCCGGATGAACCCTGTCTTGCATCTTATCATACAAGTACTGCCAATGTGTGTAACAAATAGTTATTCTCTCAGGTGGGGGTCAATGGTCTGGTTGGCTTTCTGTAAAAGTTGGTTAAGGTATACAGTCTTGCCAAAACCGGTTGGAGCCGCCACAATTATCGTTAAAGTATGTCTAAAAGTGACATTTTTTTCTGCATCAATCAGTGGCCTTTGGCCTCCCAGAGTGTCTGTTGGCCTCCCAAAGAGTGTCCCTCAGCCTCCAAAGAGTGGTTTGAAGTTTCTCCTTGGGGCTTAAAACTGGATGCAGCTTGCTTCGACCGTTTTTGTTGTTCTTCTTTGTTGATATGATGTACTTGTCGGAAATGGCTGGACAAATATAGTAAATTTAGCTTCCCACATCCAGGGACAGGACAGTTCTTTCTATGTCTACCCATGTTCAAAGGTCAAGACCTGTCATTCTGTTTTCTACTTATAATTTCTCAAATATATACACGTATATCCACATCCACATCCACACATATCCGCATCCACACAAAATCCACCCATATTCCCACATCCAGACAAAATCCACACACACATATCCACATACATTTACATCCACACAAATCCACTAATAATTCCACATCCACACATAAATATCCACACAAAAATCCACACACACAAAATCCGCACACACAAAATCAACACACATATCCACATCCACACATAAATATCCACACAAAAATCCGCCGATATTTCCACATCCACATTAATCCACACATGTATCCACATCCACACATAAATATCCACACAAAAATCCACATATATCAGCATCCGCACATAATTATTCACCCCACATAAACATTTTCATATAAATTGCTTTAAAAGGAACAAAACCACATAAACATGTTTTCATAACTTTATTTTTCTTTTTACAATTATATTATTTCCGTATGAAATGCAATACTATATCATCATTGCTTCTCCCGTTTCTCCCATGCGTCTCGCTACGGTAATGTTTCAACAATGGGGACCTTGGTGATTATTCATTGTTGGTAAACCTTACGAGTATCGTCCACTTCGATGACTTCTGGAAAAATGGCATAGATCAACAGATCAACTGTTGCCGGAAGTGGTTGAGCAAATCTGGCCTCTACGTTGATGTTGCCTTTTCTACTTATAGGCATGACATCTTGCATTTGTTTGGCTGGATCAATGATGAACAGGTAAATACAGTACCCATTAGGGTAATTATCTCGATTGATGTAAGTTCCATCGTTGGTATTCCATTTACCAGTCCCTGTGAACAAAGTCAGATAAAAGTCCATACTATAGCTTGTTTTCATAGTCTGGTTCCAGTGCTCTTCTCGGGTATGAGACACCATCCACAGTCACTTGTAGGTAATTCAGGTTATAATATTGAAAATTGAAGGGGTTTTTTGTGTTACTTCCCCTCACAGCATCAGAAGACAATAACCCAATTAGCATTTGTGCAAGTACACAAGCCTGGAATAAGTTATCCTGTTGAATGTGTGGAGTACCTTGTGCTACAGTATGCGCCATGACGTCTGACTTTATGATGGGCGTACTTGGCTGTAGTATGTTGCAGACGGCGACTGATCGCCATGTAGGGTGTGGGGGTCCGTACTGACTGTACATATCCACAATTTCACTGTCTGAATATCCACTTTGCAGTTCTCTGTGCCCACTTTCATCAGACGGTATGTATTTGAACTGGGTGTGTATTAGACCATGACTGGAATCCCATTGAGTAATAGATGAGGTTGTTGAAACGCGTCAGAATACAGGGGTCCCGTCATGGCCACACTTTGACCATTTATAGTATAGGAATTTCGTAATGTCAATCCGAAATTCAGACCAACCAGAGGGTCTATTCCATGCATGTAATCTACATTGTCTTTAAAGTACAGCTGAGTTTGCAGTTGACTTTCTTTTCTATCTTCAGCATAATTCCACACTGTGTCCAGGTATGCTTTGTATGGATTCACTGGTCCGCCACTCACCAGTCTGTTTTGCCAGTATACTTGAACCTCCGACCATAGACTTTGTAAACTCAAGTTAACAAGACCAGAACCATCATTCTTGGTGATGCGACATTTCACGTATAGGCGCGTCTTTTGCAAATCGATCAAGTCGGTCCCTGTATTGTCTATATAAAATTCTACTGGGTTGCCATCTTGTAGTGGAGCCAATTGTAATTTCTCTATCCATTGAATTCTCTCTATGTTTTGACTTTCCGGTAGTTTGTCAAAATTTATGAAGGCCATCTTATCCTCGAGTGTTGATCATTGTCCTACTTGTATTTTATCTTACTTTTAGATTTTGTTGGGCACTGATTTGTGTGTACACTTCAGGTGTGCTTTGTAAACAAAGCTATGCGTGGTGAGCTGCATACTCTTTTTTTTTTGCTTTCTTTCTTTCTTTCTTTCTTTCTTTCTTTCTTTCTTTCTTTCTTTCTTTCTTTCTTTCTTCCGTCTTTCTTTTTTTCTTTTGCTTTTGCAGAAATCCTGGTTATCTGCTAACTTTGGCTTAGAGTGGTGTGATTTTCGTTTTCCCCTGTGTTAAATTGACATGCAAAGTGGGGCGATACAGATATGAAGCTATGGTCTATTTATAGAGGTGAAGCCATGTTCCATTTTTAATTCTTACTCATTTTTAAAGTGCAATCCTTAATCCCCCATCATGCAAATGATGGCTCTACTGGCCCACTTGTAGTAATGACACATGGACATTCAGATGTGCACTTGCCTGTGTTTGTTTCGTTTTTTCTAATGTTTATATTTTAGTTGGGAGCTTGAAATTTTGCCAACTTATAGACAGAACATTAATCTTGTAAAAACAGCCAAACTCTCCAAATCTTCCATGCAAAGGTTTCTGGTGTCTTACCTGTCCTTAATATCAAACTGACAGAACGATTATAATAAAGTGACGTCTAAGTATTCCAAGAACATTTGTACAACGCGGTGGCCATCTGGCGCAAAACTGTCTCATATATGTCTTTAGTGTCAGAGGTATAAAGAATATGATATTTCAGAAACAAAAAAAATCAACTCGAAATGAAGTGTGCCTTGTCCCACAAAGCCAGCAAAAGACGTCATTCATTGCGTACATATTTCAAATTCGATTTTGTTCGTTTGAGGATACAGATTGCGCATCAAAATTTGTGTGACGGATGGCCTGAAGGCTAAGCATTGTACGGCTTTCCACCAGTGAAATGTGCTGGCAGCAGGTAAAAAATATGTGGTGATTTGATTACATAAATGTCACGTGACCGTCGAACAGGTGCCGTGTACTTACAGCAGGTAATAGTCCACTGACTGATTCATATAACATAAATATCATTATATCAGAACAGACCGAGATACCAACATATGGACGTACATACAATCCAGTAACCATAATGTATGCTACATTCTTGATGATGATTCGTAATAAAGATACCATTTAAAGTTGATTGGTAATGGAACTGCAGAGAAAAGTTAAGAGATATTAAGTTTGTATATAGGAATATTGACATAAAGATAGTAATGTTTTATCCTGTGAACAATTTTTAATTTTATTTAAAAGAAACTAAGGAATCACATTAAAAATATTTCTTCAGGGTAATACTTATAAAATTTGGGTCCAGTATGTGGAATAGTCTGACAAAAATGACTAGTCTTATGTTTAGACTGGAATAAGAAACATTTTCTCTAGGTTTTTCTTTTATTAAATGTAAACAGCGATGTTGTAATTCATACCAGTGTTGCAAATGTTTTCCGAGTTTAAATGTAAAATCAGTATGCTGTTCTAAAAACGAAGTCAGCAGACGATTATCATGTAGGAAGACATTTATTGATTAATCTAGGTTTGTGCTGTCAGGATAAATGCCAATGTAAAACAGATTTTCAAGCGATTCAAAGACTAAATCTGAAGAAAGACTGCAAGATATATCCCAGTTATCAACAAATGAAAAGGGAGTTACTACCATGTTCTGGATATTTTATTTATTATTATTATTATTATTATTATTATTATTATTATTATTATTATTATTATTATTATTATTATTATTATTATTATTATTATTATTATTATTATGATCATCATCATCATCATCATCATCATTATTATTATTATTATTATTATTATTATTATTATTATTATTATTATTATTATTATTATTATTAATTTATTTATTTTGTGTTGTGGGGGGTCTGTTTCTCTGGTTGCACACATATATGGTCGTTTTGTTAGGTATGCAGTATCGACCCGAGTGGATGCCACGCGGTAGTGATTTTCCAAGCTCAATGGTGTCTCCAGTTTACCAAGCGAAGACGGAGAGTTGCGTGTTCTTTAAGTACAGGGCGGATGTACTTGATCTGTCATCTTACCTGACAGTGTATGCCGTTGGGTTCAATCAAACAAAGTCAGTGGTATGGGGTGTACGTGGTTATTGGCTAGGACCAGGAGTACATAAAGGGATGATTTCTCTTCCAGCCGGGAACCATTATTTAGAATTTGAAGCTTATATAAATTATCAACTCGGTTCATTTACAATATTTGATGTACAGGCAACACACGGTGCTTGCAACACATCTGGTAAGTATTATTTCTTGCTTGCCTGTTTGCACCTCTTAGCAGGAATAGAGCCAAAATTCTTGTTTGCAAGAAAATAGAAAAGTTGTGCACCGTATCATAATTGTATTTTTGGTTCATAAAACATGGTAGCATGACTTGTGGCTGGCATCCCTGAAAATGCAAATACGCCATTCTACGGCATTGGCTAATGATGTGTTTAACTGCGCACAACACTGAATAAGTTTAAAACAGAACACAACGTTTTTACATGTAGGTACCAACACGTGAATGTCTGGAACATGTCAAACTCGCATATACCTTGTGGTCGCACTGTTTCTCCTTGTTTCGTAATTCCGTTCCCTTTCATGATAAAGCCACCCAAGCGGGCGCGATGCCATAGTCATTGAGTAAAGTATGCCTCCACAGTGCAGTGTTCTGAGCTTGAGCAGAGGTACATGTATGGTATCTCCTTGGCAACGCAGTGGCCAAATTAGGCCAGCGGAACAGCTGCTCTCACTCTGCGCAAACTTTTTGTGAGGCTGCCTAGATACGTTCTTCAAAATACCCTTTTTGATTGGTGAATTCTGACAAAACTTAGTCAGATGTGAAAACTTTTGTCTGCTGGAAGTACCCACAAAATTTGGTGACTTTCCTGCAAACATGATTTGGGTTGTATGTTGCCTTGTTATTTTAAGTTTGTTGGGTCCGTGAACTATGTTGCCGTGTTGTGCTGCTCATGCTCAGAAGCATTGTGGACGTAGACTGACGTGAATTAAGCCGCCCGACTACCATAGTCATTGCCATATTAATTTCATAATAAAGATTGTCTGACAGGACAAACTGCCAGCACATGAGGTTTCGTTTCAGTTCAGTATTTGAATGAAAAACCAAACTCATATCTTCAAATTACAACAACCCATATCGCTTTCATTCATTCTTTTACGGTGTCAGTTTCCATTGGCGAAAAACTGAACGCTATTTGCTGGAAGCATGTGAGTGTGCAATACAGTCCACACATAAGTTCACCCCCCCCCGCCTGCTATACTATTTTTAAGCGTGCTCAAACGTGCTGACTAAAAATAAAGCGCATGTAAGAAAAAATCGCATCGCCTAATGCTCATGCTCAACAACCAAATATGCCAGAAGCATCTGGCGACTCACCATTGGCACCATGCTTTTGGTGACACGCATAATGTTTTAGGCCAATGGCAAAATGCGTTTGGCCAGATGACCATAACAGAATTTTGCGATAATTTAAAGCGCGAATGGTATGTTTATGTAGCCTCGCATAAAATTGGTCGTTTCGAACAGATTTATGTACAAGTAAGCCCGCACATTAAAAGAGTAAGTGTACTATTAAAATCCATTTGTTTTGTACACTAAAGGACAGCGAATAGCGTGAAAGACTACCGCACTAGAAACACAGTATTTTTTATTCGAGGGCATGCAACTTCCTTTCTTGCTGAGGGGCAACGTGAGCATGATCAATTAGGCCCACGCGTAGCCTGTTTCATGAATGATTAGAATCACATGCATTGACCATGTCTATTTTGAGCGCGAAGCAGACCATCCTGTTCTCCGGCGCAGAAATACTATGAGGAGAGTCCGCTTATTATTGTATTTGTGTCTTTTTGCCCAGAACCACTTCCTAGTAGTCAATATCCTATTCCGCAGTTCGAACTCTTTACTCTCCATAAGCTAACCTGTCCATGTCTAACCTGTATACATATGGAATTACTATTGTCTATATTGCACACGTTCCTCTGTAAAATTTTGACATAGGCTGTATCAGCCCAAATAAATTAAAGGGTCTTCAGCGGGTAACTACTCAACATGTTTCGGAGCCTTTTACCCGTACATGTCTCTCTGAGTAGCGGCTCCTTGTCTAAGCTAAATATTCAGCAAAGACAACCCACATAATAAAGAATAAATAAGAACGTGGCAATTGATGAATTAGCTAAATACGTGAAGTTTTGCTTATAAATGCAGAGCTTCGTTATGAAAGAAGAACCCCTGTCAAACAAACCATAATTACTAAATTTGTATAGTACAGGTTCAGATAAGAACAATTTGACTTACCCCTGAACCAATATGTACCCTTTCTGGCTGGACAGTTTATCCTAGTTAAACCACCCGCCAGTGTATAACTGAAGTGGAAACAAGCTGGGGCCTTATATTCAGTCCCAGTGATAGTAAAATAAACAGTTGCAACTAGACCACCTGTACAAACCAAGGGAAATCCCAACAAGGACTGTAACAATGGACATCCTGCACCAGAAATGTAAAACAAACTCTGTGATGACACCTACCCCCCAAACAATTAAGCTCTATTTAACTGCCAACTCTGAGTCAATGTATCAACTTAATGTGTCAGGTTTGTGACATTTAAGAAAATACTGTCAATTTTGAGTAAATGTGCATTTAGGCATGTCAGAAAAGAATGAAAGTCATTAGCATTTATGTCAAAAAACATGTTATCAAAACAATTTTTCTTAACAGGATTTTGAGTACAATTAGGCGAGCTTGTAACTGTCGTCAGTAGCTGCTTGCTACCCATAGCCCCTGGGGGTTTGACCTAACAGAAAACAAGCTAGCCTAAAATGTCTGAAAGGTGAACATTAAAACAGAATGATGCCAAAAGATAAAATTAAGTAGCAAAACCGACAAGTCTAAAAACTGTAAATTATTGTAGCCAAACTTTCTAATAATCTTAGGATATTAACAGCTAAATTATAGGGCAAGTCAGAAAAGAATGAAAGTCATTATTTGTACTTAAGTCAAGAGAATGCAACGAAAATGTAATATTTCTTAAACAGATATCAAGCACAATTAGGCGAGCTTGTAACTGTCGTCAGTAGCTGCTTGCTACCTATAGCCCCTGGGGGTTTGACCTAACAGAAAACAAGCTAGCCTAAAATGTCTGAAAGGTGAACATTAAAACAGAATGATGCCAAAAGATAAAATTAAGTAGCAAAACCGACAAGTCTTAAAACTGTAAATTATTGTAGCCAAACTTTCTTATAATCTTAGGATATTAACAGCTAAATTATAGGGCAAGTCAGAAAAGAATGAAAGTCATTATTTGTACTTAAGTCAAGAGAATGCAACGAAAATGTAATATTTCTTAAACAGATATCAAGCACAATTAGGCGAGCTTGTAACTGTCGTCAGTAGCTGCTTGCTACCTATAGCCCCTGGGGGTTTGACCTAACAGAAAACAAGCTAGCCTAAAATGTCTGAAAGTTGAACATTAAAACAGAATGATGCCAGAAGATAAAATTAAGTAGCAAAACAGGCAAGTCTAAAATCTCTAAAATTATTGAAGCCAAACTTTCTAACCATCTCGGGATATTTACAGCAAAATTTGTAGAAATATTTGATCAAAAGTACATCTTTGAATCCTCTTGACTCAAGTTTATTGTAAATAAATTTGGTTCTAGATGCAAAGTCCTGAAATTTAGAACAAATACGACCAAATCTCAAAATCTGTGACAAAAACGTATTATATCCAATAGTTTCTGAAATATTACTGTCCGGGAAAGGATAATTAACCACTTCAAAGTAAAACTCATCTATTTTGTGATAGACTTTAATACAAAACCTGTCATTAGTGACCTGAATATCCAAGTCCAAAAACACATCTCTGAAACCATCTGAATTGTTACCCTCCAAAGGGATATCTTTTGGGTAAATTTCTTTAGCAATTTCACTGAAATTTTGTACATTTACGCAAGCAATGTCATCAATATATCTTGCGTTGTTTGATAATTTTGTAGCCATTTGAAAGTCCTTTTTCATCAATTTATTCATATACTTAAATTCAAGCCAGGTTAAATATAAATCTGCCAGTAAAGGGGAGCAGTTGCTACCCATTGGAATGCCTTTTATTTGTTGAAAAACCAATGGTCCGCATTGAACAAAAGTATTATCCAAGATAAATTTTATAGCATCTATCAAAGTTTCAACAGTGTAAGATTTAACGTTACTTTTTGAATATTTATTGTGTGACCAATATGCTTTCTTTGTATATGAATTAATATTTATGTATGGTTTACCATTATGTTTAAACATTTTGCTAATTAATTCTGAAAGTGAACTTTTGACTTCATCTATGGGTAGATTTGTGTACAGTGTAGAAAAATCAAAACATTTGATATTTTTTGCCTTTACATCTTTGATTTTAGATACAAACTGGGAAGAATTGTTAATACTCCAAAAACAATTTATTTCACAGTTTCTAGAAATTGCATTACAGTATTTACAAAAATGATTCCTAATTGCAGTCAAACACAATGTTACTTCTTTTGATAATTGCTTTGTAGTACATTTTGAAGCACCAGCTATGAATCTAGATTTAAAAGGGTTTTTATGTAATTTGGGTATCCAGAACAAAAGTGGAATAGAGGAGTCCTCTTCAGAAATTTTGATATTAAAATTCCTTTTCATCTCATCTTTATGTGTATCTATCAGATTATCAATGGATTGTTTGTGTAATTTATAAACGTCATTTCCTCTTATGTCTGAAATATTGTTTATACCAAGTTCCTTTTTCAAAACATCCAGATAATATTTTTTGCAGATGATCCCAAAATTGTTACCTGCCTTATCTATGTTAGTGACTACAAATCTATCTTGTAGTTCTTTGACTGCTTTAGAAACTTTAGGCTGTTTTAGATTAACCGTATTGAAATTCTTAATGTGGGATTTGTAACGATAAATTCTATTTCTAAAGACTCTTTTCAAGTTTGATAACCATCCTTCAAATTTCTGAAATTCCATTTTTTATGTGTTAATCGTTGTAAAATGGGCCAAATTAAGGCAAAGGCAAAGTTGCGCATCAAAACACTCCATGGCGGGAAACAACATTTCCGGTTGGTCACAAAGTGTGCACAGCGCATGGTGCGATTGACGATGAGCATGATGTATTTGGCCGTAAACATAATGCGCCTAGTCGTTCGCCATATGCGTTTTGTCCGTGAAATGTCAATGGCATTGGTTTGCACTCTCTCGCCTGGCTGTACTTACTAACATGCGCGGAGGTGCTAGCATGTTTTTTTTTGTTTTTGTTTTTTTTTTTAGGCACACAAGCACACATATTAAAAATGGCAGCATAAAGGCAACTTACATGTGAGGTGTACTGTAGGTCCATTAATGTGGTAATCGTAACAAGAACCATAGAGGGGAAATAGCGTTACTTCAAAGTCTCAAAACCTTCAAAGTGTGCCGCGGAAAACATTCATAATTGAATGTGAGAATTTAATTATCTGACCATTGAATGGTTAATTGCAATAATAATAATGACTATTTATATACCTTGACACTTGGGGCGGGGGGGGGGGATCAGAGCTAAGAAAGAGAATTGCTCGATTTTGTAGAACAAGCGTGTAAAATGCTATGAATACCATGGATGACCATGTTTTCAACGGATGGAGCCGAGATGCGCAGGCTTGGAATTGAATAGAAGCTGACTTCGTTTTTCAGTATGCGCAGGGATAGTACTAACTGCAGAAAATTGCCAGGCAGAATGAAAGCCAGAGTGTCCCCTGTTTTGATTTACACGGACTCCTTCCTGACTTTGGCTGTTTATATAAACAAGCCATGGCAAAGTGACTTTAGGCAGCACCAGACAGTACTGCAACACAGTTTGTACGGATTTTTAACAACCAATCGTGAGCACCTGAGGTTACACAACAAGCATGACCACATAGTCCGTTTGTTGGTTATTTTGAAGGACAACAGGCGCAAAGCCAAATTTAAAATTAAGACGGTGCCAACAGCTTTCGTGACAGGTCTCATCTGTAATTTTCAAACATTTTTATAGGAAATGTAAGTACACATACAGCATTTGATTTCTATCTATCTATCTATCTATCTATCTATCTATCTATCTATCTATCTATCTATCTATCTATCTATCTATCTATCTATCTGTCTCTCTCTATATTTTTTTTTGGGGGGGGGGGCATAGGAGACCAGGATTAAAGCGATGTATTGCAGAGCTGTCAATATATGTTTTTGTCATTTCAGGTATTTGCAATCAAGATGAATTTCAGTGTACCGTGTTTGCTTGTTGTATCCCCAAATTTCTTCGTTGTGATGGGATTCCACAATGTGCTCGTTCTGAAGATGAAGAAATGTGTTCCGGTAAATGTCGTCAGCAACATGGTTTTCTCATCTGATATCTGCTGTATGCAGGTGTTTTTCCTTTGCGTCCAATGCGCGTGATGAAAATGAAATTTAGCAAGTATAATTTAAGAAATTGGCTCAATCAGAGTCACCTTTTGACGGGGACAACAACTTTGTTTTAAGCGCTTCGAGTGCAATTTTGTGTGTTGTAATAATTTATGCTTCCATAATGGTGACGTGGCATCAAAATTGTAACTGTTATATGTATTTCTTGAACTGTTTTCTGATATGAGGCTACATCGAAAACAATAAATGTCTATATCGTTTACAGAGTTCTGCAACTCTACGTCTTTGCGTGGAAATTTGCGACAGTGTATGACGGTCGTCGGGATAGAAAACTCTTTGGCAAATGCGTCAAACGAGCATGGAGGGTTTGTTAGTGCTGGGTTGGCAGGCAACGGGACCTCTACATTGAATCAATTTAATAATACCACAGAGGAGTTTGACAGGCATAAATGTAAGTTGTATGAAAATAACTAGCAATGGCAACTGAACTACTGCAAGTGCTAATTTTTTTTTTTACTTTTGACGCGAGTTTTATAAGCCAAAACACTTCAGTCATTGTATTGAGAACGATTGCTGGTCAGTACTAAGAATCAACAATTGGAAGACATTAGTTGTCTTGTAATTCCTTCTCTCTACTTTGTAAATATAACCGATACAGAAGTATTTGGAATTGTTGGAAGCTTAGATAGTACCACGAGACCTGGCCCTGATGGAATAAGCCCCAAACTTATCAAGGAGTCCGCACGTGCTATCTCCTTCTCTTTAGTAAAACTCTTTCTTTGTGGGAGAAGAAATCTCCTCGGCTTGTAAGAAAGCAAACGTTTCTTGGCTTCATAAAAGGGACCCCCGAAATCTATGTAATAATTATAGGCTACTGTCATTCAATATTGAATTATACTTTGAGTATGACCTTATTATCTCTGCCATCGATCAAGAAAGGGAAGCCCGTGTTGTCTTTTAGATATAGGTCAGGTATGTGACAAAGTATTCAGTTCTATTGTGGAAATATACTGGATTGGATTTCAGAATTTCATTAGGAGGGATTTGGACATGATACTCCCTTTTCCCTAATTTAAATGATGTTCTGTTATGATTATTATTGTCCTGTTTTGCATAAAATATGTTTCAACTAATCAATCATATTATACAAGATTCTGTCAAGCACAATGGATTTTGGAACTAGGTGGAAAGATATTCACCAATCCATGTAGCTTCAGTTATCATCAATCCAATCGAGGGACATTTCTTACTTAGCAAAATCATAGAGATATTATACATCTTTAAAAATTCTATGGCAAATATATTTCTTTGACGCTTGTATTCTTTGATTACAATTGGATCTCTAGGCCTAAGAAGGCTCATCATTATTTATCCAGATATGGTGTGGTACGGGATAACCGCCTCCGAATCATATTTGTTTTAAATTCGAGCACTTAATCAGATAATATCTCTTCTCCCACGAAAAGGTTAGGATTACATCCGTCGCGGGAGTGAAGATACTATACTCTGGGGAAAGAAATGTCAACGGCCCCTTTGGTTTAACATGTGTGTTAAGAATGTGTATGAACTTATCTTGCAAACATGGTGCATATTTATGGAGTTGCATAACGTGACTATGAAAGCCAAATTTACTGAGTAAGAAAAGGCTGGCCTGAAATGAAGATAAGGTCGACTAAGACAACAAAGTCGTCACGAAGTGTATCCACTGTTTGAGGTGCACATGGGGTTTAAACGGCATACAGCAAGCACATAAGGCATCAGTGATAATCAACATGTCTCAGCTTGGGGATCACTGGCAACAGACCTATGACTATGAGAGAGGAAATGTTTTTGATAAGCAAATTTGCACAAAAATCGCTCCAAAATATACCCAATGGCAAACAAGTGGGACCTCTCACTTTTTTTTCTCCAGAGAATAGTTCCTAATTGGTCATGACGAGTTACATGAAAGCCATGTGCGTAAGAATGTGTCACGTCACTGCTGGCTGAGCCCGTCACAGCGTGTGTTTGGCCGTTGCGTTGAACTAGCAGCCGCTGCTTATTTTGCCTACAGTTTCGTCACAACAAAATTAATACATTTTAGTGCTAAAGCCTGACTCTGGCCAAAACTTACGACATATTGAGAATAAAGAAACATGCAAAACGATGAACACAACATACAAGATATTGTCTTTATTTTCAGCGACATTGAATTTAACTGAGTTCATTGGACAGGCAGGCCACCAGAAGGCAGATTTTATATCCAGGTAGTAATGTAACCAATAAAATTCATGTTTTTATTGATCATGAAAGGCAACGTTTTGCCGAATATGTTCATGTAGCTTCTAGTATGTAATTTTGTCAAGTAAAATGTATAAAACCTTAACGTGTTGGTTTTTTTTCACATATAATTGTAAAGTCTTGCAATTTCACTACTTGTTGCGTTTAACATATTTAGTGATATACATGTATTCATATGAAGAAATAATTTGAGAAAAGAGCATGGTATGAATTGTTTTCTCTCGTGGAATTGAGCCTTTCTTTTCTTTTTAAACTTCTCAAGATGTATGTGGAATGGTGAAACTTGCTCCTCTGATAACTTCACCCAAGAGATATTGGACTATGGTACATGTTACAGCTTTAATTCGGGGAAAGATGGTTCTGAAGTGTTGATGACAAGTCAAACAGGTTTGTAAGATGGTCTGTGCAATATCTGCTTCAGCAGAAAGTTTTGTGTGTGAAATGTTCATTGCACTTGAATAAACCCTATTCAAAAGTGGCTGCCATATTTGGAACACTGCAGAACTTTGGTGACAGAAACCAGAATAAGGCTGTGGTGACACCAATTCAAGTTCCCATTCACTAACATGTTAAATTTGTTTACTGTAATAGCTCATAGATATTGTAAAGAACCCTTTTCAATATAATCATTGTTGTATGTGGCTAGGAAAACTCTAGGACTGGAACATACGGGGAAAAACTTTTCAGTGTTTTGACTTTTCCCAATTGCCGCTGATATACATCTCACAACAATTTTGATACCCTGTACAGCTGAACCTAAAGCCAGAATAACTGAGCTGGCTTTCTCTAGAAATTTCCAGCAGCGACAATTTTATAAATATGTGTTTTTATGGATATATAATTAGCTGTCACAGGTATATTTATTCTAAAGCTCAGTTGATTTGTTCATGGTGCAAACTGATCAGTGCAGACCTAATTTTCTAATCAGGACTAAAAAGTATTCCGATAAAACGTGAGAATTGGGCAATGTTTTTTCATTTTTTGATGTCCCAGATAGTACATATTACACACCCAAATGAATTGCTGGTTCTCAAGTATCAATTCAACATATGTTATGTAATAAGATGAAATAAGTCATGTTGCCATCAAACCTTATTTTATATTAAAAGACTACACCACAGTGGCTTTTGCAACAGTGGATCAAATACTGAATACCTGTTTTGTCCTTATTGTTTTGGCCCTGGGGTTGTCCTAACATGATATAATAATGGGCGTGTTCAAAAGTATTTTTTAAATTTAGATATGGACTGGAACAGTGAGCAAATTTAACATGTAAGTGACTGGGGACTTGATTTGGTTTCTACCCACCCTCATTCTGGTTTCTGCCACCAGAGGGTAGTAGTGTTTCAAATATGGCAGGGACTTTAAAATAGAGTGTATAGGGCTGATGATTTAAGTTGATTATTTTAGGTGGCAGCTTCATCTTTTTTCCTGTAACGAAAACCGTATAGCTGTTTTTGTGTAGAATTGGAAACATGAATGACTACACATGGAATGCATAGAGGATGCAATAACAAAATATGATTCAGGAAAGATGCTTTTCTTTGGACTTTTTTTAAATTGTTCAGTGTGTCAAATGTAAATGCCTTACAGAGTCCTGTCACGCCCACTGCCAGGAAGAATTTCACGTTTTGCCGGCAGTGTACCACCATGAAGTATTTTTAAAAGGAAAATTGGCAAACATGCTTTCTGTGATAATCTGAATCTGACAGAAATATTTGCTATGCCGAATATTTAGTTTCAAGCAAGAAAAAAAACAGAAAAACAAAAACAAAAAAAAACAAACAAACAAACCCCCCCCCAAAAAAAAACAAAACAAAACAAAACAAAATTTAAAAAAAAGCAAACAAAACAAACGAAACAAAACAAAATTAAATTCAAAGTGAGAAGTTTTATTATGGAAAAGTATATTGCAGATACAAAATTGTTATGTTGGGCAAATCTGCAACATTCATGTTGACTTGTTTGTCGCTTGAAAACGAAATGTCAACCGTGTGTAGTTGTGTGTGCACAGATCAAATTAGACAGTGTGATTACCATACCCAAACCGTAGTCCTAACGAAACAAATCCAAGTCAATTCTGACCAAAGGCAATGTTCCTTGGTATGTATAGCTAAAACATATAAATTTATAGTTCGTATTTACCCAAAAGAGACCAAAACGTAAGTGCATAGGTCCATAGGGGGGAAAAAACCTTATCTAGTTTTCACATGACAGAATGCAAAAAGTTTTGTTAGAAATTATAGGCCTATTTCAGTAAATTGGCTTGAACAGTTGTATCATTCATGCACATACAGGACCATACAATTTATGAAAAGGGACCAAAATTTGCATCACATCAGAGAATTTGTAAGCGGAGGCTCTTAACTTGTTGAAAATGTCTATAAAATTCAGTAGTTAAAAAGGTACTACTTGCAACCACCATCTCAACAATGATCATCATCCATATAAGTCCACAAAGTGACACCAACACCAGCATCAATCCATCAGAAAAGCCCTCTAGGCCTAAAATGACCATCAATAAGAATCTAAACAACATGATTATATAATTCGATGTGTTTTAGGCATGTAGTTACAGATATGATGTTGTTTAAAGGAGATAAACTAAGAGTATTTCAAAAAGAAAAGTGTTTGAATTTCCAAATATAGTAAGTACATTGGTTCAAATGTTAAACATCAGCCAGAAGTAAGTGACATTAGGCCTCAAATCATTAAAACGTAGTCAAAAATGCATTACAATAGTCAAAATTTATAAAGATAGCAGTCACATTTCAAGTTGGTTTCCAGAAGTATTTTTGAAAGGACATTTAAATGTTCAAGATTGAAATGTTCCTAAAGGTAACTGTAAGTATAACTGTTTTCCTGTAACAGTTTTAAATTTTTTCATTTATAATAAGACGTAGTTCAACTTGTCAGTCAGTTGATTTAGATGTTAATTATTGATACAAAACAGAGACAGAGAAAGAGTACATTAAACACTTTGAGCCAACCTGACATGACCTTCATAATAACAGACTATATTCATCAGACAATTATAAAAAACAACATCAGTTTCACTACACTTGGAACACTTACTGCACTGCAATATGTGCAGAAAATGAATGTTCAAATTGTTACCAAATATATAAGGGTTCCATGAAAAGAGAAGTGGATAACAGTTTTCAATGATAGTGATGAGACCAAACCAAATACCAGTTTAACCTTGTCAGATTCAGGATCATTTACGAAAAGCAGTCGTCCATAATTTCACCCTTTGCTTTGTTAAATATATTTAAAGTTGACAGACAGTTTCATCATTTGAACTTACTGAATCTCAAGTAGTAGAGCGTGAAAAAAATGTTAAGGCTTAACGTTTTTTAATCAATCTAACTCTTTTTCTTAACTGAAAATAAAATGCCTATGCAAGGTAAATCCAAGTGAGTGTCCTCCTCGTGCTTGATATATTACGTATTCATTGTTGAAATTTGAAACCACTACCTCAGCTGTAAAGTACCTTTTAAAATATGAGCAGGAGTTGCCATTCTACAATTGGGGCATTTCTTTACAAACGGTGCTCTGTGAACGGATGCAAATCAATTAGTCACGTGATCAAATTTGGCAACCGGCGCTGCTGGAGGTGTAGTGGAGACCCTTTAGTTCTGGACCACAGTTGCAATTTCCCGGTTGCGCATCCCAACAAAGATAGTCCATAATTGTGAAAATACTGTTTCTTCAGCATGCTTTAACTTCTTTTTGAATGAAGTGAGCTAACAACCGCTAAATGTACCGAATACTGCTGCTCTCATTTGCAAATCATCAGCCTTAAACTGTTAATTTAATGTGACAATCATGTGTAAAGGCTCTAGCTGTTTCATTTCCCACTGTAAGTCAAATTATATTAGTTAAACACTGCCACAATAAATGCCAGAAACAGCCTTCCTGGTGTAACTGATACTCCTTCCCCTCCATTACCCACTGATGCGTCAGCAGACACTTATAATTTTTTATTTATACATTACTTACGTAACTTTACCTCTTAACCACCATTGCCAAGACCTCTTGAGTGGGCAAGACGCCCAAGAAATCGAGTTTAGAAGCTTGCTACTCACACTTGATCCTGAAAACCTGACTGTCCCTTAGCGCCATCTCTCGGTCCATGTGGAACTGATGGTGACGTCATGTGCACATTTTTCCCGTTTCAACTTTCCTCTTTTAGGCACCATTACTGGCTTGCTCATTGGAGTGAAGCTCCATGAATGATTGTTCACACTACCTGTTTTTTTGTGCTCTCGCATGCTCTATAAAGCATAAAATGTTTTGCCAGTGGTCCGGGCATCTACGGATGCCTAGATAGCTGATTTATGTGATCGGATACCTAGTAAGTGCAAAGTTGGTTGTTTGACTTGTACTTAGATTTTTGAAGAAGGCATCCCGGTAAACAGAACCCAGAGAAAGGGAAGGCAGTGTGCACCAGGCTATTGCTTCCTTTTGGACGCAGTCTATTGGTGTTGGGCCAGATACCAGTGTGTCTGCATCCTCATCCTTACTGGATTGCGGACAAATGTAAGATTCTCGGAACCACTATATGGCAGCCTGGGACGATCATCCACACTGCTATGGTTGTCACCTGCAGCTCTCATGAGCAAACTTGCAAATTGCTAGGACTGGGGGAGGTCAAGTGGCTGCTCTGTGAGCAGGCAAGGAGGAATTCAGATTGTGCTAGGCATAGGCGGCAGGTCACAAAAGCAGACAGCAGGCTGAGATGTTGGACTCCGTTGGGTCCTCACCTGCTACTCCCCATGGGAAGAAACGTAGACTTGCTTCAGCTCATACATCTGCAACTCATGTGTCTCATGTGTTGAAGAAAAAAGAGCATAGACCTGCTCCCGTTCATCCACAGTCCCATAAGACAGACATTTCTTCTCCTGATACCCCTTGGAGGAAGGTGAGGAGACATCAGATTCCATGATAGTCACCTGATGGAGCCTCAGCCAGATTCCGCTGGCCTGCAGACCTCTCTGCCTGTGGCCTCAGAGATCTGGGTGTATATTCTCCCTTGTCTACTCTCTCTCTCCCCTCATGAGAGGAGCAGGTGGAGGGGACGTCTGTGGTGGCAGTTACTTCTGTGGAGGTGCTCACTTACCCTATGCCTGGCATGGTGACAGATCCCCTGCTGTCACAGGTGGCTGGTCCATTGCCCTTGGACAATAAGTTGTTTGATGAGGCCTTGGGTGTCAGGGCTCCCCTTCTGAGTCCAAAGTCTCTGGGCCTGGACACCGAGGAGGATGATGAACTGCTGATGTCAGATTTGTCTGATAGCAGGCTTTGACCTAGGTCAAAAGTCTGTCATTCACGCCGTATGACAGAAGTAGAGAGCCGCGGACCATGTGCACAGCAAAGACTTTGGCCTGTACCCCCAAGGATCTGTGCCTGTCAAGGGCTTTGACCATGTCAAAGATCTAATTCAGATCCAGGTTGGTGACCAAGCTGTAGTCCTGCCAGCGGAGGAGAGGTAGGGCACTGTTGTGCTGTTGTGTCGGGGCTTGTCTCAGGAGGACACACATCAAAGTACACCCATACCTTTTTTGCCCTTTGTATCTAATTTTATGAACAGCTCACGCCAAGACTTGTGGCACATGCGTTCCAATCGAGCTGCCAATGTCTGGGGGCATGAGGCAGGGGCGACTCCTCCCTAAGTGTGATGTCCAGGGGAAGTAGTACTCTGTGCTAGAGTACATCTTCCCATCGGGTTCAGTGCTGGTGGACCTAGACTGGGAACAGTTCGAAACTAGGCAGCCAAGAACCATTACAGCATCTGCAGAGGCCTTCAAACATTTGGAGGAAGATGCCTGAGGTTCTGTTCTTGCAGTGTCCTACTTGGATGTGATGTTCGCCCCTTTGGCATATGGCCTGGAGGACCTCAGGGGCTCTGTCCATATCACAAAGGCCATGCAAGACTGGCTACACCAGGCAACACTCCTCATGGCTTCATTGTCGTGAGCTGTTGATTACCAGGTGCGGGCCCCTTGCACGCTGGAGGTGAACCTTTGTTTGTTACGGAGGGATGCCTACCTCCAGGGTCAAAAGCTACCATACCCGATATTTTGGAAAGCCCGCATGGGGCCCCTCTTTTCTGGAACTCTGTTTGGAGGAGAGATGGTGGAAGTGGTTTGGCGGGCACAGGACCTTGGGGCCCCCTCTGCAGACCAGGCATGCTCCAAGGCACTGACTGATTCTGCTCCGTCTTTCTTGCCCTTGGCCACCACAGCCCTGAAATGTGGTACTTCCCAGACCACGTCTACCCGCCCCTCATCTCATGCTCCCTGTGCGGCACGATGAGCTGGGAAGAGTTAGCAATCCGGGAAGGGTGGACAGTGATCCGGGAAGGGCTAGCCTGCCAGTAGAGGGAATAAGTCTGGAAAGCCTCTGCATCCCTGCTAAGAGATCCCAGAAGACGTCTCAGGATTGCCAACGGCCACATTGTTAGACTCCACACAGCACATGGTCAGCAGCTGCCTCACTGCATATTGTGTGGAGAGGGAGTTTATCATGGCCAGTACTTTTATCCTAAACATCCTGAGACATGGTTATATGCTGCCTTTTGGTGAAGACAGCCCTCGGTTAAGCAGAGTACCATGGTGGTTTGCTCCACCCACCTCGGAACCCAAAGCACCGCCATTCCTGGAAGCAGTTTGGATACTTTGAAGCAAGTGCTCCATAGAGCCGGTAGAGGACCAAAGTTCTCCCAGCTTTTACAACCATGTCTTCCTGGTCCCCAAGTGGGAGGGAGAATGGTGCCCAGTCATAGACCTGTCGATGCTAAACACCTATCTGGAAGTCCCGACCTTTCAGATGGAGACACGGCAGTCAGTGGCAGCAGCCTCAGGGTCCCTGGAGTGGACGACATCCCTGGATCTCGCGTTCTTCCATGTGCCAATCATGGAGTCTTCACAGAAGAAGCTGCGGTTTGCATTTTCTGGCCAAATATACCAGTTCAGGTCACTACTGTTTGGTCTTGCCATGGCACCGCTGGTGTTTACCAGGTTCACACAGACAGTTGCTCCTTCCCTTCACTGCTCAGCTGTTCACATGCACGTGTATCTGGGTGATTTGCTTATCAGGGCACTTCAGTGCCTAGATTTGCAGTGCCACAGACAGACCATGCTGGAACTTTGCCAAACCTTGGGCCTGATAGAGCACCTACCCAAGTCCAGTCTTCAACCAGAGCAGATCTTCGTCTTCCTTGGCATCCAGTTCGATCTGGTAGCCTACATTTGTTGTCCTGCCGAGGACAGGTGGGACAGACTGCAGTCTCTGCTCAGGCTTTTCCTGAGTGGCAAGGTCCACTCAGGGCAACAATGGCTTGCCCTGCTGGGCTTCCTGTCCTTGATGGACTCCCAGGTCCCGTAAGGCTGGCTGCGCTGTCGTCCCTTTCAGCTCGCACTGTGGGGCAGATGTACAATAGATTGGGGCTATCTGACACAGGTGCCGATCCTCATCAAGGATCAGCCTCACTTTCAGTGGTGGACCATCAGGGAGAACATGATGAGAGGACAGATGCGGAGCTTTTTCAGGCCCAGCGCACCATTAACACGGACTCGTAGCGGTCTGGATCGGGAGCCCATGTGGAGTTGGATGGCATCGGGTCCTTGGCCAACATCCTTCACTGCTCACCATATAAACTGGTTGGAATGGGAGGTGATATGCTTGGCCCTTCTCCACTTCCAAGACCTGATGGATCACAAACATGTCCTCATAATGTGTGACAACAGGGCTGTGATAGCCTACCTTAACAGGCAAGGTGGGACGCGGTCCCGGAAGCTGATGGAGTTGGCTGGACGCATCATCAGATGGTGTTATGACCACTACATCCGCACACACGAGAGGCACGTCCTGGGACATACAAATGTCCTGGATGATCAACTATTGAGGAAAGGTAAGCCAGTAGGTATGGAGTGGTCACTCCATCCCAAGGTCATTCAGGCCATTTGAGCATGTTAGGGGACTCCACATGTGGATATGCTTGCAACTCACGAGAACTCAAAACTACCAGTTTACTTCGTGCCTGTCCCAGACCCCCAAGCCCTAGCAGTGGATGCTCTAGGCATGGACTAGAGCAACCTATGCGCATATGCCTTGCAACCTTGGCAAGGGTACTGTGCAAAGTTTGGTCCCATGATTGCAATCTGATCCTGGTCGCCCCCTGGCAGCCCTATAGCGATTGCTAGGTAGACCTATTGGAATGGAGCGTTGAGCCTCCACTAAGTATATTGGCATGGCCAAAGCTTCTTGTATTCACCCGGACGAGCATGTTCCATCGGAACCCTTAAGTGCTCAACCTCCATGCTTGGCAGTTATCTCACAGCACATCCGCAACAAAGGCTTCTCAGAGTTGGTCTGGATAGAATTGCCAGAGGGGTCTTCAATCTTCTACTCTAGTTGTTTGCTTGGCTCCATGGAAGGTGTTTTCTGACTGGTGTATCAGTAGGCGAATTCACCCTTGGATTCCACATGTTGCGGACAACACTGGCTTCCTGTTGTATCAGTGGGAAGTTTTAGGCAAGAACTTGAGAACATTGGAGGGTTTCTATCAGCTCTGTCCTCAACCCTTTCCAACATCTTGGACATGCGCATCAGTAGCAAGCCTTATCTGTCGGTGCTTATTGCATCCTTCTACACTGACAGACCAGCGACATGGCAGGTCCTACCCCGGTCGGACCTACTGATGGTTTTAGTCATTTTGAAGAAGTGGCCTTTTGAATGCCTTGAGGACCCCAGGCGGGCTTCCTTCAAGTACTGGACATGGTAAACCTTTCATCTATTAACACTTGCTTTGAGGGCTAGGAGATGCGAGATCCATGCTCTAGCTTATGACCATCTCATATGGTCACCTGACCACTCCCAGGTGACCCTGAGGTCTCACTTGGACTTCCTTCCAAAGAACCAAGTGACTCGAGATATGGCTATAGCCTTTAAGGGTTTTACCCTCTGTGTGATGGATGCTGCTCTTCCTCTCTAGGAGAGAGCCCTTAGACTTGCACAAGTACCTGGTGCATGTCCCTCTTTTCCCATCCCGTGGTCCCATCCAGAAGTGGGATATTTTTCCCCTCCACAATGTTAACTGTATAACATTATGCCAACTACACAGTATAGTGTTATTAGGTGGGCCCTACTGTCATTTTTTTATAACTGGTTGACACTGCCGCCTTGCTGGTTTCAATAGTAGCAGCTCTTGAGTCCAAGTCAGTTCTAATTCCATTCCATAAGATACGGCTAGGAGGTAATTTATGCGGTCTTTGATGAATGCATGGTTATTTTAGTCACTGACCACTCAAGCGAGACAAAACTGACCAATCTCCCTGGGGCTGCTGACACCATGGACTTTTTAAACTTTCCCTATTTTTGTGCAGTTTTGCAAAGTTACATCATTCAAATTGTCAGAAACAAGGCCCGACTATTGATTTAAATCATCGTAGAAGGAAAATATTCATTTTAACACAAAATTGAAATAGCAAGACAGCCTTAAATTGTTCACGTGCTTGACTGCTCATGAATAATTCATATCACTGGCAAGCCAGCAAGATTTACAAGTCTCACTGGACACCCTCCGCCTGACACAGTGCACCACAATTAATCCTTCATTACACAGTTACTCAATTAACAGCTTCGGAAGAGGGGTGCGTTATGACCGCTCGCTTGTCTGTGTGATAAAAAACACAGTGCAGACCGCCTGGCACTAATCTGTTATCTGGTTATAGACAAGATCCAAGCCAATTAGCTAGGTTTAGGGGCCTACCTCTATTATATCAGTATAAGGTTACAACGTGTGTGACGGGTTTCATGTAAAGTTTAATTTTGTAATGAATTTAATTTAAAAATAAAATATGGAAGAGGGTCCACTTAGACGAGCAAGTCTAAAGAACGCTGTGGCCAGTGAGAACTCTTTGCTGGTACCTTTGCTGCACGGATGGACTCAAGGATAGAGGTCTGCCCTCTTTCTACCATTGAGTAACCCACAGAAGGAGCAAGTTTGCAAACACGATTTCATTGTGGATTAAGCAAGCAATCCTTAAGACCTATCAGACGTCGCTGGATTGGCTGGATGCCTTGCAGCTTGTCTCTGCCAGAGCTCACAAGGTGTAAGCCTTCAGTGCCTCCTGGCATACCCTGTCTAACATTGCATTTTTTTGACATTCTGTGGGCCTGCCCTTGATGATCGTCCATGACTTTTGCCAAGCACTACTTGTGTGACATGAGGGCATGTACACCTGTGCGGGCATTACAGTCTCCTTTGCTTAGGTTCCGATACTAGGACCTGTTCGATCTCCAGATCTGATGGAGGTGAAACCGATAACTTCTACCCACGAGGCAGACAGTTGTCATGTTGGCAGGGGAGCACCCGCAGTCGTATGCAGGTCGGTAAGGGCAGTTTCTGGTTTGAGCCAGATTCTGCTGTCAGCGGCCTCATCTCTAAGTAGCTCTGAGGTTTTCCCTTCAGATGTCGCCTCCTCATACGGACAGATGGTTTCCCCCAAGCTGCTGTTTCCGGTGGTCTAGAGAGGTCAGTGTAGCTGTAACGATTACCCCACTGCCAGTATGTTTGTATATCGGCAATGGTGGTCGAGAGGTAACGTTACGTAATTAACACAACATATTCAGAGTAATATCAGTATTAATAAGTATACTTACCTCTCGATCACCAGAGAAGCCCACCCGACCAGTCCCGCTTCCTCTTACAGCTGATGTCAACTGACCACCCTTCAAAACAGGAAGGATGATACGGGGCGCATGTGCACATGACGTCACCATCAGTTCCACATGGACGGACAGATGGTGCCACGGGACCTTCAGGTTTTCAGGATCATGTGTGTGTAGCAAGCTTTTCAACTCGATGTCATGGGCGTCATGCCCAGACACAGAGGTCTTGGCAATGGTGGTCGAAAGGTAAGTATACTTACTAATACTGATATTACTCTAACTATCTAGTATTCATAAATGTCAAAATTTGATAACCAATATTGAAAATTAGTATAAAACGCAGTCTGAAACAAGGAAAGGAAAAACGCCAGGAGACAATGCGCTCCCCACGGAAAGTTCACCATCGGAACAAAGCATGGTCTCATGGTCTGAGTTGGCGCTGACCACATGGGTGTGGCCCATGACAATGAGCACCGAGCGATAGCGAGGTGTGAGTCGTAAACACTACGCGGGTGGGGGGGGGGGGCAGAGTAGTATTCTTTTTAGTTTCCAACAGTGGTCTTTTTGTGTTTGATTTTCCATGTTTACCAACTCAGCTTTGCACACTTGCTATACGGAACCCTTGAATTATATGAACTGGTGTGTGTGCCAACATTTAACATGTTTCCAACAAAACTCTCTGTTTCATGCGCTCAGGTGACTTGTCAGTCACCTTAGCTTATCTTATGAGCAACTGTTGATCATCCGTTCGTCTGTAAACAATTGATATTTTCATTTCTTAGAGAATTTACTTCAAACCTGGTAGGAATGTAGCTTCTCTGGAGTTCTCCAAAGCAGATCGCCCTCTTGTTATTGTTGATTCATTTTAATTTCATCATGGCACTTCAATTTGTTCAACAAATGCCACCGTTCCTATAAGCCCCGGTGACTGTGTTAGCCCACCAGAACTTTTACCATAGTCTGTCAATCTGTCGTCCGTACACAACTTATATGTTCGACTTCCTTGCCAAAACCACTGGCCAAATTCAGTTCACACTTGGTGTGAATGTACCCTGGGTAGATCTCTACCAATTTGTTCGAGTGGTCATGCTCCAGTGTCCTTTACATTTTATACATTTTTTTTGGTTCAGTGTTCAGTGTTGGACCAAATGTTCAAAATCTTCGAAACTGCCAAGCCAAGTGCGTTGAAATTGCATATGGACACTTCTGGGAACTGCTAGCCATTAATTCATTCAAGGCGTGTGCTGCAGTACGGAAGCCTATAAGGATCACACAAAAAACTAATAACTCGACATTACGAGATTTAAAAGTCGAAATCTCGACATTTTTCTCAAAATGTCGACTTTCATTTTTTAGGGGGGTGGGGTGGAACCGAAATTTCCACTTTTTAAAGTCGCATTATCGACTTTTAAAAGTCGATATTTCGAGAGAAAAAAAAATCGAAATTTCGAGGAAAAAAGTCGACGCTTCAAGAAAAAAGTTTAAATTTCGAGTTTTATTTTTTACTTAGTTTGTGATCCTTATAGGCTTCTGTATTTATATGTTTTGTCAATTTTTTAATTTTCTCCAGAACGCCGAGGCAGGGTTGTTCCAAACTATTCTCAGTTATTCTTGACCTAAAATACAACTTAGGTGAGATGTTTTGATGCTTTTGAAATTTTTGTGATATTAAAACAGAAGAAAAAATTTAGTTCCTTTTTTGGCTGCCTTCGTGGACGAGGTTGTGTGCCCACTTTTGCGGCCGCACTTAGACATGGAGTATGAACAGCCTTGAGCAAAATGGACGACAGATGCAAAGACGGCTTCGCTTATTTCAGAAATGAAAAGAGTGAGGAGTTAAAAACATCTCTTGGACTGATCATTGTATGACAGATATGGGCTTCAATAGGAGTTTTATGGTTCATACATCATTTATTTGTGAGTTTGTTTGTCGTTGCATCAGTATGCACGAAATTTTTGTGACATGAATATGGCTAGACAGCTGACTTTATTTCAGTACACGGACCACAACATGGTCAAAATCAAATCGGTTGCTGGGCACCATCAAACAATAGCTTGAAAAGTATCTCTCCTCTTTTGATTTTAGGCCTCTGCTAAATTTGTGCACATCATGTGCTGTGTAGTAGCAATAGAAACTGTTAGTTCAGAGCAAGTACATACATATTTTATGTTCGGAACGAGCGGGACTCGAACCTGCAACCTATGGCACCAGTCGCCCAGCTGAACTAGGAAGCGCATATATCCACTCGACCAAATCCCCATTCTTAAAAAAGAATGGTTCAATGGAGGTAGTTATGTGCGAGTGTCATATCAACACAGTTATGCAGTTTAAGTACTGAGTCGGCATTTATTTCCAGAATCGGGGACTTAAATCCACCAGCATTAAGTAAATGCCGAAAATATATATTTTATGTTCGGAACGAGCGGGACTAATGGAAAAGTATCTCTGCTCTTATGACGTAATGGCATGTTGAATCCCAGAGAGACTACTGTGTGTTTGTGCACGCTCACGTGACCCACGATCGAGCGTGGTCATGGTCGCATGGCGTCGATACTATGGTACAAATTCTATAAACGGTTAATTGCTCATTTTATTTAATAAGCTGTACCAAAATTTAATGCAATTCATATGTTTAATAATATATAAATGGACCTGATGTTAGCTTTGCTGTGATGTGTGCAGATCGACATTCCAGGGGAACTTTCAGTTTCACACCAGCATACACGCATTTTAATTCATTCAGATCAACCAGATTTTGTTCATGTATTGTTATTTCCTTGTAAAAAAAATGATGTCACATTTAATCCATTAGTTGAAACCACAAGATCGACCAAAGCTGAAACTTTGCCAGACAGAAATGGGTGCACTTGTTTTTGCTCGCCTGAAGTTTCGATGTAGTGTGGTATCACCACCTAGCGGGTAAAATACGAAACTGCCGCTCACGATGGAAACCTAGAATGCGCAGTATGCACATTAATTTCCCGCCAAAAAGCACGGGTTTGACGCCTGGCGACCACGGGGTTCGGGGGGGGGGGGGGGGCGTGCGGGTCGCATCACTGTCCCCAGCCAGGCCAGGCCGTGTGCTCATTCCTGGCAACATTAGCATTTGTTGGGAAATTTAAGTTCAGAAATGCCAAACTGGTATTCTTATGGTACTTGCCGAGCCATATATAGGAATAATTTCTATATGGCTTTAATAAGTATTATGTATTTCCAAAATGTATGTAATACCCCGCTTGTCCCACACGTACCGACCCGTATCTCGCCATATCTCACCAAGCGAGACTAGTAAATCAGGTATGCGGTTTGGGCGAGAACTCAGTGTGCATATCTCCCATTTTGTTGAACACGCGATTTTGACGTCTTAAAGCAAAGAAACGATCGTAGCACAGTTGTATACAAGCTATATATAAATATGATCTGTTCGTAAAGAGCACAAAAAAGTGGGCATGTATGTTGTTTGACAAAATATATTAATTTTAAGTACATTAGAAGACTGTTTCGACGAACGCGTGCTTCATAGCCTAACAAAAGTGTGTCCATTTACCGTGAATAGTGACGATTGAAAACTGGCAAACAACAAGCTGGAGAAAATACTATCAGAATTCTGCTCCTCTAAATAAGGGACACCATGATTTTATGAATATAAAGTTTGCTCAAAATATGCGCGTTAAGTACTTGGGAATTACGGTACTGCCCGCCATGGACATGGAAAACATAACAGGATTCACTGATTATGAATAACGTCGAACCTCGATGTCCAAGGCTAGGAAAAGCATCAGTTTAAGAATTGATGAGCACAAGCCTTGCTTTATTTTGTTTATAAACGCTCTATGATGCAAGTGAGTGACTATCGTGCTTTTTTTTCTAAAGTTAAAAATTTTATGCCAGGAGATCAGACGCAGGATCCTTGACAGTGACACAGTTCACTTCCGATTTGTTTCATTACCATATGATTACCTGGAAATTCAGACGCCGGGTAATTCCCCTGAATACGGCTAATGAAAAAAGTTTCATATCAATGTAATGTAGCTAGTATTGGAAAACCACCTTGACAGTGACGGTCATCGGTCAGGGATAGTCATTAAAAAAACACCCAAAGCACACTGGGTCACCTGAGCACAGGATCAGTTCCTGATCCTCCAGTTTTCAGTGCTTGTCTGAACGGGAGGCTGCATTCTCAAACTTGGTGGAAATTTAGCATGGCCCTGTCGCCATCGAAGTTGGTCACTAGATAGCAATCCTGTTATTCCCTGGTTTCAAAGGCTTTGCCAAATTACGCAATGATGAGCAGGAGTGCAGGCACTGTGAGTACTGTGTAGGGCACTTTTGCAAATGCATGTGTACATAGTCTTCTCCAAGCCAAAGTGGCCGGATCTTCTAATATGAGATTCGGGACGTGCATTTGGGATATTTTACCAATAGCCGCAAGGTCACAGATTCAGGAAACATTCCAGCTCTGACCTTGACATTTTATACGATGATGGTACTATATAGGAGTACTAACTTGGTCCATATATAATATCATCATCATCATATGGAATATCAAGGTCAGAGCTGGAAATTTTCCCGCTTTCTCATCCCTCAAATCAAATGGAACTGCGCATGAATTATGGGCACATTATTATGGCTACTAAAGGGAATTTATGTTTTTAGAATGTAAATCATTTGAGCCAGGACTTTGATTTCTCTGCATTAATGCCCTCCATTGCGGGCAGGTTAGTGTATGCCTTTGACCTCAACCAACTGGCCAAGCGTACAGAACCATACAGCTTAACATTAATATTTAATTGATAACTCAAGAATAAATGGAGTTTGGACTTGATATGGCAAACACCATGAATCTATTAAGCTTAAGGTCTATGCGCACACTGAAGGTCTTTTATAACGCCTGAGAGAAAATTGAACATGAATGACCTTGTCTTTTGTTCCCAGGTCACCGCGCTAATTTCTGGTTCCGTTGATAATGCTAGAATTATTTCAATCAGGACTTTGTGAAATTACATGGTGATGTTATCACACATAAAGACGGTCTTTGATTTCGATAGGGGCCATGTTGGGACTGCACAAGGGTGCCTCGATTAATTCACAATCACTTGGCCAGGTGATCAGAGGGATGTCGCAATCCTTCTATTAGCAATTTGTCATATATACATATATATCATCACCACCACCACCATCAAAATTGTACAATCATAGGTACAATGTATTTTTCAGGTTCTCAATTTGGTCTGCAACTGACACTGAACATTGAGCAGTACGAGTATATGAATGGCCCGCGAACTGACGCGGGGGTTAAAATCTTCTTACACCCACGGGAAGACGTTCCTCTTGTGCGAGCCTTGGGCTTTGCAGTGGCACCTGGCCAGCACTCATTGGTTGGTGTAAAATACAACAAGGTACAATATGAAATCCAAGTGTATATATAATGTAGGCTGCTGCCTTGACATTGTTTGCCATCTAATCTAGTGGTTTGTTAATATGAGAGTGGTGCTTCATAATTAAGATAACTCCGAGTCTGCAAAGTAATGTACCCATGTATGTATACATGGTGACTGCATAAATATTTCAGTCTAAGTAGTCGTAGTTATTTAAAAAAAAACATTTTGTACAAGGACATTAATTGAATCGAATAGACCTTGACAGGACTTATGTAGACTACGTCGTTCTTTTAAAGTTTCAGTTAGCATATAATGGAACTTACCTGTCTTAGGACACGAGCCTCGATCCAAGATACACTGAGGCCAACATTCAACCGAACACGTTCGGGTTGAGTATGTTTCCGACAAAACGTGCTTTAAGCATTATAATCACGTTGTCTTCCTTCCCAATCTGCAGGCTCTAAAACTGGGAAAACCTTACGGTACATGTGGTAACCAGACCTTGAAATATTACAAAAAATACACGCACGCTGCATGCCTTAGGGAGTGTGAAACAGCCCGACTTGAAGACGTCTGTCGCTGCAGAAGTGCTTACATGCCAAGCACAAAGAACGGTAACGGTCTGGTATTTCGTACTTGACACTGAAACTGTCTTCAGTTCCAATATGATTTACATGTATATCACCTTTGCCAAATAACCTGTTGATGAATCATTTTTGCACTATTTCTAGACACTACACCCAAAGGATGGGATAATGAAAGTTTGCAAATTTGATGATTGATATAAGCTTTAAAATAACAGTGTCAAAGTCAAGATAGATTTAGCTTGTTATAAAACGAAAGATATCGGAATGCACAAGGTGTTTGAAATGTTTTAGAAAATTTCTTCAAATTTTACTGCTGATTGAAAATTAGATAAAATCCTGTCTTTATCTGTTGTAAATAATTTAGTACTTAACTAAATTTCTCTTAGTGTTTTCCTCACACAATATAAAATCGTTATTTACAAGTCAATTCGGCTTTGATTTGCCGCCACCTGCGTCTCCATTGAAAAGTTTTATTTTCAATTTGTGTGTGACATGGACCCCATAATAAAGCTAAGTGAATTGCCCATAAAAACGACTGTCCACTTTTGAAACTGGAAATGTGAAACTAAATTGTGAACAGTTACCGGAAGCATTCATATATGGCACGGCTCTTCAGAGTCATGATCCATAACAATACAAGTTGATTCCAAATTGATGGTTGCCTCTAAAGCATCCCCCTGTCTCGCTATTACGTTCACTGATGTGATGACCAGGTGTCCTGAATTTTGTTTGCTCCCTTTAAGGTTCTTGCCTTCTGTAGGAGATTTACGCGGTTTTTCGTAAGATCGTCATTCAAGTGAATCTGACCTCCACTGGAGATGGCCGCTGGCACATTCCCTTTAAGTTTCCGTTTATTGGTCATCAGCCTTTTCTTGACCCTGTATGATGTAAACTTCACAAGTAGGGGGCGCAGTTTACCTTGAATCTTTGGACATTTATGATGGGATCTGTCTATCCAATCAGGGAGGAGTGGAACAACAAGAGTGTCATTTGCCAGGTTGCTTCGGAACAATGTCATCGGTATTCTCATCAGGGCTTTCATCGATACCATAAATCCTAAAGACCTTGTTCCTGCCGTGTTTAGAATCCTTTTTCCTGAAGTATCACGTGTTCATAACCATAATAATAGACAAACACATGACTTTTATATAAAGCAAGTTAGGACTAACGTAGGACGTTTTTGATAATATCTCATGGACCGTACATATGGAAATCTGTGCCTATTCATATTAAACAATGTCACCTCAATACATCTTTTCAAAAAAGCACCTTAAATTATTCGTTTTGGATCAACAATAACTGACACGTATTTGGACTTAGGTTAAGAAATTTGTTTGTGTATTTCCTTTTCATTCCAATAATTATTTGTATGCTTATGTAATCAGTGCTGTCTCAGCTGGAAGGGAATATAAGATAAGCCCCAAGGGGGTTCATTCCTCCTGCTGAAAATCTTGCTTTCGTTAAATCTGTCTTAGTTATTACATTCCTTTACTTATTTCGATGTACGAGTCTTTTTCCGGTACAGTATGTATTCTCGTGTATGATTTTCAGCAAATAAAATACAATACAATACAAAAAAAGAAGAACATGATACAAATAGTATAGAAAAAGGCATGCGGGTGGTTTATGATCAAAGTCCATTGCAGTTACATTGTTCAGCAGCATTTTGCACATTAAGGACAAGTTGGCAGGCGATGCGGGATATCAGCAACAATGGATGACATTGTTTGCAAGAACCGTCCTCGTCATCAATACATTTACTTACATTATAACTCGCCCAGTGGGCATTGCTGTGATTCCCCGTTGACACATACTGCCGCTGAGAAACGATCTTAGAGCATTTGCTAGAGCACAACCACCAAGGAAAGCTTTTAATAGGATAATTATTTCGCATGGTAAAGTGTTCACGCTCATAATGCTGAACAAATTGGCCAGCAGTAGGTGAGTAAAAAATTTAGTATAAACTAGACATAATGGCCAATCAAAACCATTATAAGAAATATCTTCATCTTGTTCACATATTTTTCTAGATTGAGTATGAACGAGCGGTAAGTATACGTAACAAGCTGATGAGCTTTGTTGAAAAAGACCATTTCAAGTAATAATTGAGGAAAAAAATATTCCAAAGTTAAACAGGAATACATGCACAAATTGTGAATAATGAAGACATATCTCAGCTCTTAACAGTAAACATAAAGAAACACCATCGCAAAGCAGTATGGCGTAACATATTAAAATACTGCTATAGTATATATATAGTTATGTCTCGGGTGGTATATTGGCAGAATTGTAATCCTCATACCATCTGGTGGGCAATTGTTTGGTTTATCGGCAGTTGAAAAATACCCATGAACCATGTTTGCCTTCAAATCAATGCCCTACTGAGGGGGTGTCAGAATAGTGCAAAATAACAAATATCTGCCCAGATATTATGGTAATACATGAATGACCAGAAACTGTGGTAAGCTATACTTACTGTGGTACATACTGCCCACGGTCTGGTTTAAGAATTATGATTGATCCGCAGAAAATGGGCATGACCCTCAATCCGGTTGTAGAACCCATTCCATTGTATAACTTTTTGTGGGCAGTGTATAATTGCCTATAAACCACCCAAAAGGCATGTATGTATGTATGTATGTATGTATGTATGTATGTATGTATGTATATATATATATATATATATATATATATATATATATATATATATATATATATATATATATATATATATATATATATATATATATATATATATGCAAGTTAATTTGCATGTTTAAGGCACAAATTCCAATTACATTTTCCTAAGGGCACTATGCGGTCATTGGAATGAATACAGTACATTTCAAAATATGAACCGTATCTGATGTACTTTAGAGATTTTTAGAGATACGTGTGGAAACACCCTTTGCCAGATTGTTTATTGTTACAAAATATACAATATATATATATATATATATATATATATATATATATATATATATATATATAAATGCAAAACAATGTGACAGGGACTTAAACCTGTAGAGGCTAATGTGTCCCCTCAAAATTACAAGAATTGATAATAATTACAGTGATACGGTAAAGTGATTAGTACACATTAAGTCAGTAAAGTTTACTACTATGATAGATTGG
This sequence comes from Hermodice carunculata, assembly GCA_964020975.1. Classification (NCBI taxonomy): domain Eukaryota; kingdom Metazoa; phylum Annelida; class Polychaeta; order Eunicida; family Amphinomidae; genus Hermodice; species Hermodice carunculata. The sequence continues at coordinate 94,221,937 of OZ026612.1, read as the reverse complement.
TTGTCAGTAAACAGTAATTACAATTACAACAATAATAATACTATATTTATATCTCCAGAAAAGTAGTGAATATACATATTCCAACTGTTTGGCAAGAAGGGACTGCTTTAATACTGATTTGAAAGTGGCTCTAGTACTTTTATGGCGCAGACTGAGTATAGTGAATTCCATGAACTGAGTATAGTGAATTCCATGATTTGCATCCGTGTACTCGTAGAGAAAATTTCCAAACATCCCTTCAATACAAGGTTAACTGGTACAAATCAGCTCGCCTGGTATCATAGTTATTAACAAAGGATCGCAAAATAAAACAAGCATTGCAGATGGGTGACCTTGACATATTTTTCAAGGTCACGTGGGCATGTTATCTAAAATTGCCGCATCTTGCAACTACCCGTTGATCGCTACCGAACAATGCTTTAATTGGTGTGTGTTGATGAAATAAAGCTTCGTGCCTCGGTAAAAGATTGCAAGGTTACACTTTTTTAATCAAGATGACCGACATCCTGACACAATGGACCAAAGTCATGTTTGAAAAAGAGCATTAACTGTTAACTCCTACTTACACACGTGATATACGATTACGTGCGTGTCACTCATGAGGCATAAGACGTGTTTCTCGTGTCTGGCAAACCAACAGTTTTTGTTTGCTGTTCATCAGCATCACGGACGAGGCAGGTGTTTTAGCTCCTGACGAAATGAGTCTCGTCATTTACATGGAGAATGCATGTCAATCAATATTACCAAACTCCTCCAACCCCAACCTCATCGTCTTAGCTCATGTCTGCGGTGTTGAGTTTATGTTCACATACAAAATACGAGCGACATTGATCCTACCTTCAGATAGAAGCAATGACGTGGCGAAGCGATATCCAAAGTGCCGTGCTCCTTGAATATGTATGTCTTCCCATTTGAAGTGGGAAGTGAGAGGTTAAATGTCGGTTCAAATTTAGAAAACTTGCTCTTTATGATCTAAAAGCAGAGCAGCTTCCTTAACAGGCCCCGTCTAACGCTTGTGAACAGCATAATGGACTCTGTAGCAACAGCGGTGGTGGCTGCATGATATAGAATTGATCGAAATCTGAGTAGACTACTTGTGGGTCGAGTCAAGTTTCTAGTCCCTTCGTTTGCATCGCATCTAAAATTCAGGTTGGTATAGCGGAATATTAAACAAAGCATCTGCATGCTTAAATAGGCTGACGGGTCTGATCACGTCGAAGAGACTTGCCATGGAATATAAATCAACTCCGCTACTTATATTTATATCCCGCCCCCTTTATTACAAGATTAAACGTGACAATTTTGACTTAACCGCTCATTCTTCGAAGATCCCCTTAAAGCTACAAATTGCCACTAGATGGTGTAAACAGACGTACACAAGAGTCCAGAAAATATGTCACAAGTTCATGCAAGATTTTCCATTTCTTTTTTACAATTATATAATGTATAAACCAAACGTTTACACTTTGAACATTTACTTATTAACAAAATAATTAACAGGTGGCGTGTGGGTTTTATGAATGGGAAGCCACGGAGAAGCAAAAGTAGTGCCAGTAGTTATTGCGCATTATGAAGAGGCCATTGCGACTATGGACAGAGAAACTGCATTTGCTCTTCCTATACTCCTAATACTAAAACCCAAACTATATATATATATATATATATATATATATATATATATATATATATATGTGTGTGTGTGTGTGTGTGTGTGTGTGTGTGCGTGAAACATCATTTAGAACTAGTCTAAGCGTCCATTGAAACATTTAAATGATCATACAGGAAATTTTTTAAGCCTACTTAATTACGATCAACTAGCTACTACACCTTCATAAACCATGTTAAACCATCACACTCTCAAAAGACTGAACAACAAATATTGCGGTCTTCTGACATTGGCATGGTTTCGACGTTTTATACAATTGTATTACGGAAGTTTAAAAATTACCGGGCATAACATGATGTGTTCTAACTTTGTTGATATTTTCAGGTGAACCCAAGCTATGCACACTGGCCAAATATATGACTTGCGTTATCCCATATCATGGTAAGCATTTCGTGGCATCTTTACGCATCTTCAGAACATAAACGTACATGTTTGTGAAGTAAAGCAGATAATAGGTGCTGACCGATATATTTGTATTTCAACGTATTCAACATTTCTTTAGCCTTTTCCGCTCTATCACTCAAAAGCACTCGGATGTAAGTTGCCATCTGGTGTAGAATGTTTTCCTTCAATTTCTTGTTAGTAGAAAACATTTTTGCTGAGATTTGTATATTAAACCTATCATGATAGCATGCCGCAGGTCAATAACTTTCCTGGCGTGCGCCCTCCCCGCAACAGGTACAGCAATTGATTCAGTTGTATTGCGACCAGGAAAGGTTTAAAACAATCTGGAATGACTTTACCCACCTCCCAATGCATTATGCATAGACTCATATGTGAGGAGAAATTGGTCATAAACAACATACGATAGAAAGAGGATGTAAACCAATTCTGATCAGCTTCAATTAGCATTCTAGACCTCCTTTGGTAGGACGATCCGACTTGCCTGCGGCAGGTTCTGTATACTTTTCGCGTATTCGCCTCGTTGTACCAATAGAATCCTGCGTGAGAAAGAGTTCTAGCTCCATTAAAGTTGTCTTGCTTTCCAGAGAAGAAAGTGGCGCTTTCCAACTGTTCATGCAGAGAACCGTGCAGCAAAGACTCTTACGACCCTGTTTTATCCTACGCATCTATCTCTGACCTCAGCGTCAAGAAAGTGTTACTTGACAATGCTAAAACAGTGACCAAAAACTTTCACAAAGCCAGAGAAATAAAACAGCGCCTGGATAAAACACAGTTTGTATCCGATGTGAAATTAATTTACAATATAATCAAGATGATCGAAATGTTGAAGGACTTCTGTAAACAGAGTACACTAAGGTTTGAACAATCAGTGTTTTTGGATGCTCGACTGGCGATTGATGAGTTAGTGAGCATTTTCCGCTCAGACACAGAGCTTCTTTTCGAGAATTTGACAAATATGTCAAATGCTTATTCCCAAGTATTTGGCAGCATTCGACTGGCATTGACCCAAATATCAAACCAAATAATATCATCATCGACGGCCATTTTGTACAGCATTGACGATGATATTCTTAAAAATAAAAATTTAATTGATACAAGGAAGCAAATAAACGAAGCCATCGAATTGTTGAAAGGCCTAGCGGTGGTTGTCGGAAACCTACAAAGAGGGCTAGTTAACAAGACTCCATTTTCAACTGTAAATAGTTCACAGTATTCTGAATATATGCCATCACGCCTTGTACGAAATAATCAGACTGCTATAAAGTGTTCGGCCATATTAGAGAACTTTAATATTTTTGTGAACGCCAGTAGAGGCTATCTGAGTGCACTTAACAGCTCTATGCCGTCTATGTATCCACACAAAACACTAAGTTTAAATCTAAAGGGAATACAAACTACCTTGGAGAATTACCCAGTTCAAATAGAGAAAATGAACCTGTGTTTGGGCAAAGAATTTCAGGATACTTTGACAAAAGTGCACAAAAGGGGGTATACATTTGGGGAAAGACTCGCCAAGTTCGACAGTGGCGGGCATGCCAAAGAAGAACTCTTTAGCATTTTTGATTTCAACAAAGAGTTTCAACCAGTTGATGAAGTAGCAAAAAAACTTCGTGGACTTTTGGATAGCCATATTTTGGCCAACATAACCAAACAATGTATTGCTACGGAATTTGTAGATCAGAAAACTGTTCAGATGAGCGAAGCAATAAACACCTTTGTGTCACGCATACAGTTGCGTCTCATAGAGCCAACAACTTCACTCATGTTATCTGCATCAAAGTTTGTTAAGAAAATGTATGTACGTATACTCAACGATTCATGCTGCATAGACGAATACTTTGCCAAGTATAAACAAATGTTCAGCAGCATATATAAATTAAAAATTTGGAGCAGACCTGCAGCTAATCTTGCTGATCTGAAACAACCGTTATTGAAAACAGAGGAAGATGAGAAAGTCCGATGGACAGGTGTTTTGGAAAATTTTGTCAGATATGAAGCGGGACAGCAATTATCTAGAATCATCAAGGAGTATTTTTCACCGATACAGCAGAGTCTTGATGATTTTGACAAGGAGTTGAGAAGTCAGAAAAGAAAACTGGAGGCTAAATTCCAAGAAGCTAATGTCATTTTCAAGAAATATATGAAGGCTCACCAAACAAATGAAGAATTTGTTTTGTAAGTTACCACATTAATACATTTATATATGTTGGTATGTTCTCATCAACTGCAATATTTAAAGAACAAGGACGTAATATGGTATTGAATTTCAGTAGTATTTAAAACTTCAAGCTTTTCAAACTGGTTGTCATCGGTGACGTTTTAATCCATGCAAAAGGTTATCCTACACAATCTTGAGTTGCATTGTATCGCAATGAAATTAGCTCACACGATTACTATTATTGTATTTGTGTCTTTTTGTCCAAAACCACTTCCTAGTAGTCAGTACCCTATTCCGCAGTCCGAACTCTTTACTCTCCATAAGCTAACCTGTCCCTGTCTAACTTATGTACATAGAAGTACGATTGTCTATATTGTGAATCAAGCTACTAGCTATTATAATATTTGGGATATATCTGAATAAAATATTAATCAATTGGAAAAAGAAAGCATTACCCTAGCTTAAAAGAATATGTATTTATGATGTTCTGTGGGTAGTCCATAGAAAACAAAACAATCAAACATGAAAATAATGGCTTGAAAGTCCGCTTCATGCATGTGAAAACTAAAACAAACCAACCCTCTGGTGAGTACCATTTCAGGTTGGCCAATTTTCGAAAGGCCAGTTGGACTTTCTGAATAACGAAACAGATTACGGTGTATTTATCATTTTACAGTTTCTGCAATTTTCGTCGAGGAGCACAATAATTTAGATTTTGTGCAACGTTTGTAAGCGAATGGACTACAACTAACAGATTCACAGTATCCTCTTCATTGCACCTAGATATGTAGAAGCAATGATCATATTCAGAAGTGCGTAACTTGCACTGTAATTGTGAAACTAGACTGGAATGATTCATTCAGTGCGCATGACTTTATGGGCAAATGAACATACATACTCGATTTGTTCTGTCGCCTGTTTTGGCTCTTTGTTTGCTTTGTTTTTTGGTTTTGTTTGTTTTTCTTTTCTTTTCGAACCAATACAGAAACGAAACAAAAACGATTGTGTAAGAAAATGATTATGTTTGCTGATAAGGGTAACATGCTGAGTGAGCCTGTTGTTTTGTGCAATTTAAACATTGACATCAAGCATGCAGATATTTTAGGTCTGTTTACTATCGTTTGATTTTAAGGGAATAAATATGTTATCCTGTCAAATATTATACGTTCCAGTTGAATATATTTGAAACAAAAGAAACTAACAGTATTTTGTATTGATTAGAGGACTTAACAATTAGCGATCATTTAAGTTGAAATCAATATTAATCTTGCTATATGACATTCTCTGAGTCCTGGTCATCTGTCTCGAAATAATGACAATGTAGCTTTAGTACTTTTTGTTGCTCGACCCTAGCAGAACAAGAATTGTTTGGTAAGCAATAATTGAACTTAAAATTCCGAAACATTGAAGTTGGTGATTGGCACTGTATCTTTTTAATAAAATATTTTTTCTACTAAACAGGAGAAACTTTCTCAACGTTGATATTTATTTTGCTGAGCTGAAGTACTCGGAAGTTAAACAGAACCGCGCCTATGATGCTGGGAATTTGTTCAGTGAGTTCCATTGTTATTACTTGCAAGCATTAAAATCAAAGTGTATTAAATGCCAATCTAGTATGATTTTTATAGGCTGAAGATCCCCATTAAAGCCGATACCTATGAAGATCAATAAAGAACAATAGGGTTTTAAAACTGAGCTCTGCACATATTAATCATGTGGCACATGACATGGTATGGAAATCGTAATCTAATTCATATTTAAGTCACTCTTCCACCCTTTTCTTTCTCCCATCGATTCTTCAAATCCGCAATAGATCGCCAAAAATACAGATATATTATCTTTTCTTCTTAAATGAAAGGACGATTGACACGTATACTGCGCGGTCACTTCCCGTAATCAATTTATGTCATAGTGGGATTTCTAGTATTGATGACCACAAAGGGGTGTCACAGACGCTTTACATAGATGTCCCAAAAGCAACGGGTCTTATTGGAGCAGGGGCAGCACTATACGTCTTAAATGTGCCATTCCTGCAATCAAGAAATTATAAGGTGTATTGATTAATCCATGCGTGTATTCAAAAATTATAATATGACTCTATGTAGATATCGGTCTGTTCTGGACACAGAAAATAGACCCTACCCCAGCATTTTCCGATATGAAACTTGTATGAATGAAAATATTTTGATGTAAAGATTATGTAAATTAGATTAATGTAAGGCAAGTTACAATAGTTATAAATGTCCCATATATTTTGTCCTAGCGGCTGCCATCTTTGCCGTAATATATCCCAGAATGGAACGGTGATGACACAGCAACCTTTCCGGGCTAATTTGGAAATTTTGACAAATGAACGTCTAATATCACATGACAATTACAACTTAAATGGCCACATACAATACATCAATAAAACAATTTGTAAACAGCAGTCATTTTAAATATTGATTATTTGCTTGCGTGGACACTATTTCATTACTGTTCTAATACGTAATTGATTTTTGGCCACAATGGCTAACCGTGGTGTTGAGGCAAAATGAAAGAACATTGCATTTCATTTGATCAGGACTTATTTTTTACTGCTGCGATTTGTACCTTGTTTATAACATGACATTCTCATCTTAAGTGGGCCTCATAACAAATTCAGTTTCTTGCTAGACTTGCTGTGACGTTTGACTACCTAATCAAAGTAAAGAAGAAGGTAATATTTAAAGACGCGTAAACTTCTTTTACAACTTTGTGACATCCTCTATAATCTGGAATTATGCTTCTCTGTAATCTGGAATCATGCAAGGTGACAATAATGTACACCAATTTCGTTTTCTTCGGGATGAACTTTCGTTTGTAATAAATCGACCTAAAGAATGCCATATTGTTTCATATATAGATGCCGCGTTTGAAGTTTGGCACGAGAGATTACTTTCCAAATTTATTTGAAAACGTCTCACACAATCGCTTTTGACGTTTGACACGAAAAATTACAATTTTAATTGAAAACGTCTCCTACAGTCAGCAACTACGTGTGATGTAAATGGACATTTTCCAGTTTCATGACAGGTACTGCGGCAGTACCTCAGGGCTCACTTCTGGGCCCTAATTGTAGCTCAGCTGAGTGTTTAATAGACCGATCTGTCTGCCATCATATTTACTTTTAAAAAAATGTTGACTGGCTCCTCCTCAAACTTGCCGAAGAGGTACCTCGTTGGGTCTCTACCACATTTGGTGAAATAGTCACGTTGCCAACATATATGTTAAATATATCATGTGTGCCAACACACACATTTTGTTTTTCTATGATAATGATATTTATTTCGTTCTTTCTTTATTCTTTCCCTACCTATGTTTTAATCAAGACTTCAAGACTATTATACGTAGAAACTCCAAACTTGGTGTGATCATACCTCCCTACATGAAGTCTGACATTTGTGGCGTAGGCGTATGCGATCAACCACAAACAAATGTAGAATATCAATTCATGCTAATTAAGGGCATTTGAAAAGTTTAAATGTTGAATATCTTCAAAGCTATTATAGGTGGAGGCGCCATTCGAAATTCCATCGATATGTTTGTTCTGAAGGGGCATCGAACGAAGCACATACATAAGTTAGCATTTAAAAGTACGCAGGTTTGCGGCACACAGACGAATTTGCTTGGAGGCAAATCGTCTTTACCATTTATTCTCTTTATTGTGCCTCAAACAGCAATCAGAATATGCTCTGCTAACCAGGGTTCGAAGTAATCGTCTGAATATGCTAGCTGCTGCGCATGCGAAGCAATAAGACCGACTTCACTACAATGAATGAACCGCGTCTTTCGGGGAACCAGTGACGTTTTACGAATTCTGTTTTGTTTTGTTCTGTGGTTTTTCGTAATCATTGTTCCCTACCCGAAATTACTAGCTGAATGTCCTTGTGAATTTTTACACATGTACATCAGGTTACATTTTTTGAGAGTCAAAAAGACATAAACGAGCTGACTGGTGGTGTCTTTGATATCAACATAAGTGAGGAGTGCTATTCGTCTTCATGAATATCTTGATTTTACAAACATATTAAAGTAAGATCCCAAGCTTTTCGGGCCATTGGAAACACTAAAAAATGAGCAGCGGCCTACATTTGAGAGTAGTTCTGAACTCACATGGCCTCTCATTAACTCATTAAAAAGTGGCCAAGACACCCCAGTAGCAGTTACTGTAACTGATCAACAGTATTCAACGTCGATGCCAGATTAGCATAGAAAGCAAACGCAGTACCCTACAAATGCTGAATATTGAATTAAGTTTCTCAATCTATCGTGCGTTTTGTAAGGAGCTCTCCTAGCTGTATTTTTTGTATTAGTCTAAAAAGTTAAAGAATGCAGTGTCATTGATGGTGGTTTTCTTAAAGAACATCAACTACCATGTAATGCAATTTGATTTAGTGAGACGCCTCTATTTGAGAAACAAGCAAATGGAACAAGTGCCCCTTGTATTTTATGAATGTAATTTGTATTGCGCATCCTTTTTATAAATAAACGGGGTGGCTCAGGGCCAAGTGCAATGAAGTGTCATTAGCTTTCCCGATACCTGCAATTGACGTCGCTGTAATGATTTTGCAAACAGCCTGAATGAATGGTATGGTAAAAAACAATCGTATGGCGTCATCAGAGTGTGTCCACGATTTTAAGGCTGTGAAAGATGCTTAATGGTTCCCTGTTGTTACCTCTTAATAAAATTATTTATCCGTTGAAGCCTTGAATTTTCGAACTTTTTCAATCAAACATGATAACAGTAATTAAGTAAGGTATAGTTGTAGACGTTGACATTCAATGGTGAAGGCGAATAGAGCGACTGTGCTTTTTGTCTAGTTGAAAACTAGACAGACGATAGGCACTGTTGCTCTTGTCTATAACTGACAGAGCATGGTGTATAGCCCATGTCGTTTGGAGAGGAATGATTAAGTTGAACTGTTTGTGGATGCAAAACGTTTCTGGAGACTAGCATCATTTATTTTTCGTTCTAAGCTCTCCCTCATCATCCATAATTGAAACACCAATCAATGAAATACGGCAAGTTCAAAGTAATGTTTAAAACGGACACAGTGCAATCATGTTTGTAAGATGTATTTCTCATTTTCAGGTGAGGTCGGTGGATTCATGGGCCTAATGCTTGGAGGAAGTGTCATCACTCTTTGTGAAATCCTTGATCTTGTACTGTACAATATGCTACAGAAAACGATGAAAGCGAACACTTGAGGCATTAAGGCAAAAGCACATTCTACCATGAAACAATATACTGTGTGAAAGAACTGCCATCACAACGAACGATAATTCCCTCACAGATTACAACATGTTTAATTTTATCCATAGGCATAATTCTCTAAATGTTTTAAGTGGATACGCATCAAATATCCATCAGTGGAATTGTCTTGTTTTATTTTTTTGTGAGTATTTGGGATGTTTGGCGCATTTGAGCACCTGGACATGTCGTTTTACCAAGTTTTATCTTTTCTGTTGTCAAAAATGGAGATTCTCTCAGAAAAAATGCCAGAACATACTTACCAAACTTATATTGTCAAATAATATATGAAGATGGGCGGGCCCTGAAAGTCGGAAAAAGCATTGTCCTTACATTACTACGCCCATGGTTAGATGGGGTACAAAGCCCGACCATTATTCAAGGAACACCAATGCTTTATATGGGGTGCCAAGTGTAACATCATCGATTTCATGATCGATATGGTAATACTTATCGTTTTCGTGGACGGAATCACAACAGGATGCACAAAATTGTAAGAGCAAATTACAAAATCGAAGTCCCACCACGAAATTGAACTACTCTTACGATTTTGTGAACGAAACAGGAAGAAATAAATCACAAAACTGAAAGTATTTCACAAAATCGAACAAGCTTGTTGAATTTTGAGCACGGAATTGTAATACTTTATCAATTTTGTGCACAAAATCGTATAATGTTATTAATTTCGTGCACAGAAAAGTAAGATTTTATCGATTTGTTAAATATATCGATTTCGTCCACAACATTGTTAAGTGTGTCAATTCTGTCCACCAAATCCTTAAATTTGCCAATTTCGTCCACAGAATTGGGTAAGCTTTTGAATTTCGTGCACAAAATCTTAAAAGCTTTCCAATTTTGTCCACAAAATCCATTTTTTGATCATACGTTAGGCATAAAAAGGAAAAACAAGTCACGTTATCCATATGTTATCCAATTTTGTGCACGAAATTGGAAGAACATTTCACAAAATACATAGCCAGCTCAATTTCGTGCACACAATTGTAAGAGTATAACAGTTTTGTTCACGGAAATCTAGAGATAATACAATTCTGTCCACAGAATCGATAAGTTTTTCAATTTCGTACACAAAATCACAAAAACTATTTCGTCCATGCAATAGGTAAAATGTGACGTTTTGAACCCCAGCGTGCCAAGTGTAGCAGCTTAGAATTTCGTACCATCAGAGACCCATGACGACGTTATCAGAAACTAACAAATCTCGCACATGAGTCTAGGTTTTAATTTGGACCGTTTGGCGCGCTAAAAAAATCAAAAAGGATAATCGACCTAAAAGGAAAAAATTGATAGACTAAAAATATAAAAAAAAAATGGATGAAAGGGACAACCAACATTTAGAATTTCATTCAAAATTGGCCAGTCTGCAATGTAACGTTGACAGTCTCCTGTCGCAGGGTCAATCCACAGCTTGCTGAATTGTCATGACGGCACATACTAAAATGCAGACGCGGAGCCTATTGCTAAAAATCGGACCCCAACTGCGGACCCTCGAAATCCTCCATACCGTCCCGAACTGTAGGCCTATGATTTATAAAACAGCAAAATTTCAGGCCTTAAATGTGCTTATTTATCGAGATATTAAAAGTTCCGCAAATTCTAACTTGTATCTGTGGGCTACATGTGGAGTGCCGTGATGCGTACGTGTAGGCCTACCTGCGCTCACCATTACAATCACATTTATTGATCTCTGCAGTGCTCAGGTAGCGGCCCGCTTGCCATCGGGAAAAAGCTTCAGTCTATCAACATGAGTTTTCTTTCACTATCAAACCAGTTTTTATTCTAAATATGGGCTACATTGTGGTAGTTTCTAAATTTGCTGAAAAGCCCATTTATTTGTTTCTCCCAGAGCTACCGGACTAATGTTTCGTCCATTCTTCACCTGGCTTTTAAACCTGTGCGTCTTGCTTGTGTGTGTGTGTGTATGTGTGTGTGTGTGTTGTTGTTGTTGTTTCGTCAACATGCTGCGTATTTTGATTCTTCACTTCAGCTTTGTACCATTGGAAGTTTCTGAAGGGGAAAACGACCGAAAAAAACCCACTTACCACTTGTAAATCTTTACAGATTGTCACCTGTGGGGCAGGTTCACCACAGAATTGATCACGTCAAGTTGCTTAAGTTAGCCTATACAACTGCCTATATATATATTAGTCTTTGCCTAAATATATAGGTATTCATTTTGTCTTTCCTTTTGTTTCTTTAACCTCTCCCCCAATCTTTCTTTGATTGAATTTAAGGGGAGTGGTACGGTTTTTAATCTTCCTGCTGGCGTACTGGGGCATTTTATTTTCCGTACCAGCGTCCTGGGACCTCCCGACATTGTAATAAGGGACCGACCATTTGATATTTAGGGGGGAGGGGGGATGCATTTTGTATCAACGTACTTTTTTTTTAAATGCACACAAGATGTACATAATTTTTTTCCCTCTGACCTCAACGTACATTTATTTTTTGGTGAAGAAGTTAGTGGGATGCACATGTTCTTGAACTGTTTTAGGGTTAACATTTACAGTACAATCAATGAAGACGAAATAAACTCAACATTTGGTATTTTGGAAAATTAACATTGTACAGTAAAACCTCTCTGACCGAACACCTCCATATACAGAACACCTCTCTATACTGAACATTATTTCTTGGTCCCAAGTATATACTTCCAATGTAAGCAGCCCTCCCTATACCGAACACCTCACTATACCGAACACTTTTTTCTGATCCCAAGGGTGTTCGGTATAGGGAGGTTTTATTGTATATTGAAGGCATAAGGAGACATTAATTTGTGAATTTTATGTTTACCAGTGAACTATGGTACTATCAGCTATCACAGGTTTGCTAAACATAGTGTGGAGTTAAACCTGACTTTGTCAGCCTTACCACATAGGGCGAAGCCCAAATGTGCTATGGCTGACTAAGGCCAAGTAAAACTCCGTACTACGTGAAGCTAGCCTGTGATAACAATTTTATCATATTTCTAGTAATAATTATGTTGCTCGCCTGTTAAACCATGATATAAACCGTATCACCTGTTTGATTTTCGTGCTGCACAAACTTTTCTGCGAGCACGCGATAGCAAGGCTCGCTCTCTAAAACGATATCGATATAAAATGTATCACCTGTTTGATGAAAATACCATGTGTTTGCTGCAAGAGACACTGAGTGTGGTTATATATTTTGGAATAATGAACTAATCAATTCTGCTTATTATTATTAAAAATATGATAATACAGCATCTTGTCTAGTCAACATGATCAACACAAACATGTATTCTTATTTGCGCAACCAAAATACTGTATGTTTCTTCTAATATATATATATATATATATATATATATATATATATATATATATATATATTAAGCAGTATTGTATTTATATCCAATGTAGTGACTGTCTCAGATATACAAAGGTATACATGTAAAAATATAGTAATGCTAGAACAAGTTCTTGTGTACTTTGGATTCTGCAAAAATAAAGTGACATTCTGAAAAAGTAGTGTTTCTTATTGTTAGTTCTTCATATCCACACCTATATGTATTCTGCCAAGCCACCAGCTAATTGTGGTCTGCACCCAATCTAGATGAACTAGTTTAGTAAATATAGTTAATAAATATATACCCAATCTGGATGAACCAGTTCAGAATATATGGTATTAACTCATTCCACCCTGAAGGAAAAGTATAGACACATGTGTTTTACATGGATTGGGAATCTGGCAAAGCCTATATTAATCCCTCTCCAAGGCAGAGATGTTGGCATATACTTTTCTACCTTTTATTGGTGGAGGAAACCGAAGATCTCGGGGAAAACGACCATTCACGATCGGAGAGGTAGTTAACTCCAACCACATGCCGCCAAGGCCGGGATTTGAACACAGGTCGCAGAGGTGGAAGCCAAGAGCATGGCCGCCCTGCCAACCGTGAACCCCTGAAGGAAGATTGAGTCAACAGCTTTCTTTGGCATGCCCTGGGCGCATTGCGCCCAGACCACGCCAAGGAAAGCTGTTCACTCAGTCGACGTCCAAATGTGGCACTGAAAGGGTTAATTGCAGTTATTTATGTCTTGGCCACCCATGGGTGCTCTAGAGCCCAAGAATTGAGGTTTTTGTTACTATTATTGATGGACATTTTCGGTCCCAAATTTATAGTAATTACAAGATTATCGAGCCAAATTTATATTAAATATTGTATTTTCCTACCATTCTCGTAAATGCTTGCAACCGATTGACCACTTTGATTTGTTCAAGCACCTGGATGTATCAAACAGATGGCTTGATAATAGCAACCTGATCGAAGTCATTCACATACAATTTTGATTTTTATTCGTACTATGCATATGTGCATTACGTGAATACTAATTTATGCAAGTTACTGCAATAAAGTGCTAAAAACTTATCTGCCAAGTCTCTTATATTTTGTTGAGTTGATTGAGTGCATGATATAGTCACCTTTGGCAGAGTCTACTCTAACTGAATAGAGGCACTTGTTGTGAAATTTGAATTAAACCCCTACTCATAGGAACTTTGTTTTCCTTTTTGAGAAGCTTTTAACTGGCATCCACCATGTTTTTTTTCAGCTCTGAAGATCGTATGACCTCTCACCCCTATGGGGAGGCTTGTCACCAGATAAAAGACTATTGTAGACTGATGTAAGTCGATATAAGTCTACGGGCACTTGGTTTGAAAGTAATGTACATACATTCCCCATGCAATAGTATCCAATGGAAGAAAATTCAAGATCGATAATTTTATCATCGTGTCTTTCCAAACCAGGATAGTACTATTAAAATGCTTATATTACCATCATTGCCTTCAGTTAATTGAGAACTATTTAACAATTGATGCTTCACATTTCTTTTGCTGGGGACAGGGTATTGATACCTGAGTGGCTGTGTGAAATTAAAACTTTAACAGCATTGTGAAAATCCTTCTCTTGTATTAATATTTAGATATTTTATGATATTTACTCTAAGTCTCAAATGGGTGGAGTGATGACTGCAGGACTCTCCTTAATAATTTGATATTCTGCATTTACATGTATAGAATTGCCATATCCATACTGGGTTACAGAATAATCTGCACAATGTATATATTGCCTGTAAAGCAATGGAACAAGATCACTCCTCTGCGTCATTCAAATTAGCATTTCGCAACAAATGGTGGGCTCCCAAGTTCTCAAGGAAAGCTATTGACCCACTAATACACGGAATTTTATGGGAAAATAAACAGTTTTTTTTCTTGGTTAGCCAAAACAAGAATAGGAACGTGGATGTATCAAATAGTTTGAGAATCATACATGTACGTATGTAAAAAATCTAAATGCCACTATTGATACTATCTTTTTATTAAAGCAGTATTTTTTTTAGAGAGGAATGACGTACTTTATTTTTTCAGGTGACACTACGAAGGACATTATTTTTTTCAGCAATGTTGGGACGTACATATTTTTTTTAATAAAATGCATAGCCCCCCCCCCCCCCCCCAAGTATGAAATGGTCGGTCCCTAAACATCAATCTGTAAACGATAGGGTTGAAATCACATAGGCCTATAGAAATTGCCACTGGGAAATTTTTTTTGTGGAAATAGTGTTGTACGCAACTTGTGGAAAATTGTGAACATTTAAATAGGGCACAAGAAGTTTTTGCATTGAAAGAAATCTGTAAATTGTAACGCTACAGGCCTAACGTTATATATACAATCCTATTATGGTAATTTTCATTATACCAATTCTTTAAAACTGTAACAGCAACGTAAATGACTTTGTGTGAAATTATGGATGTACACTCTACGCGTCGTGTGCTACTCTTTCTATAATGTAAAAGCTTTTCTGCACTTTAGTTTGTATTTGTAAAGTGGTAGAGTAAAATGGAGACAATAAATTTTTGGTGTATACAGCGTCATGTCATTGTTTTCCTTTTATGATGGCCAAGAATGGCGGACAGGCAGACATCTTAAGGGATTACACCTGATGCTAATTTCGGAAAGTGAACAGGGTTTACAATGCTGTTCGGATAAATTACACGGGTATTTAAAAAAACCTGTAATTTGAATATCAATGAATAAAAGTCCAAAGTAGTTATATTTAAGAAGTCTAATAAAAAGAACAGGAGACACTTCTTTGTGGGTGATGAGAAACTAGAAAAAACTAATATATATACCTACCTCGGCATTGAAATGCATCTAATGGAAATTTTGCTGGAGCCATAAAACATTTATGTGTAAAAGCTAAAAGTGCTCTTGGACACTTAAAACACACCCTGTCTGGTGAAAAAATTGACATTTGTTTATATTTGGATTAATTTGATAAAATGTTTGCCCCTATATTTCTTTACGGTTGTAAAATATGGGGTGCATATGTTCTGTCTCCCAGAAATTACATCGGTCAAGACAATGTATCAGGTTATTTCAAGACTGAAATCCAAAAGTTATATTTAATCTTTTTTTTAATATACTCCAGGAGTGAACTCTAAACCATGCAATATTGTGGGTTTGAGACCTCGGAGCTTTTCCATATTCTGTGAAAATACTGAAGGCTACATGTAAAAACTGGTACCGAATTATAAACTCTAACCATGACAAATTGTTGAGTGATGCCTATAACTGTAACTCCGAAATTCTGTCAATGACTAACTCTAACTGGCTAAACACTGTGAAGAACACCCTAAATTTATCGAATGCGAAGATATTTGGAACAATGGCGGTGATGAATTTGGAGATTTTTGGACAAATATTGTATAAAAATTATTATAGGAGAAATTTCTTATTCAATGGCACACTGAATTTTCTAGACAATCTTTTCCAGATAAAAAATTAACTGCATATTCCAAATTTAAATCAAAGTTTCAAATGGAAAAATTACTTACTGGTATTGAAGAATATAGATGAAAGAAGAAACTTAACCCGATTAAGAATCAGTGCGCATGATTAAAATATTGAAAAAGGGAGACACAAAAGGCCAGTTAACGTGCCAGTAGATGACAGAATATGTGACTTGTGTGTTAAATTAGAAGACGAATTTCATTAAATCTTAAATTTTTAACAGTTCTGTGAAACCAGGAAAACAACAAATTGATAACGTGTTAGAATTTCTAGTTAATTTTGAATATTTAACTCCGGAAGATAAATTAATTAAGTTAATGAAATGTGATGACGTGGAAGTAATTTGGAATTTGGGAAAATTTATAACAGAAACTGTAAAAATCAGAGGAAAATTGTGATGGAAAGGTATCGTATTCTTTTGGTTCAACTCGATACACAAATGTTTGTATGTTGTTTTTTTTATACAATTCGTATTATCATCTTTATCTGTATGATTTTGTAAGTATTGTTTATGCTCCCAACAGGTTTGCTGATGCGGGAATCTTTATGATGAAGACTGTGTTTGTACTGTTTTTGTTTTATACCCATATGAGAGAGAGAGAGAGAGAGAGAGAGAGAGAGAGAGAGAGAGAGAGAGAGAGAGAGAGAGAGAGAGAGAGAGAGAGAGTTACATTTGAAATGTTTGCGTCACACTCCTTGCTGATAAATCACCGTTAAGAGAGAGAGAGTTACATTTGAAATGTTTGCGTCACACTCCTTGCTGATAAATCACCGTTAAGAGAGAGAGAGTTACATTTGAAATGTTTGCGTCACACTCCTTGCTGATAAATCACCGTTAAACGTTAAGAATGCACGCATCTTTTTGCGTGTTGGCGAGAAAGCACAAGACCGAGAAATGACCAAAACTTATTGCAGGCCCTCAGTTCACCCGCTAAATGGACACATTCCTATAGTCGTAGAACTCTGGGGAGAAACTTGCCTTTTGTGAGCAACTCGGAATCGGCTTTTCTTGATTCCGAATTTTATATCGCTGCCATGTACAGGGGCAGCCAGCAGAATGGTTGTCATCATATTCTGGTCGATACGAAGTTACCCATTAATTTCATAGGCCTGCTGACCGGCCGAAAATACTAATTAGGGTTAGAAGGGAACACACAAAAATCGGCGCCCACCCCCACCCCCCACGGTGTTTTTCTGTTTTAAACACCTTCTCCTGCCGGGCGCCCATACTCTATATACCAAAAGAGTTGTCACAACCCACTCTCTCGATCGCTGCCTAAAAATTGAATTGTCGGACGTATTTTAGCCCACTAAGACCACTTTATTCCTCGCAAAGCGTCTTGATTCCAAATGAGCCACTCTTCGTTGAACGGAAGTGACCCCTGCGTACGGACTCAAATTTCTCCTTCGTTCTGATGGGCCGCCAGTGAATAAATTTGTACTTTCGTTTACTAACCAGTATACTTTAATCGCTAAATTGTTCACACCTGTGTAATAAAATAATAAAGTAAACGAAAAAATACAAATTTATTCACCGGCGGCCAATTAAAGTGAAGGAATACTTAAGTCCGTACGGGGGGGGGGTCACTTCCGTTCAACGAAGAGTGGCTCATTTGGAATCGAGACGCTTTGCAAGGAATAAAGTGACTCAAGTGGGCTAAACTGTGAGCGAAAACTCAATATTAGACAGGATCGAGAGAGTGGATTCTGACGAGTCCGGCAGCAGATGGTGTTAAAAACAGGAAAGCAGCTCGGGGTGCGCCGATTTTTGTTTGTTCCCTTCAAACCTAAATGCCTAATCAGTATTTTCGGTGGACAGTGACTTTGCCGGTCAGTATGAATTGGGTCGTATTGACCAGAATATGATGACAACCATTCTGCTGGTTGCCCCTGTGCTGCCATGGAGGTAGAAGAGCGCTAGGCCTGCTTCACAGACAAGGGAGAAACAACCAAACAAACATACAAAAATCAATGTACAAATGGGCTTTCCAGCAAAATTTGAAATTGTCAGGTTTTAGGCCTACCTCACGGTATGCTAGACCTAAACTCAGAAACGAAACTGACAGTCAAATAAATTCACGTTAACGACGTAGCCATCAGCTGTTCCACGATGGTAGGTGGGCCACGGTGGCCTGTGCAGTCACTAACCTCGAGTCGCGGGTCACTGAGGTCAATGGTGAGAGTGATACCAGACTCCAGGAACAGGCTAGAATTTGCGGAACTGCAAATTTCTTGATAAATAAGCAAATTTAAGACCAGGAATTTTGCTGGTTTATAAATTATACTTCAAGGAATATAGTGTCATGCAAACTATTCAGTTTGGGGTTCGCGTTTCAGCATTAGGGCTCCGCGGTTCGCATCCGCGTCCACGTCTTAGTATGAAGGCCTACTGTTACAGCGGCACATGACTTATTGCGAGACGTGGTCACCGATGCCCTCTACAAGTCATTGTTGGAACTCACAAAAATGACCAGGATAACGATTCTGTAGCTTTGTACGATTTCGTAATTTCATTTGTGATTCTGTGCACACGTTGTCATTCCTTCCAATTTTGTGCACGAAACTGGATAAATCTTATAGGATTTTGTGAACTGAATACCGTTTCCGTCGACAAAATTGATAGGATGATTTGAATTTCGTGATTATAATTTCGACGAAATTGAAAGGTTACGCGATTTCGTGGACGAAATAAAATACTTGCACACAAAAGTGAAAACCTTATACCATTTTGTGAACGAAATTCAAAACTATTTGCACAGAAATGAAACAACAGGCTTTAATAAATTGTGTGAAACTGATTGGATTTCGTGATTACACCAACGCACTACCTCCACTGTAACTATGAGTCGGAGTAAAGAATTCACAGCATCGCGAAGTCAATGAAATTTTCATGAAATAATTTAGAAAAAAACACTGCCCACAGTCACAAATTCCAACGCAACAATGACAGCAAGGTAAGTTATAGCAACCAGGCAGAGATTCAAGAATTTCCAAAACATCAACTTTGAGCTGCTGAGCTGGTAGCGAACAATGAAAGGAGGCCTACATCGTTTTTGTGACACTTATGAACCTGGAACATTGCAACAACGCTCTACCTCCACTATAATTATGAGTTGGGACCACATTCCATAGCACAACATAGTCAATAAAGGTCTTATAAAACAGTTCAGAGAAACATTAGCAACCTTCACAAATTCCAACCCAACAATGACAGTTAAATACAGCAGAAAGCTGAGATTCAAGAATTTCCTGACATCAAATTTCCACCCTGACCCAAGACAGTCACCCATAAAAGGCAACTGGTGGTTTTCAATTTGTCCTCTCAATCTATAGAATTTTCTTTTTGACTACAAACGTTCATTATTTCAAAACATATAGGTCTGACCACTTAAAGTCCAAAATTTAGAATTTTTGCCAAAGATAAAACAAGACATGGCAGGCCTGCCTGGCACTTTTTGGTGTTCCTAATGTGTCAGTCTGCTGAGCTGACAGCAAAAAAAGAAAGTAGACCTACATCGTTTTTGTGTCATCTATGAACCTGGGACATTACAAGTACACTCTACTTCCACTATAACTATGACTCGGATTAAAAAGTCCCCAGTGCAGCAAAGTCAATGAAATTTCTATGAAAAAGTTTAGAAAAACATGAAACATATTCACGAATTCCAACCCAACAATGACAGCAAATTTAAACACAGCAAACAGGCAGAGATTGAAGAATTATCAAAACATCAACTTTGAGCTTTATACCAAGCTGAGCTGACAGCCTCAGACGAACGGAGGCCTACATCGTAACATTTATGAACCTGGAACCTGGCAACAATGCTGTTCCTCCGCTACACCTATTAGTTGAAGGCTACAGCACAACACAGTCTATAAAGGTTTAATCAAATAGTTCAGACAAACGCTTGCAACCTTCAGAAATTCCAATCCAACAATGGCAGCAAAGTTAAATACAGCCAAAGGCAGAGATTTAAGAATATTCAAAACATCAGCTTTTAATAAAAATGTGAAGAAACAAATTTCACTCCTGACCCCAGACAGACAGCTGCCTATAAAAGGTAACTGGTGTTTTTTTACTGGTTCTCTCAACCTATGAATTATTCTTATTAGCCACAAACTTTCGTTATTTCAAAACATTAAGCCCAAAATGATTCACTTGTGCCAAAGATATAAGGAGACATGGCAAGCCTGCTACTTTTTGGTGGTCCTGAATTATTTGTCTGCTGAGCTCATAGCAAAAGTAAAAAGTAGGCCTATACAGTTTTTGTGACATTAATGAACCTGGACTATTGCAACAATACTCACCCTAATCTGAAATTATGAGTCTGAGAAATTCAAAATTTCCAAGAGATCAATTGTCAGCTTCATATACCAATGTGAAGAAAAAAGTAATTCCTGACAGTCCCCCTTAAAAGGCAGCTGGTGATTTTGAACTGCTCCTCTCAGTCTATGAACTTGTCATTAATTACAAACTGTAATTATTTCAAAACATATATGCCTCACCACGCAAAGTTCAAAATTCATCACGTGTCAAAGACAAAAGGAGACATGGCAGGCCTGCCACTCCTTGGTGTTCCTGACTTGTCCATCTGCTAAGCTGAAAGCAAATGACACAGTAAGGCTACATCGTTTTTTTTAAAACAAATATCCAGAACATCAACCTATAAAATATTTATATTCACTAAGAATTTTAGATATATCAAAACATGTAAGCCTTACCATTTGAAGCCCAAAATTTCTCACTTGTGCCAGAGATAAAAGGAGACATGGCATGTCTACTGGTCTTTAGTGTTCAACAATTGTCTTTCTGCATAGCTAAGAGCAAAAGAAAGTAGACCTGCATTTTAGACATTTATAAACCTGGAACATTGCAACAATTCCCTACACCCACTACACTATGAGTTGATAACACATTCCAGAGCATCCACTGCCAGGGCCTGGGGATGTGTGACAAGTGAAATGTAAACTGGTAGTTTTGCGTTTGCTCTTGTCATGAACAGATCCACATGTAGGGTACCCCTCTTGGCCTCCACACCTGTGAGTGGAGTGACCACTCCATCTCTACCACCTGACCTCCTCTCGAGAGTTGGTCGGGCAGGACAATGTACAAGCCTCACATGCATGCATCCTGGCAGAAGGTATGTTCTGGCTTTGGTGTTCCTGGACACTTAGACTTAAGATCAGAGTGCTCACACTGGCAGAGGTTCTGAGATGGCTGGACGGGAACCTGCAGGTTTCCATTCTGGCTTCACCAACTTGCACTGTTTAGACTCTGAGCACTGACACTGAGGGGACCAAGATTTTGAAAGATCCAACTTGCACTTAGCCTGCCTCTTTAGATGAGAATACAAAGTAGTGGGCTATGGGGAGAAAAAAAGTTGCTGGATCAGATCCACAGCATCTGCTGGGTCCTGCTGACATCTCCAAGACTAAAGAGATTCCTGGATCAGTGGCCAAAGAGCCACAGTCATCATGTAGGTGGTGCCAAGTGCTTGAGATCCTGGTGCGATGATCTCTTGCTACTTGACTTGCACCTATGCCTTCCTCCCTCCCAACTCCCCTGAGGGGGCTTGGGGTGAAGCAGCTATGACCACTTTGGTGTGTGTGTGTGTGTATGAGCCGCATGGGTTCACTATGCATCTCCAGTGGCATCACAAGGGGAAAGGACGTGTCACCTCCCTACCTAACACAAAACCTACGTGTATTCATGAGAACACACAAGTTGAAGTTATTAGTGACAACCAAAGTCATGATCGCAGGCTGCCATGAAGTTGCTAGATGAGTCCCTCTTCTGCCATTTACCCAACAAGGGGAAAGAGAAGTGGTCTGTGGCTCCACACCTACAGCATGCTGTTAAGCAGCAATGCCTTATTGCCATTGACATCCCTCTGTTTGTGACTTACCCACCAGAACACCATCTTGGAAAAGAACCGCTTCCACCCAACACTTGCCAGCTCTACTTCCACTTTTCCCATGGCATCTATAGGTCAAATACGAGGGATCCTTTACTCTTAGAAGTCCAGAAAGACTTAGAAAACAAATTCTGCAGATGCTGCCAAGCAGCAATTGCCTGACCATCACTGCCTTCCATCCTTTTTCCATCTAAACATTGAGACCCCATCTTGAAAACTTCAAGTCAAATGACAAGCTCTACTCCCATCTATTTTAGAAGTATCTGCAGATCAAAAATTAGCTATCTAGGTCTCCGGAGAGTCCTGAACTTCTAAGAAAAGAATTTCCGCAGAAGGGAATGTGCCTGAAGGACTAGAACAGTGATCTTGAACAAAAGTTCATGGAGCTCCCAACTCGAACTAGCATGCCAGTAATCGTGACCAAAAGAGGAAGGACGATTATGGAGCAAGCAACTAGTCACAACCGGAACCACAGGAACTGAAACCTGGCACCATAGGACCTTCAGGTTTGGGGGACCAATCAAGTGAGTGAACTCAGCTCAATTGTCTTTGGCATTTTGCACCGACATGGAGGTCTTGGCAATGGTGGAAGACTGGTTAATTTACATAATTAATACCATAAGTTATCACCCTACTTAGAGACTTGCAGAGGTTGTGGTGATGGTGACTTTTGATGGTGGTTGTGGTTGTGGTGATGGTGTGGTAGTGGCAGTGTGGCAGGGTTAGTAAAGTGTTAGGGACAGCAGTAGTGATGGTGTGGTGCAGTGGTGGGGTGGTAGTGACTGGTGGTGGCAGTGTGGTAGTGTATAGGTAATGATGTGCTGGTGGTTGTGCCAATGGTGGTGGTGCACTGGTGGCTGTTGTAATGGTGGTGGTGTTGTGGTGGTGGCAGTGGTCATTGTGGCTGTGGTTGTGTGAAAGTGGTCATTGGGGAGGCTGTGCTGTCCCATGGCAGTAGCAAAGTTGTGCTGGTGTTTGGGTAGGGCAGTGGTATGGTGTGGTGTTTGTGGTGATGGTGATGTTGTAGTAATGGTAGTGGTTTGTTGATGGTGAGGCATGTTGTTCGTAACAGACTCATTTTTGTAAATAGTAAGTGAACAGTATTTATTTAAGACCACATAGGTGTCTCTTTACCCTTATAAAGATGACGTAACCTAGTAACTGTATGTTGATTTAAGATTTGGGTGACCTCATTTACCTTGAACAAGTGACCATCCTGGGAAGTCGACATCCTGGTGATTATTATTATCATCATCATCATCATCATCATCATCATCATCATCATCATCATCATCATCATCATCATCATTATAACGGCTCATTGGCCAATCAGATGTAAGAACAACGTCCTGCGATCAATCATTATTCTGTGATACAGGCCCGGTCTTGTTTTGATATTGAACAAACGATGTACACACACACTATTTTCCCTGTTAAGCCTAATCTGTTGCAGATCACAGGTAATTTGAAATTCTTCGATGTAAGGAGAAGTGTTGTGATGTTTTTTTTAAATTCTTCAATTAAAACACAACTGCCATGCAAATTATAAGGAATGGGTCCATTTATTTTGATATGGGTTATGCAATATTTTATGGCAGGTCAGAAATTATTTCTTGGACAACAATACGGTGCCAGACTATACCATAGTGTCTGGTATAGTCAATGGTGTAACAAGATAAACCAATATGTGCCCATATTAGAGTGATGAGTAAATGACCAAAATTTGATGGTGGTCTTACAATAGGCTTTTATTTATTTTGGCTAATACAGCCTAGGTAAAAATTGTGCAGAAGAACGCGTGCACTATGGAAATAGTACTTCCATATGTATATGGGTTAGACAGTGACAGATTAGCTTCTGAAGAGTAAAGAGTTCCGCCTGCGGAAAAGACACAAATACAAAACGTGCATACGACGCTGCATGAATGACAGAGGATGTGCCGCAGTGTGAAATGTAATACCGCATTATCTTGCAATAATAATGATGATGATGATGATGATGATGATGATGATGATGATACCTTTCAAGGCTCAATATTACACTTCAAGCTACCACTGTTCCAGCATATATATATATATATATATGTATATATATATATATATATGTATATATATATATGTATATATATATATATATATATATATATATAGAGAGAGAGAGAGAGAGAGAGATAGAGAGAGGGATGTATATACATTTATGTATAAATATATGGCTATGTATATATGTACATATATATGTACATATGTGATGTAATCATAAACAAGTGAACGTTTAATAAATGCATAAATAAGGAATATAAATGAATAAGTAAATAAATAAGAAAATAAATAAATAAACAAACAAACAAATAAATAATCGCACCTTTTGATTACAAAAATGATGAAAAACGTTCAAGTAGTTTAAAGTCAGCTCTATGTGTCATTCCAGTTTTGTTTGGTTACATTAGTTACGTCTGAAGAGGAATTTGCCTTGATATGTGAACTTTATAGATAAAGAGAAGTCATGCAGAAAAGGTGGTCCACATTTGACTTGCAAGTGGACTTCCTAATTGTAATGTCATTGTACAGTGGTCATGTTGTAATTAGCTCATTCCATCTGTGTAAATGACCTGGGCCTGGCAGGGTACCATAGGCGGAGGTGTTGTTTACTTCTCGGGCTGATTGGAACGCTTGTGCACTGGCTTGTCCCATGCATATATTAATACCTAATTTGGCATCTGGTGGCAATAGAACTTCTCTCGGCCTTTAGTAACCCATAAACCGTGACTTTTTTGCGTGTGTTGCATAATGAAATGTATATTAATTATTCAAAATGACAAGCAATGATTTCGTGAAGCAATAGCTTTCATTTGGTTTAAACATATTTTATTAAAATTTACTACAACTTCCATACAGAATTGTGATCCATATAGAATGGGGAAGGCATAGCACTATGGTCATCCCTCTTGCAGATTTGACGCAAGAAGAAACAGGACAGTACGTGACACATATTAGTCATGTGAACACCCAGGGTCACAAAAGTAGGCCGTTCATACAACAGAAACAAACGTGAGGGTACGTTTACAGCAGACGTAAAAAAAATAAATTATGTATGGGTGGTACTTATATAAATTGCAAGTAATGCCTTTTTGAGAAAATGAGAGGAAATAATATTATCAGCAAAACAAACAGAGTTACTGACTGTAACATGATTACAGCCAAACAGCCTGTAACAGGTGCTACTAGGGGTATCCCTGGTGATCGTGTGAAGACCGTAGGATAGGAAAAATTATCTGATCGGCAAAAAATGCAGTTACTTCATTTTTACAGATATCTGTCTGTCTGTCTGTCTATCTATCTATCTGTCTATCTATCTGTCTATCTGTCTGTCTGTCTACCTATTATAGGAGTTATCATCACCACCACCTGCACTCACTCGTACCTGCCCATAAGGATCATCTGTCTGAACTTGTTTAAGGTCGATGAGTTCGCCCTCACCAGGAATATAAATATATGTACCAGTTTTACTTAATCGTGATGAGGCAAACGAGGTCCTTATTTCAGCTACGTATTTCATGGGTTTATGTAGCACTAAAGATTTCATACGCGAAATCGTAGGGTAGAGTGAATTACCAATTAAAAGTAACCGTGTGGCATATGCATAGTGATCTTTGGCGATAATACAGATTAACAAAAAATATAGATTGACAAAGGGTTGATTAAAAAGACATGTACCGGCTTTTTAATTCTTAAACATACCGTTTATCAAATTAATGCAGTATGATTCCTGATGACGTGGAAAAAAAACAGTTCTTAACATAATTTAATTGTAATGTCTAGTTGTTTATCGCTTGAGTTGCAAGCCTGACCATACTGCAGTGACAAAATGTATTTTAGTTGCAGTTTACACTCCCCGTGGGCAGGGATAACTTTGCTTGGCCTATAACAGTGCTTGTATCATGGCATTTGGTTTAGTA
Source organism: Hermodice carunculata (assembly GCA_964020975.1). Lineage (NCBI taxonomy): Eukaryota > Metazoa > Annelida > Polychaeta > Eunicida > Amphinomidae > Hermodice > Hermodice carunculata. The sequence goes on along the minus strand of OZ026612.1, from coordinate 94,195,737 downwards.
ATACCAATGTTGTAGCACATACCATACCGTGAATCTTGCAGGAGACTAAATTGGGTACCTTTTACTATTTTTATTGGGAAAAGTATCATTTACAACATGTAACAGATGTTAGTGAGTGCAGTTAATGTAAAGCGTGGTCGAGCCAACCAATCAGATTTCAGTCTCCACTACACATTGCCGAGAATATGTTTTTCACTATGCATAGTCGAGCTCCAGTGACGTGGAGTAGAGCAACTTATGGCCCCTTTTACCTGAAGACAAGCAAACCAATCATTTACATTCTTACAAGTATTAACAATAAAAACAGCCAATCAAATTGGAGTCTCTACAAGGCATAGCGGAAATATAATGTGTCCCACAATGTGTTGTTGAGGCAGCCAATCAAATTATAATCTCTACAACGCATAGCCGAGACGTGAAATTCTCCACGAGGCGTCAACAAGGCAACCAATTACATTACAGTCTCTACAATGCGTAGTAGAATGATTATAACCCGTATTTCAAAAAGGAGGTTGAATGAGTATTGAATTTCACTTTTCAAAAGCACAAGGCGAGATTTAGCAAGAGAAGGTTTGGTTTTTGACGCTGGTAAAAATTTAGCAGAATCTTAGAAGTTTTAGACAGACCTTGACCAAAGTAGAACGAGGTTTTATGAATATATAGCAACAACGTAGGGAAAGTGTACTTAGTTAATTCTAGCTTTTTTTTTTTAGAAATTTTTAATCAGAAAGTTTCAGTGAGTGGAAATAGGTCAGTGAGCATGGGAGCAACCACTTTAAATTATATTAGCAAGGAACAAAATAAACAGTGAGTATTCACTGTGTCGGGCTGTGGTGTGCCACAGAGTAAGAGGGGTGCAGGACGAGGGAAGGTAGCTGGAGGGAGGTGTGCCAGAGGGGGGAAGGATGCAAAGGGTTCATGGGCTGATGTAGGACGGGAACAAATAGGAGGGTGGGATGAGAGTAGAGCAGAGCCAGAGGAGGTGGCAGGAGATGAGGGGAAAGGTCAGAGTCGAGAGAGATGGACAGGGACCAGGGGGCAGAGTAGAAGGGATACATACTGTGCGAGGGGTGCTGTATGTGGGAGGAATTTAGCTGTACTGGGCTGCCCTGTACTTTTGCCGAGGCAAGGGAGGCGAGTTTTAGGTAGAGCTGTGGGAAATGTTGGAGCACTGAGACTTAATAAGTCCAGTTGGCAGCTCTCAAGTTACAATTAGAGGAGGCTAAAGATAGTAGTAGGGCTGCAGGGGAGTAGAAAACCTTGTTTGGGGACCAGAGGGTGGTACGGGGGCAGAACAGGGAAAAGAGGAGACAGGTGATAGGTGAGATGGCACAGGAGTAGGCAGGGACCAGTGGACGGGGGGGGGGGGGGCTAGAGAGGAAGAGGGACAGGTGGCAGGGAGACAGTGATGGAGGAGGTGCAAGCCAGGAGGGAAGAGGGTTAGTTTTATGCAGGCAGGTGAGGTGGGGAGTAGTATTCTGAGGAGGATAGATAGGACCTTTTGTTGAAAGGACAGGGAAAATAAGCTGAGGGTGTGTTTGCCAAGGGCAAAGATTAGGGTCATAGAAGAGCATTGAAAGGGATAGTAATGAGTGGTGGGCAAGGTCATAGTCCAGATTGGGACTAATGACCTGTGGGACAGGGAGGAGGGAGGGAGTAGGAAGGGTGAGTACTGAGACAGTTTTGGGAAGGTATAGGGGGCTGTTGGACCACATAGGGCAGTTAGATTGTGAGCCTTTAGTAATGGGGATCCTACCAAGGTTTAGGACAAGCAGCTAGAAGACTAGCAAGATCTGTGGGATATATAAGCAGCTCAGTATGATGTGTAGGGAGAGGGGTATAGTGTTCAAGGAGGTATGGCAGGAGTTTGTTGGAAGGAGTTGTTTGCAGGGGATGGTCTGCACCCCAGTTAGGTAGGAGGATATAGATTAGGGCAGGCATACAGTGAGTGTGTGCAGCAGCAGGGAAACTAAAAAACCTGGCATCTACCAGGCAGCCAGTTGGGCAGAGTGGGAGAAGTAGGAACAGAAAAACTGCAAGGATGTTGACCAATAGAAAAAGAAGACCATGAAAATAGTATATGTAAATTACAGGGTATATAGGTACAAGGTGTCAGACATGGAAGATGTAACAGAGAGTCAGGAAATATACATATTAGCCCTAGCAGAAACACATGTCAGAAAGGAAAAGGTTAGTATAGCAACATGCCCAACTGGGTATGAGCTGATTGGTAGAGGGAGAGAAAGCAGATAAAGTAAAGGAGGAGGAGTAAGGTTCTTGATGAAGAAGGGGGTAAAGTGGCACAAAATATGGCAAGATTTATGTGAGGAGGACAGCGAGGTAAAAAATTAGATGCAGTGGATAGGAATAGGGTCAAATGGAAATGAAGTAGCAGTGTGTGTAGTGTATATGGGTTGCGAGGGGTTACCCAATGAATGGAATGACCAGATATATGATTGGCTGAGAATTGTGATTAGTGACACTCAGCAGCAGGGCTACCAGATTATGATGGCTGGGGATTTTAGGACAAATAGGAAATGGAATGAGTGGAACTGAGGGAGAGGATAGCAGAATCAATGGAAATGGAACCAGGTTACTGAATTTCACAAGGGAATTTGGTTTGAGGATAGTTAATAGGGATGTACAAGGCAAAGAAAAATAGACATGGGCATATGGTAAAGGCAGACAATGCTCGATTATATTTTAGTGGATAGTAAAGTGTTTCAAATGACACAAAGATACTAAATAGATGAGGAAGGTAGATTGGATATAGACATTGACCATAACTGGATGATAGTCTCGATTAAGATGCAGTATCAAAAAAGAAACAGAGGGGGAACTAAATGGGTGTGGAAGATAAGAGAGGAAACAGACTGGGCAGGGTATCAAGAACGTTTAAAAGTTGAATTGCAGGAATGGAAAATAGATGGGAGAATGAAGCAGGAGTACAGGAAATGAATGGGGACCTGATCAGAATGATTCTTAAGATAGCACAGAAAAAGATAGGTAGAAGGAAAATCCTGGTCAGAATCTAGGGTATAGAATAGACCCAGAGTTCAAAGCCATAAAAAGAAAAGGGGTAAAATAGAACATAGAGATTAGTCAAGAAAAACAGGTATCCTGAAAGTGATACAGAAGGAGCTAAGAGACAGTATATGGAATGTAGAAGGAATGTAGCAGAGATGAAAGCAGAAAGGAGAGCCAGTAATAATGAACAAATGACAAGAAAAACAATGAAGAGTAGGAGAGAAGGGTCCGTCATCTTTTGGAAACAGGTCAATCAGCGAAAAACAGAATAAGGGACAGGAAATCACGCACATAGGGAAATGAACAGATAACAAGGAAGAAATACAGGAAGCCTCATGAGAGCATTTGAAAGAAGTTGATAATCCACAGTGGTGTCAGGGAACTTTACCAGTGTGCCAAGTTGAGTACACACAGGATCAATAGAATCTGGAGATGTTTTGCAGAATCAGAAGTAAAGAAGTTAAAATGGCAGTTGAGCAGATGCAGTTACAGAAAACTCCAGGACCAGATGATATCTTAACGGAATTCATAAAGAGAAGGCCAGAGGAAATTGAAGATAGTTTACAGTTGCTTTTCAAAAGGGTTATTGAGAAAAGACAAACACCAATGAATGGAGAGGACTCGGGATTTTATACATCCCAAAGAAGGGACCAGAAGGCCAATACCACCAGTCTAGGAGCATCGCCATTTCGTCAAATGTGGGCAAAATACATCACAAGATAATTTACTGGAGACTAAGTAGAAAAGTTGAAAGACTTGGACTTCGGGGGGGGGGGGGGGGAATTCAGAATGGATTCCGACCAGGTAGAAGGGTCAGTAACCACATCGTTGCATTGATCTAGGTGTTAGATTGGCAAGGCAAAAGCAGAAGAAATTCTTCATGTGTTTCTTAAGTATGAAGAAAGCTTATGACAGGGTATGGAGAAATGCCATATGGGAAAAACTAAGTGGATTAAGATTTGGTGAAAAAAGTTTATAGAAATATTGAAAGCAATGTATGAAGATGCAGATTGTACAGTTTCATTAGGTAAGGTAGAAGTAGAGAATGCATGTCTGGATATAGGGCCATAAAGGGGAAGTGTGCTGTCCCCAATTTTGTTTGCTCTGTATATTAAAGAGTAGGGGGATCAGTTAATGGAGTTTGATAAGGGAATAAAGGTAGGTGATCTCAAAACCCCAGGCTATATTATTTGTGCAGATGAATATGTACTTATGGCAGAGTCCCAGAAAGTTTGTGCAGTTGACCAGTTTGAAAAGGGAATATAGATACATAAAACCAATAGCTCAAAAGCTGAGAACCCAATTTAATTGGGCACCTCGGCAAGCATCGTTGAGACCATTAATTTTTCATCGCGCAGTCGAATAGGTCTAATACAGTTTACAAGCACATCAATGATTGGGTAGTTTGGCTACACGCTGTGGGAGGCATAAATGTCTCCACTACGCGTCGCCGAGGCTCGGCGACGCGTTCGAGAAGCACATTTTCTCGGCAACGCGTAGTGGAGACTGTAATTTAATTGGCTGGCTCGACTACGCGTTGCCGAGCCTTAACAACGCATAGAATAGACTGGAACCTGATTGGTTTGCTAGCCTGCGCGTTGCCGGGCCTCGACTACGTGCAGTGGAGGCTCGGCTATGCGCAGGACCTAAGCGTTATGTTTCTGCTGGCTTGCCATATACGTATGCAGGGTGTGGTCTAAATTGCATTGCTTCAGCATGTTCAGCTGTTGTCTGTTGATACCCTTCATTGTGTATCTGTGCCTCTATTTGATCAGTATCATGTGATCAATACGTCTGCATTTTAAACCTATTTTTGTGTGTGTGTGTGTATGAAGCTCTATATTAATGGACCATTATAAAATGAAATTTACTCGTTTAAAAATAAACTTCCTGTGTAATTTATGTTGTTTTTTATAATATTTGTCCATGCAGATTAGAACTATGTTTTTCATTCATTTGTATGCTGTGTCAGTTTTGCTTTGTGTGAAATGTATCAATCTTATTAGCTTGGACTGCAGATGTTAATCATGTATAATTCTTCAAGACTGCCTTTAACAGAACTTATTTAGCATAAATTTACCAGGAAACTTATAAGTAGCCCCTGAATGGGATATATCAACAAAGGAATTTCTAGGTCTTTCAATTCTTATGCGCACCCTTAAGACATCAGGTTTATAGGCTAGACATTAGTACCGTGGCTCTAGGGCTCAATTCTTAGTCCGAACACAAATATTTTGTCGCTTTCTAGTGATTTAACCACATGTACATGTGTATTTATAATACACGAGCAGACTATGTAGCCTTCGATATTAAAATTGTTGGCACAAATAGCGCCCCTTTATTTCGTCTACTTCAGGAGGAATGCATGAGTCACTACGGAAATACTCTTGCTAATTATGTCGGCAGGCAACAAAACTATGTCTCTATCATGATGAGGGCACCTGCATTAATTTTGTCACTGCAAGATCTAAAAATTACACCTTCTGTGCTTGACAAATGAAAAAATTCTCTATATTTTAAGAAACTTTTTTATTTTTGCACCACCAAAGAGACACTTAAAGGTGTGGCCACGCAGGCAACATAATCGGAAGAATAGACATATAAGCTCTCATATGAAGGACCCTTTGGTTATGTGTGTACACACTGTTCTCATTGATCATCCTTGTCTGTTTCAGACATCCCCCACACACACAGAGACACACAGACACACACAGACACACAGACACAGACACAGACACACAGACACACACACACACACACACACACACACACACACACACATATATATATATATATATATATATATATATATATATATATATATATATATATATATATATAAACAAAGCGGTTTAGTAGGTAAATAAACAAGTTAAATAAACATTGATTAACTAGAACGGTTGGGTTGCTAGCAAACAAAAAAGATAGTCGTCTGTCACCAAAGATTAGAACATAATTTTTACGCAATTAATAGTTCAAGAAATTGTAAATCTTAAATACTGAAGAGATTCTTTAGTTAGCGTACTCCAGGCATGATGTCACATTAAACTGTTACTTGCTATAAATTACCTTACTTCGCTTCAACATGGTTTACATGTCGAGTTAAAGATTCAATCTGCTTTATATAACCTATTGTATGCAATCCTAGAAAGATGCACAATGCGGTCATAAATAATGAGCATATAAATTTCTGTCGTATAAATTCCTTTGGTTTGCTTCAAACTTTCTTCTTAGTTTGCATTATACTGAATTTTAATAAGACTAGTTTGGTACACGTGAGTGATAAAATTATTTTACTTGGCGTTCTGTATAAAGACTTATCAATCACGACCAAATTATAGCAGTCTCGTGGGCGGTCTGAATAGAGAGATTCTGCTGTATGTGACTGTAAGAACAGTGCATCAACTAGAAAAAAATTGCTCACAGCAAATCTGGGTGACTTCAAAGTGAGAATAGTTTGAAATGGTGCACTTTGCCATTATTCAAAATAATCTAAATTTTGTGTACATGTATAAGCCTAATTTATATAAATTAAAATGCTACAACTTTGGTTCTTGGTTCATTGGATGTGGCCATGTCACAAACTTATAAAGTGAAGTTTGAATGACACTAATATTCATAATAGTTTTGAAGCTATTGAACATTCTAATTTTGTGTATTTGCCTCATTTGCATAAATAATAAGTCTACGACTTTGGTTTATGGTTCATTGGATGCGGCTATGTCACAAACCGACAAATTGAAATTGGAATGGTATCTCTATGTATAATAGTTCTGAAGTTATTCAAGATTAAAATTTCGTGTTTTTATCTTAATTGAATAAACTGAAATCGTACAAATTTTAATCATGGTTCATTGGATGTGGCTTTGTCACAAACGCATAAAATTAAGTTAAAATGGCACCTCTATCTACAATAGTTTTTAAGCTATTCAGGATTGAAATTTTGCAAAAACACGTAATTTGCATAAATTAAAATTCTACGACTTTGGTTCATGATTCATTGCATGCGGCTTTGCCACAAACCTACAAAATGAAGTTGGAGTGCCCTTTCTATCTATAATAATTTCGGAGATATTCAACTATGACAATTTTCAATGCTCCTAATTAGCATAATATGAAATTCAATAATCTCTTTTATTGTCCATTCAACTGGCAGTTGTCACAAAACTATATTTGCACATTGACATTTTGTGTCTATCTGCAATAGTTTGGAAGATATGGGGCTTTAAAAATTCAATTGCCCACTATTTGCATAATTTTAAACATCATGACTATTCAAAACCAGGTGCACAATTTTAACAGCAGTTCAGTCATCATGGCAAGTTAGGTGGTTTTCGGGATAATAGTGTCCGAGAAAAGCTCCGGAAAAATTTGGTCGTGAAGAGGAAAGAAAGAAAAAAAATGAAAGAAAGAAAGAAAAATAGAAAGAAAAAAAGAAAGAAAGCAGGAAGGAAGGAAGGAAGGAAGGAAGGAAGGAAGGAAGGAAGGAAGGAAGGAAAGAAAGAACTAGAAAAGATTTGCTTCACAGCGAATCTGTCCAGGTACTTTCAAAATGAGAACAGTTTGAAATGCTACACTTTGCCGTTGTTCAACAAAATCTAAATTTTGTGTATTGGCCTAATTAGTATAAATTAAAATGCTACAACTTTAGTTCTTGGTTCTTTTGATGTGGCTATATCACAAACTTATAAACTGAAGTTTGAATAACACCACAATCTATCGCAGTCCTAAAGCTATTCAAGATTTTAATTTTGTGTATTGCATAATTTGTAAAAATTAAAAGCCTACAATTTTGGTTCATGGTTCATTGGTTGCACCTATGTCTTAAACCTAAAAATTGAGGTTGCAGTGGTACCTCTATGTATAATGGTTGTGAAGTTATTCAAGATTTAGATTTTGTGTATTCGCCTCATTCGCATAAATTAAAATCCTACAACTTTGGTTCATGGTTAATTGGATGCACCTATATCACAAACATATAGAGTGAAGTAGAAATGGCACCTCTATAATAGTTTTGAAGCTATTCAAGATTTGGATTTTGTGAATTCACCTAATTTGCATAAATCAAAATTCTGCAACTTTGGTCCATGGATCATTAGATCCGGCTATGTCACAAACCTACAAATTGAAGTTGGAATGGCACCTCTATGTATAATAGCTTTGAAGTTGTTTAAGATTTAAATTTTGTGTATTCACCTTCTTTGTATAAATTAAAATTTGAATTTGAATTTTTTTCTTCATTTGATGCGTCTATGTTACAAACCTTTAAATTGAAGTTAGGATGGCGCCTCTTTCTATAATAGTTTTGAAGTTACCTAAAAAGTTTTAAATTTTGTGTATTCACCTTATTTGCACAAATTAAAATTATACAGCTTTGGTTTATGGTTCATTGCATTCGCCTATGTTACAAAACTTTTGAATTGAAGTTTGAATAACACCTTTATGTATAATATTTTCAAGCTATTCAAGATTTTAGTTTTGAATATTCACCTAATTTTCATAAATTGAAATCCTACAACTTAGGTCCATAGTTCATTGGATGCGGCTTTGCCACAAACCTGTAGTTTGAAGTTTAAACGGCTACTTTATCTATGATAGTTTTGGATATATTCAACTTTTAGATTTTTCAATGGCTCTAATTAGCGTAATTTGAAATTCCACAACTTTCATTTACTGTTCATTCAATTGGCAGGTGTCACAAACCTAAACATGCACATTGAAATTTTGTGTCTATCTGCAATAGGAAGATATGGAGCCTTTATAACTTTAATTGCCCCTCATTTGTATAATTTAAACCATCATGACTATTCCAAATCAGGTGCAAAATTTCATTGGTAGATCAATCACCATGGCAAGTTTGGTGGTTTTTGGAATAATAATGTCGGAGAATAACTCCGGAAAAATTTAGGTGCGATGGAAAGAAAGAAAGAAATAAAGAACCCAAGGAAAAACCATATGTCTGGGTTGGCACCCAGACATAAGGAAAGAAAGAAAGAAGGAAAGAAAAAAAAGAATTCTTGGAAAAACAATATATCCGGGTTGGCACCCAGACAAAATTACGATGTCAAATTGATAGTTGTGGGTCCATTGACCAGCATCGGCTGTTTACAAGCCAGCGATCACATGAACAAGTATTAAATGCACCTAAATTGTCTAAAGCTGACCCGATATGCCCCATGGCTCCGTCACTAGGCCGGATAAACAACCATACGATTGTGACAACACGACTTAATTTACATGTTATTAGCTTAACCTTGCCCCATAAACAAGGCGATGTTCTCTCATTTTTCCCCTGCAAGAACAGTATCGTTTTGCGGTAATTGGCACATGGCAAGGACACAACGAGCAATGTTGAAGGTAAGGGTCAGTTTTGAAAGGGCACTTGGCGTCTTCATTGTGTTTGCAAATGTGAGTCTTCGCGTACATATGTTTTTTTTTTTACACGAGGAGGTAAAGTAGCAAACCTGGTTGGTTTTTTCCCTTTAGATACATTTCCTTCTATTTTTTTCCACCACAGTTAACATCATAAAATTAGGAAGCGCATGGCAAGTATTTTATTTTGATTCAAAATTTTACACCTGTAGAGTGCACATTGAAATGGAAGCATATGCTAAGGCGAGTTAAATGACTTCCTCTTGTGCACGCTGTAATGGTGACGAAGAAAGGTCAGATATATAAATAAACAAAAACACGTGGACTGTATCAGTTACTGGTGAGCAAATCTGATACAGTGTACTGCCATTACCTCAATCGTATTTTTTCTTTTTATTGCGAGGAAAATGGCGAATTAATTTGTACAAAGGGGCCAATCACTCTCTGCATCTGTTCAAAATCCTCGCATAAAATCAAAGAAAACCATTGTGGGTTTTCGTATGAACTTGCGTGAAGCGAAAACAGTATTTTGAAACTTCATCGATAATAGACTTAAATCATTCTAGTGAATTAACTTTTTAAATTTTAATTCTGATAGGAGTCTATAGAGTCGTCCATCCTTTCTGCTCGTAAGCGCACAGTACCTCTTCATATATTGATTAAAAGTGACGAATTACCTGTAAAGTAAAATCAGGATAGCGCGCTTTCACGTGAGTAAGGACCAAGTAGGTTCTAGACCTGTTCATGCCGAGTTGTACCGAACTTTTCTTGACTGTAATTAAGCATGCATCCCATTGTTGGCCTGATTGTCCAATCAACATGTGATCAAGTCTGGCCCACACCTTCATGTTTACAACAGATGCCACGACTTACGCTAGTGATTACAGCATGGATTGTGCTGAACAGTGCAAATCTTTCACCTAAACCTTCACATCATTGATGAAATGTTCATTTTTAGTTTGCTGACAATTTGATTTTCCAGTCAATCCAAGCACATCCTGCGTTTTATTTTCTGATCCTTCCACGTGTAACCCGGCCAGCGTGGTCGAGCACAAAATGTAAACAAAGCAGTGTGTCCTTCCCGAAATGAACCAAATAAACCCTAGTCCTGTGAACTGGTGTATTCAGATCCGGGCAATTTGAGCTAGAAAGGGTTAAGCGACTAAGTTATCCGAAGAGTGCTGTAACAGGTGCATGAAACCGTATCCCCACTCTAGTCTGTGTCATGCATGTATTGACCACAACTAGTACGTGTTTAACTTTCATCGTTGTTGCAAAGTCACAACACCTCCGTGCGAAATAGATTCTCAGTGCTGCCACTGCCTAATTACAAAAATGTATCCAATTTAACTTTAAAAAAGTATAAATTTTCAGAAAAAAAGTATAAAAAGTATAAATCTGAAGGAACTCACGGGTTTTTTTACAGCAAAATTATGCTGTAACAAGAGAGCAGTGTGAACAGCCCATGCTCAGCTGACCTAGAGATTCATAACACTTGTGGCTCTGTAAACTTGGGATAGGATCAAGGTCACCCATGTACTGAGTAAGTCTGACTTATATGGAAGCACACTAACATGTACAACACCAAAGTCCCTGTTCAAGTACTTCTCAAGTTATAGTTCTGAAGAGTAAAATGAATGTATGTTGCATTCTGACCTCAGAAATGAGATCAAATCACTCATGAACTGTCTAAGCGTGACCTTCATAGAGAAAATTAACATGTGCAACATCAAGGTTCTAGCTTACTCAAAATAGATCTTTAGTTATCAAGTGAACAGTAAATTTCATATCAGCTGTCCAGTGACCTTGAGTCACTCATGTACTGAGTGTGGCCCTCAGAGGGTATCCGATGACCCTGTAAAACATGAAAGTAGACAATAGCTCTCGAGTTATCGTCTGAAGAGTTAAATAAACCTAAGAGACCCTGTGACCTTGACAATGAAGTCAAGGTCACCCATGTACTGTGTAACTCCAGCTGTCATGCCTTCAAGTCTTCCTGTGCAATTTTGAATCATTTGGCCAAGTGGTTTTGGAGAAGATTTTTCTAAGATTTGGCGAAAAAATGAACCAAAAACTCATAAAAAAGTAAAAAAAAAAATCACTGGAGCACGACCGGTGAACGAACTTAGCAGAGACCTACACAGGGTACATCCCCACCAAGTTTGAAGTGAATCTGATGAGTGGTTTTGGAGAAAAAGTCAAAAATGTGAATTACCATTGCAATCCCAATTCACTTACATAATAATCAATAGCACTGTATGCATTAACCGACAAGTAACCGCATTAAAAAATTCATTAAAAATCAAGGATTCATAGTGTGAAGTTCTCACACGAAGATTGTCGCTTTGAAAACTTGACAAGTTTATTAATTTCACGGTAATTTCAACTTGGCAGATTTTTACTACCACTACTTAATAATCTATATAAATTGTATATAAAGTAGACTTTGCATGCTTCACACATGTTTGTTACATGCATGATTTGCATATAATTTGGAAATGTTCATTGGCCGAAAGATCTGACATGTTAACGCTGATCTTCCCCTTGTACCTTTTGATTGCTGCATCATTTACGTTGTCCTATTTTCCGGTGAAGATTACTGTGCTAGACTCTAGGATACACAACACTATCACTGATCTTTCAAATGGTGACACTGTGTTTTTACCCGAGATCACATCATTATTAAATAACAGCGGACCTGGCTTGATGAAACTCAAGATACACACAGATGGCCCAATCATAAGCAGTAAGTTCTGAATGTCACAATGCATAAGATTTTATACTTAACCTTGGACACCTCAAATCACAGTAAAAATTACAAATACTGGAAAATTAAAAAGAATTTCTTTTTAATCTTTACAATTGCACCACCACCTTGTGGACACCTGTTTGGCCTTTCTAAAAGGAACATTTCCATCAAGTTCCAGCATAATGTGATTGACGGTTTTGGAGAAGTCCAAAAAAAGCAAGAAAAAAATCGAAAACCAAAAAAAAAAACCAAAACAAAACAAACAAACAAAAAATAAAACAAAAAAAAAAAAACAAAAACAAAAATAGCAAGAAAAAAATCGAAAACCAAAAAAAAAACCAAAACAAAACAAAAAACCAAAACAAAACAAAAAAAAATAAAAACAAAAAAAAACAAAAACAAAAAAAAAACAAAACAAAAAAACAAAAAAAAAAGCAAAAAAAAAAAAAAAAAACAAAACAAAAAACAAAAACAAAAACAAAAACAAAAAAAACCCCCACCTCTTTTTTTACACAAAAAATATTTGAAAAATCACTGCGCCACCTGTTGGACAAATTAAGATCTAAGGGTCCCCAGAAGTCTCACTAAGCAATTTCGAAGCAATTGGCCAAGCGGTTTTGGAGACGATTTTTTTTAAGATTGCCCCCCCCCCCCAAAAAAAAGAAAAAAAATGAAAAACAAAAGAAGTTCATAAAAAAAAACAAGGGAGCGTCACCATTTGTACAAATTCAGTAGGGACCCGGGTACATTCCCACCAAGTTTGAGGTAAATCTGGCCAGTGACTTTGGAGAAGAAGTCGAAAATGTGAATTGTGGACAGCGACAGACAGACGATGGATGGCTAAGCACCACATAAGCTCAGCAGACTGACAAGTTAGCTGAGCTAAACATCACCCATAGTTGCTTGTAATGAACAAAGAACAGACTTCAATGCTGAGTTGTACCACTTAAAGTGCATTTTTGGCTGTGTCTGTTGGGAACCATGACCTTGGCTATGCATCAGGTATCTCTGTACCATGATCCAGATCCTCATGATGACTGACACCAAAACATGCAAGGTTTCCGTTAACCCCAAATGGGAATATATTACCCTTTAATGTCATGAAATACCCCTTCAGCAAAAATTGAAAGGGTCCCAACTTCCTATATTGTCTTTGTTAACTTTGCAAAGGATAGCAAAAACATTTGACTGTCTTTCAGGTTGAGACCCTTTGAAAAAATTCAGAAACACTGACATGAACCCATAATTGTCACTCAATGGGAAGATGGTTCATCATTCTTGTTAACCAGACACTTAGAAAGGCTGTGAGAATGCATAAAACACTACCCTTAATACCTGACTGAATTCCTATCAAAAGTTCAAAAATTTGCCCAAAAAAGTATAAAAAAAAGTATTCCAGGGAAAAAAGTATAAATAAAGTAAAAAGAAGTAAAACAGTGAAAATAAAGCATCATACTTTAAAAAAAGTATAAAGTGTCAGCACTGGATCCTAAGCGGGAGTGATTTTTTGAGATACTGTTTCAAAAATGAAAATCTCTCAACCCACGCAGAGAAAAACCATAGCTGCTGACGGAGTCCCATTCTAGCCGGAAAAGGGTGAGCAGTCAGAATATTGTGTAAGTAGCCTCAAGGGTGTGATGCCCTTGGTTTTAGATCCAACATGTTAATGGCACAGGAGGTTTAAACATAATTATACAATTAGAAAAAAGGGCTCTATACAAAATAAAGTCTTCTCGCGTATAATGAAGTCAAATACCGTACTTGACTGGGACTGGATAAGTATCGTAAGTATAACTCGTTGTTGTGAAAAATGTCTTAACGTCCATTTATTGTTGGCGTTACAACGTTTAACAATGATCAGCACTTTGAGGTATTATAATCAAAGGGCATACAGAAACATTGTAGACATTTAGCATTATCGGTATGCTGTTTCCTCCAATCAGGTAAGGCCCCAACCCTATATTCTGACGAAACTAAATAAGCATGTAAAATCATACGAAGAAATACTATACTCATGCTAATATAAAATGAGAGAGAGAGAGAGAGAGAGAGAGAGAGAGAGAGAGGGGGGGGAGAGAGAGAGAGAGCGAGCGAGCGAGAGAGAGAGAGAGAGAGAGAGAGAGAGAGAGAGAGAGAGAGAGAGAATGCTCCCACTGGTATAGCTGTTGGGCATAATGTCGAGCGTAAGTGTGAGGATTGTGTTTGATCTGTGATACCATTTGATTTCATCACCACTCTTTATAGATGGTGCCGTAGTCCTTAAAAGGAACTTTCTTTTTGTTCGAAGGCGCGTCTTGGTCTATCTTTTGCAGCCTTGCCTTGTCTCCCATTAGCGTCTCCATCACATGTTGATGGTGTACATGTGTATGGAACGTTGCATCTTCCTGGCTACTTCTTACTGCCGGCTTCTAGCATTCCACTGACCCTGTCCCCATCAAACTGTTAAGCGTGCTTCCAGTGATCCGCATGTCGGGGCATGCTGCCTTCAAAGTGCATCAGATTACCAGTGAGCTCATTTCAAAGCCCCTGTGAACTTCAAGGAATTTATTGTACCGTCTGCGATCAACCATGAACAAGCGTTCCATGACCACATCGCATAAAATTATAGTGGTGCATTCCAATTCCGTATAACCATCGTATTTATCATACTATATTGTAAAAGTACAAATGTCTCCCATGGATTTTTCAAAATTACAAAAATCGCCCTATTTTGAGTTTTGAAATGTTGACAGGTATGTATATTTTAAACTAATGGAAGCTTGTGGGTTTTTTTTAGCGGGAGTATATGTTGTCCTTTGTTCTTTTAGTCCTTCAAGTAATGCCTGTAAGAACTGCTACTTGATAATTACTTTTTGCATGCATAAGCTGTGATTAGTCACTAGGTCTCTTGAATGAACAAAAACATTTAAACTCTATTTTTGCGAAAGTGACTCAATTATACGTATGTTCTTGTCACTTCTGTTGAAGATAGCAGACTTATCACATTATGTAAGCTGTGTTGTGTGATTTTTACACTGAAAAGTGGAGTTTACCGGGAAAAATGTTTTACCAGATTGACGCCTGGCCACTTGGCTCTTTCAGCATATTATCAACGTACCCATCAGCGAAGCTCTTAAATAGGTCTTAAAAGAATTCATAAGTGCCGGTCATAAAAACGGTGTAACATGAGTTTCATCATGAATGTTCACGTATAACGGAAACTAATCCTTCAAATTCTAATGAGCTGGCGCATTTTCTTTGTGAGTTACAGAAAGTGTCTTTTCTTCCGTTGGAAAGTTGTAATTTGGAAGCATAACCTGTTTTTCCAAATCGATGTTACCATTTTTTTGGGGGGGGGGGGCTCCTTCGACCCACTTGCTTTATGTGGGTGACACTCACACTAAGACTGACACAACTAAACAACAACTGTTTTTTTTCTTCAAAAGACTTGATAAACATAGTAGAAAAATATTTTAAGTTTATAAACTTACACAGCTGTGTAAACTCATAAGTGTTATTTAGTTTGCGCTAGGAATTAAATAAAATCACAAAATTAGATACTTTCTCCGTATAATAATAATAATGATGATGATGATGATGATGATGATGATGATGATGATGATGATAATAATAGTTGATCGAGATCAAATAAAAAGAGTTAGGCTTTAGAAAGCCCAGTGGAAAACTGTCTCGCCACATCCGTCTCTAGCTGGTCACAAGCATCTGTGTCGTTCCCAGTTGAGGCCAATGTGCCATGAGGCTCTATCCTTGATCTTTTACTATACCTAGTGTACCCAAATGACATCACTGGCAATGTAACTTGCGACATTAGATAATCTTAAGGTGATATCATCATGCTATATATTGTCCATGGTCCGACCGGAAGTCTCAACACCAACCTGGACAGAACCCAATGTCGGGATAGCCTGTGGTGGGTAACTTTTTATACTTTAAAATCTATTTCTGTAAACTTCCTCATCTTGAAGAAACAAACACATATCATGAAATTACGCCGTCAGGCAATGTTACCTGGTACCAGTATACAATACGTATTGGTTATTAGCAGGTCAACTCAGCGTTTTGCCCTGTCACGCAGACTGAAATATGTTCCTCTTTGCTAATCCTTCAATGATGGTCATGACACGGCCCATTCTCCAATATGGATGCACCCTGGTTGCACCACCACTCAGTCACAATCCTTAGACACCGATTGCATTGCTTCGACACCGTACAATATGATAACTGCACCAACAGTCTGTTGCAATGCCTTGACACCGTACAATATGATAACTGCACCAACAGTCTGTTGCAATGCCTTGACACCGTACAATATGATAACTGCACCAACAGTCTGTTGCAATGCCTTGACACCGTACAATATGATAACTGCACCAACAGTCTGTTGCATTGCTTCGACACCGTACAATATGATAACTGCACCAACAGTCTGTTGCAATGCCTTGACACCGTACAATATGATAACTGCACCAACAGTCTGTTGCAATGCCCTGACACCCTACAATATGATAACTGCACCAACAGTCTGTTGCAATGCCTTCTGATCGTACAATATGATAACTGCAACAGGCCCAGTCAAAATGCTTCGACACCGTACCGGCAGCCTATTACATGTAATGTGTCGAAACTGTACAACTTAAGCTGCACAAACAGCCTGTCACAATGCCTTGAGGTTGTGCAATGTCATAACTGCACCAACAGTCTGTTACAATGCCTTGACGCCGTACAATATGATAACCACGCCAACAGTTTGTTACACTGCCATCATACCGTACGATATGACAACTGCATCGTCAGCCTGCCACAACGATTTGATACCGTACGATATTATAACTACATCAACTGTCTGTTACAATGCCTTGAGACCGTACAACTACAAAATGATAACAGATAAGTGCGCCAACAGTCTGTTACAATGCCTTGAGACCGTACCATATACATTTGTAACTGAAACAACACTTTATTACAATGCCTCGACATCGTCAATTATTATAATTGCATTAATAATCCGTCAACATTCCTTGAGACCGTACAATATGATAACTGCACCAACGTCCTGCCACAATGCCCTGAAACCGGGCAATATGATAACTGCACCAATAGTTTATTACAATTATTTCAGACCGTACAATATTAACTGTCAACGTTGACCTTATAGAGGAGTGTACGTCACATGTGGGAAATACCCGAATAAATCATGGATTATCTTTTCGGAACTGGAAAATCATGTTGACAGAACGATCGCTGTTGCTATTGATGGGGAGTAATAAAATTGTGAACATTACAGCGAAAGTCGAACTCTCTTCCCACATTTCAAGTCAAAATTAACTTGTTATTTCCCTTGCTCGTCTCCCTACATTGGCCATGATTTGCTGCGCCAATGTCATTGTGAATTAATAGGAGGTATTCATATTAACTATGATCCGCTGCTGCCATCTAGACTGCAGCAAAGAACTTGACAGGAAGATGAGCAGAGTCACGTATCAAGCAATGCTAATGAGCTTCTTTCATAAAAATAATAAATTAAGAAAGAAATAAACTTTAAAAAGTCATTTACTCACTTCCAAAACATATAAGATGCTTAACACATATAGAATATTTTATTTGTTTGTTCGACAGTGTTTTGTTTTAGATGGTGTAAGTAAGAAACCTGGTACTAGTGTTCTAATCATAGTGGAGGCATAGTTCTATTGCCCAGCAACTGAGGGGAAAAGGGCAGGTCTGTGGTTTATATACTAGGCCTATATATTGGATGGCAGCGAGAAAAGCGCGATATTAAAATCGAGCACGAAAATCCCTAGAACTACAGAAGTCAAATATGAGTACCTCTTATTTTTCATTTTCACAACAATATAAATGTATCACTTTGACATAAATTTACAATACAAAGTGCACGCTTATTGAACACCAAATGTCAAACACTCGCTCCAGGTATCAATCCTGTTAGCAGTACATGCTGCAAGCGACTTAATGATAAATAGTTTCGTAAGTGGCAGAGAATATTTGACAACAGCAGAAAAGAACTTCTATTAGAGATTTTTCATGGGCTTGTATTGGAAATTGTATGCTTTGCTTTTAAGCATAATCACACGCGAAAGTAGTGCACATTTTTCATCTTTCAGGTCTCTATGCTGCTGGCAGTGGCTATCCCTGACTTCGTGTTGTATTTTCGCAGTGTGAAGGTTTTTCTTTTCTGGTTAATGTATTGTGTGTATACCCTTTTTTCATCTTGTTTTGGGATGCAGAACCTTCGATTTAGTGATCTAGATACATAGATAACTTCATCAATAAATTTAGACGCAACCTTTCACTTTGATATTGTACATCCCAAAGGACTATTTAAAATACGAACTTTCCGGATTTAAGGAAACAGTCAAGGTTGACTATGGTCTAGAAAAGATTTCAGGTCAGCATTGTCATCTATGTAAAGCAACGTACCTAAATCGACGAAACGGGTGGATTTTTATGTAAACGACAAAAATGGTGGAAAGTTATAAACTGTCTTTTAACTTGGTAGGTTCATTCTCCTAAACATTCCAAATCGGCGTCGTGAAAAATCCTTGCTGGCTTATCATGATACACTTAACCCTTTAAGTGGCAAGTTTTGACTGAGTTCGCAGCTTTCATCCGTGCGCTTTGGGCACAATGTTTCCAAAGTGCTCCGATGAAAGCTGTTGACCTGGACCTTTCCTACGCTCTTTGTAACCGTAAGCGTGTCGGTACTTGACTGGGCGGTCGATTAACAAACAACACGAATCTAGTTATTGTCATGTGAGTTCAGAGCATATCGACTTTTGTCGCGTTTGGCAATGAAAGAGTTAAAACGTTATCAAAAGACTTCCTTTGAACCTTTTGTAATCCATCTGAACCGCACGCATACATATTTGAATGTGCCCTGCAAGTGTAGAAAATTTAAGCAAAGCTTGTGTTGCTTATTTTTAAGAGGGTATGTAGCATGCCTTCAAATAAAACTGAGGTGACCAACTTTTGCGAATGGAACACAAGACTATCATACATAATTACCACCAGACACGTTTATTCCATTCTGAAACTTCAACAAATTGTATCTGGATTACCTTTGGGGAACATACGCTCAAGATTTGTTTTAATTTTCCCTTTATAAAATACATTTCAACGGATTGTCTCAACATTCATCATGGTTGTTTACTGGGAGAGGTCATAGGATACTTGCTTACTGCTGTTTTGACGGTGTTTCATCCAGGAAAAATATTGCTAACAACCTGTACAATTTCATTCAAGCGTTCGACCATAAAACGATTGGAGCCATGCTTCTGATTTTAATGAGGGGTCTTACACTAACAGAACATGATTAGGAGAAATCTGCAGTGAGCTTAATTTGTCCCAGTCCTGGTTCAAACTGCAGGGCAGCGCTTTCATGAGGCAAATTTTGCAAGAAATAAAGAAGGGGCCAAATTCACAGTCAATGTCTCTCTGTATCACCCTTTTCCTTGTTTCATAGGGTACATACTGGTTCAGTGGTAAGCCAAATTACACTTATCTGAACGTGTACTATACATATTTGGTAATTATATTGGTTTGATAGCTATTCTTTAATTATATTGGAGCTCTGCATTTAAAAGCAAAGCTTCAATTATTTAGCTTATACATTATCTGACACGTTCATATTTTTTCATAATTATACGGGTTGTCTTTGCTGAATATTTAGCTGAGACAAGGAGCCGCTACTCAGAGACACATGTACGGGAACGGGCTCCGAAACATGTTCTGAGTACTTACCCCAAGAAGACCCTTTAACATATTTGGGCTAATGCAGCCTATGTCAAAATTCTACAGAGGACTGTGGGCAATATGGACAATAGTTCTTCCATGTTTATACAGGTTAAACAATGACAGGCTGGCTTATGGAGTGTACAGAGTTCGGACTAGGGTAACGATTACCAGATAGTAACCTACCAGGAAGTGTTTATGAACGAAAAGACATAAATGTAATGGAAAAGGTGAACTATTGTGAACTGAATTGCCCAAGATAATGTTTCGGCAATCAAAGCAAAATTCAGCAATGCTTACATTTGATATGAGATCATAACCGTTTTCGGCCACCTTTATCATGTGTTTATGATTAATGTGTTACTAGAAATGGCTGTTATATATCCTTCACGATAGCAAAGAATTTCATTTCTTTAAATGTGATATATATATATATATATATATATATATATATATATATATATATATATATATATATATATATACATATGTATATATATATATTATGTACCTGTATGTAAGTGTGCATGTATGTAGCTATGTAGGTATATATATATATGTGTGTGTATACATATATACACACATATATGCATATATATATATATATATATATATATATATATATATATATATAAAACTGCATACATGCACAGACAAAAATATACTTATAGCATGTTTAGTATAGTTACGGTTTGATAATACGGTCTCGAATCTGTGGTATAGTATTATTTCAGAGAAATACAACACTGGTCCATCTGGTGACAGAGGCGGTCACTTGGCATTTGATATCGTCCACGTCATCACTTGCAGTAATATAAACGCAACGATATGGCACGGAAGGTGTTAAGTGCAGCCGCTGGGTGGCGCTCAATTCTTTGCATTCAGGAGCACTAAAATCTGGTCGACCATTATAGAGTGCTGATTATCATTCTCTGATGTTTATATAATGCGACTTTAACGTTAACAGTCAGACTGTGTAGCTCTGCTTATTTAAGTAAATGTTGCTTCCTTTGCAAGCACCATAGATCCCACACATTAGGGATGTGTACATACACTACTTGCACAAAGAAATACTGATTCATGGAATCTCTTCTGCAGGAAGCTTTTATCCAAACAAGGTGTGTTGACTGGAAGCGTAGAAATCTTATATATAACTGATGTGCACTTTGAGATATTTATATATATCTGAAAGAAAGTTTAATGACCGTTGAAATGCGCCGTCATTGGAGACCGACCCGCAGTGAATGGTGACATCCATGCATGAAGTGTAATAAACTGGCATACTGAGAATCACTGGTTAAGATTAAAAGTATACATACATACATACATACATACATACATACATACATACATACATACATACATACATACATACATACATACATACAGAAAGACAGACGCATGCACACACAAATTGTTTTCTGACATGCCTAAGTACACATTTACTCAATGTCAAAAAATTACTCAAATTTGACAGTATTTTCTCAAATGTTACAAACCTGACCAATTATGTTGAAACATTGAATCAGGTTTGGCAGCGAAATAAAGCTTTATTGTTTGGAGACTTTCAAAGTGAGGATTATGTGTCATTATGGGGTTTGTTTTACATTGCTTGTGCAGGATGTCCATTGTTGCAGTACTTGTAAGGATTTCCCTCGGTTTGTACAGGTGGTCTAGCTGCAACTATTTATTTTTCAATTACTGAGACTGAATATAATGCCCTATTTTATTACTACTTCAGTCGTTCAATGGCAGGTGGTTAAACTCAGCTAGAAAGGGTACATACTGGTTTAGGGGTAAATGAAATTGTTCGTGTCTGAACTTGTACTATACAAATATAATAATTATGTTTGGTTTGACAGGTTTTTTTCATTCACAATGAAGCTATATATTAATAAGCAAAATTTCACGTATTTAGCTAATCCATCATTTGCCACGTTCATATTTATTCACTATTATGTGGGTTGTCTTTGTTGAATATTTAACTTAGACAAGGAGCCGCTACTCAGAGAGACATGTACGGGTATAGGCTCCGAAACATGTTTTGAGTAGTCCCTTGCTGAAGACCCTTTAATTTATTTGGGCTAATACAGCCTAATCCCAAATTCTACAGAGGAACGTGTGCAAAATTTGCACAATAGTACTTCCATATGTATATGTGTTAGACATTGACAGGTTAGCTCATGGAGAGTAAAGAGTGTGGACTGCGGAATAGGGTAATGACTACTAGGAAGTGGTTCTGGACAAAAAGGCACAAGTACAATGTAAACATCCGAGGTCTCAAAAGTGATGGAAAACTAGATAAACTTAATTTCTTTGCTCAAACCGAAAATATGGATCTTATCACTTTATTTGAATTGTGGCTCCATCCAAGCTACACAAACCAACTTTTATCTATGCAAGGCTTTCAGCCTGCCCCTCGCAGAGATGCCATCTGTCCCACATCATCAGAGACAGTCCCTGAAATTAGCTAAAATTAGCCACTTTACGGTGTTTGTCCCGCATTGAAGCTGAATATTTTCTTAAGTAATCTTTGTTAAATGTGGTCAGTCCTTGATGTGCTTACTTGATTGTCCCTGAAATAGCATTTTGAATGCTAGCATCTGTGCCTTCTTAGAGACAGGAGCGGGCGCTGGTGGTGTTTGCAATTTATGCCATGGATTCATTACTCATCATCCACCGCCTCGAATTGGAATGATTACGCTGTAAATGTGTATGGCCTTTTTTTTAACAGATCATGGCATAGCTCTGGTTGGGGAAAACAATCGTTCACCTGGCCAGTCATTAGACGAAAGAGATTCATTCTTGTTGGATTTTCCTGATTCTATAACTGGAACCGTAGAATTAAACCCACCAAAAATCTGGTGATCTTAACGAGCGCTGTTTGTACTGGGACTCGGATCATCCGACAGCGAGTTAGTTACAAAGCTTGTTGACCTTGCTGCACGGGACTATTTATTCCAAATTATCAATGACCCACACGTTAACTGGCGTTTCTAGCAGTTTACAAGATCTCCTTATAACAGATTTAGAGTCTCTTGGATTTATTGTAATAGCGCTGTACTTACTTCTTTAGCCGGCTGTTTTCTGTCATTCTGTTGCATTTCGCATTGTTTCAGTTTCTTTTCGCAGTGACCAGGCTTTCAAAAGTACCCCTTTGGGATTGAAACAGAGGGAATTTTGATGACCAGAACAAAGCACTGCCTGCTGCCCCTTGGTACATTGGGTTCGATTTGTTCCCTTCAGTGGAAAATCACCTGGAATCTTGGACCTATTTATCGTGATACAGCTGAAGAATTTATCCCCTGTAAAGAGGTTCTCATTAGACCGAAAGACAAACCTTGGGTTACGGTTAATGCACAACAGAATCGCCCCTTGAAAAGATACAAAAAATCGCCAAAAAAGAACAATGGTAAACCATCTCCTGTCACATACAGACTTTATCAGTTCTATCAGAGGCATCCGTAACATTCCTGTCTTGGTCAATACGAAGGCAATAGGGTCTAGTTTTCCAAATTTCGGAGAGAACCTGACAGCAAATAATTTAACGTAAACAAGTCGTGGAACCTGTCAAAGTCTGTTCTTGGATGTCAGTTACATCCAAACATCCCCTTCCCCTTATCGGAAACGACCCTGTAATTTCTAACAATAACAAAAAAAGCTGAAGTCTTCAACCAACTTTTCGTCAGTCAGTGTAGATCCACGGTTGATGATAAGCCACTGTCCTTAAATCCTTTCCAGCACCAGACAAATGCCAGATTGGAACGTTTCGACGTCCATGAAAACGATATTTGAGGCCGCCAAATGCACTGAAACGCTGAGACATATATCCCGCGTTAAACTATAACAAGAAATTGGGTGATCAACTTTGGCAAACAGACGTATATACTTTTAACTCCTTCTCTTTTACCAAATTGAAGACAAGTTGACGCTCTCTTATCTCTCTGACCTTCTGCCCGCAACCCCCTCTGTCCGTGTTTTACCTCAACCTGAAAATATTCGCCGTATCAAATGCAGAACTCAACGCTTTGAAAGTTCCTTTGCACCTAATGCCATCAAGCAATGGAACAATCCAGCTCCCGACATCAGACTCAATTTCTCTTCATATCTTTAAATCGAAACTGAAACAAACCTGCTCGCAATAAACATTGTTCCCGACTTCTCTTCACACAGAAATCGGTTTCTTAGCATATGCCATACACAACTGCGCCTGCGTTTCTCTAACCTGAACTTTGATCTTCACAAAGTTAACGTATTACTTCATCCAACTTGCATCTGCACTTATCCCTGCAAAGATCTTACACACTTTCTTCTGTCTGCCCACTATACTGTCGATTTAGAGAGATCTTACTTGACACTGTTATCGCCGTTTTAGCTTAAAGTGCTCACGTGCATCCCAATTTATTTGGTGATGTTGCGCATATAAAGCTAGCGGAAACCCTTCTGTTTGGTAGAAAAGACTTACTGTATACCACGAATGCCCTCATTTTCATGCAGTACAAACTTATGTCGTCAATACCACTATCTTAAGACCTCTCTGTCATAAGGCCACTCCCCTAGTGCAGTCACATGCGCCGTCTCAAGTTCCTTTCATTTCACATTGTGTTCTCCACCATAAGACCACTCCCATGTTAAGGCCTATGTGTGTCAGTCCCATTGGAAGTATTAATAAATATTTCACTATATAAAGTGCCATTGGTGTAGAGCCACAATAGTTATCAGATTGCAAAGTCTGAGCCGTGTTCAGAATGGACAAATGTTTATGTAAGCCCACTAAGATATAATGAGTGCCGTAATGTAATGATTTTATTCATAATCATCAAGGTCAATTCTGACATATTTGTCATACATGACAATCAACACAATCAGATATAATAATTGACACATATATACACATACATCTGCGGGTATTAACGTCAGTCTAAATATAAATACCTTACAACAGCACCACCGACTAATGTTCTATGTATTCCGTGGTTCTGTAACATCACTGCTTAGCTACAGATATTCGCACGGGTTACGTTCATAATGTTAGACAAAACTGCAAAGGAAAGGTAAAGAAAGCTGGTAAACGCATTGTCCCCCTATCGCCTTGCAGCTGTCTCAGGAAATGGCACATTCCCGTCTGTAATGGAAACTTAAATTCTGGTGCAGTCTTTTTTAAACAGAAGTGTTCTTGTTGACACTGTTGTGTCACACCAGGATCGTTCCTAGTTTTCAATACTAGCAACTGCCTGGGTTGTTTGATTTATCATTTTTATCTATAACAGGCACATGACACTTTTTACATGCATATAGATCGGTGGATAGAATTTCACCTTTACTATGATAAGACCTATTTTGACCGTCCTATACCATGTGACAGCACTCATTCTGCCGTCACAGTTGGAAATTGATGTACTTTGGTAGCAGTGACGCAATGTCTTTGAATTTATTCCTTATTGCAATAAAGAACCAAAGTAAAACGCAAATAATAATAATAATAATAATAATAATAATAATAATAATAATAATAATAATAATAATAATAATAATAATAATAATAATAATAATAATAATAATAATAATAATAATAATAATTAGAGGTAGTTGTGTCTCAATTAATCTCCGAAGC
The DNA here is from genome assembly GCA_964020975.1 of Hermodice carunculata. Lineage (NCBI taxonomy): Eukaryota > Metazoa > Annelida > Polychaeta > Eunicida > Amphinomidae > Hermodice > Hermodice carunculata. Next base: position 94,170,229 of record OZ026612.1, on the reverse strand, counting down.
AAAAACTGACAAATGATGTGTGCTTAGATATTTTAACCTGTCGCTCAGTTACTTTCAAATACTTATAAATAGGGTATTTCCTCCCGGCCGGGACCATGGTATATCACCTGAGATCGAGGTTATGAAAATGATATATGACAGGGAGCTCATTTTTGCCTTAGGAAGGGAAATTATGTAACAGATTGAAGGTGCACAAAAAGGTACCAAATCCAGGTTTGTTTGCGATGCTATCAGACACAACGGAATTTTATACAAAATACTACATGGAAATTTTCTTAGTCGTTAATCTTTAGCCTTTGACTTTTGAAAAATTTAAATGACTGTTTCCTGGAAATTTGCTTAGATCACCCTGTTGGCAAATCAATATGAACACCCATCCCACAATAACATATGAACTCTGTTTATTGTAAGCCTCAGAATGGACAAATAGACTTAGGGATAAATATGAATCAATGGATCGAAAGCATGGCTTACATTTTAGTTCCGACGTGTATGTTTATTTGTCTTTTAAAATATCGCACTGAAATTTTAAGATGAACATTTTGTTCATATTAGGTATTAACAGGCTCTTAGTTGTGTCATTGGTAGAGCAGCTATGGTGGATTACCACGTGAAGAGCCTGTAATAGGATGTATTCATTTTCAGATGCGCTCCTACTTTTACAGCTATTGAGCAAAAGAGGGAGCCACCTGCATCAGGGCAGATCCATGTATTCAACATGGTCAAAAGAACTTTCTCAACAAAATGAACAACAAAAACACACAATAATCTTAAGAAAATATATTAACATATATTTGAAACATAAAGGATGCCTAAATTGATTAGAAATGGGCTCTCGTTTGGTTGAAAAGGTGTTATTTATGGATGCTTATGTAGTACATAATATAAATCTGCCCTGATCATGGTGGAAGCATCAGTCTGTTGCCCCGGCAACACAGGAAGTGAGCAGGATCGCAGTTAAATATGAGTGTCTCCTATTGTGACTTGTCCCCTGACCAGACCAATAGAGAATACACGGAGCGTCGTCTTTTTACCAGGCAATCCTTTGAGACATTTACCTGTGGAAACTACAACCATATTTACTAGTACATTGTGCGTGATCTCATATCATAAACAATGTCAATGGGTCACTTTGACATTTCTTTTCCGAGACGAAAACGCTAAATTTCATCATATATGTATATTTGCATTCACTTGCAGATATACGTAAGCGCCAGTGTATTCCCTTTGGCGCTAAATGGGAGTCCGAAAGTGCGTAAAATTTACGTATCTGGTTGGGGTAAATTCGTGCTGAACTGACACAGGTACCTTTACCTTCAATGAGCGCAAGCATTATATGGTTCATTTCCGGCAAAACCACATACGGTATGAAATGATGACGGAATAGTCATCGTATGAAAACACAATAAAATGTGTTCCAAATATTTTGAAGCATAGCATGTGTATAGAGCATATTGTGCTCATACATGTGATGTTTCAATGTTTCCTGTCCAGGTGTTGTGCCTGTCATTCAGATGTTGTTTACCTAAAGCTACTGTAATCATTGTTTTGTAATATACTGGCGGGGGGGGGGGGCACTTCATTGTTTTAACTTGGGCCGCACTAAATATTAGTTTGTATAGAAAATATGAGTGTCACAAAAGAATGTTAGTTATATGTCTTGGGACCACGGAGCGGCCGGGTCTCGAACCAGCAACCTCCGTTGTGTAACATGGACAGGATAGCTAGAGGTAAGACTGAGCAGTCACAAAAAACCAAAAACAAAAAACCAAAAAAAAAAACCAAAAAAAAAAAAAAAACCAAAACAAAACAAAAAAACAAAAACAAAAAAAAAAACAAAAAAAACAAAACAAAAAAAAAAAAAAAAACAAAAAAAAAAAAACAAAAAAAAACAAAAAAAAAAAAAACCAACAACCCGGAAATGCCCTGAAACTGAGCTGACAACCAGAAAGGTGAAAAAAAGTGTGTTTGGCATTTGGGGCGCCTGTGGGCTTTATAAAAGGTCATTTGCAATACAGGGATCAATGTTATCCCACATTGTTATAGCGTACGGGTCACTCGAAGCTGTATGAATTCAACTGGGCAGAATCATGCTCACGTCAGAGGCACGTCTTTCTTAGCGTGATGTTGCCAGAAGACCTTAGTGTGCTTTTTTTTCACGTTTGTGCATTACCGTACCCTTCCTTCGATTTAAAGTTGCTCAGTCCAAATTCAGAAATTTTGAAGTTTTAAGCAAATTTCTGTAAATTAACATAGTTTTGGTAATACATCTAGACCTATGAGTCAAATGTTTGTCCGACCAATCTGACCCCGAGGCTACAGCCCAGGTTATGGTTAAATTTGTTGCTTAATATCTATCAAGATAGCTTGTTCTTGGTCTTTGTATGTGTCTTTACATATGGAACGTATGCACAACGTTACAAAAACGTCTGTAACTATGAGAATGCAAAACTGGCACGACAATATGAGCCGCTGAGTCACCAGTGCTTAAATTTGATATGGCTCCAAGTGAGCCCCAGTCGCGGTGAAAACAGCGAATTTTTGGATCAAATTTGCATGAGAAACAAGCAAATTACAACTGCAGATGATTTTGTATCTGTTTGACATCGCGCAAAAGTGTACGTTAAGTTATGTCGAGCCTGGCGAGAAAATTTAAACAACGGGATTTAATTTAATTTAATTCATACCAAACGAACAGTTCAGCCGAAATATTTGGACTCTTTAACATCACTTTGCTTGCTCGATGCTTTGCGAAAGATGGTAACACACTTGTCACTGCGGGTCACAGAAGGCATAAATAAACACAATTAAATACGCTGTTAATATATATATATATATATATATATTTAAATAGCAACAGTCCAAAATTGCTATCATGCTTTTTTTTAGAAGCTTTCTTTACGGTCCAGTCAGAAATGCGTGCAAAGTTGATGCACTCTTTAGAAACTGCGATCATTTTTACATATTTATCCCTTACTTTGCTTTAAGTGTAAAGTACTTCTTTTCCTCTTTCTTTAATTTCCAGAAACATATTCACGAATTCCCTTTTAACACTGTCCCCTCGAATACTGGGGTGCTCAAATAGTGTCTCCAACACTCTTTGATGATTTATGTTGCTCATGATATTGCTGCTGGAGCATGAGAACGTAAAATCGTACGCTGAAAATGTTGTTGAAAATGTTCCATTGTGGAAAACATGTTGGTCATAGAAGGAGGCCTTGTCTCGAGGGATGCGCATGTTGATCAGATACATCTCCATACTGACCGACACTCATGCACTGTCAGCAGTGACCATGAATGACATAAAGGTGACTGGTTTAACTATTCGCTGGTAATTTTGACAAAAGCCAATGTGCTCGTTATTGACATTAATACTACATTCTTTGTAAATCAACCTTTTATGCAAGCACCGGCACGCCCACAGTTGCAGAGACTTAAGAGTGGTCCAGGTCAAGAGTTTTCGTCGGCGCGCTTTGGGCAACATATATAGCACCGAAAATGCGTTTAGAAAAGCGGTTGACTCAGTCAAAACTTGGAACAGAAAGTGTTAAAAGAGTCAGTTAAGCTACTGGATGCAATCTTGAACCAAGGCATGTACAGCAACAAAATCGTGGTCTCCCCTCGAGGGAAAAAGACATTGGAAACGGTGCATCCATGTCAAGCAATATTACTCATGATACAGTGTGCCAATCGCTGAATGCACTTGGCAAAGAGATGCCCCCTGACACTTGTCGGCCATATTGTCACGTGGCAAGTGAGGGTATTGGTGAAACGGCTTTCATTGTCAAACATTGAACCTGATGGCGAGTGTACCATTTATTCCACAGTAGTAACGGAGATACACTAAATTGCTTAATATTTGTAATTATATTTATTTTCAGCGTTCCTTTCGTTTAAATCAGCTAAAATACCTCGGATAAACTTTTCAACGAAATTTCCTCTCGAAACAATCGAGTAACGAGTAAGCGAGTATGCAATTCAACAAGCAGGGATCTGTGAGATATAATATTTTTGACTAAACTTATGTGTTGTGGTAAAATGGAGAATCCGAAACTTCGCGATATTTCAAGTCCCCCCCCCCCAAAAAAAAAGTATAAACGCGAAAATAAACCAGTTGACAGTGTCGGGTCAGTGGCTGCCGTCCGACATTGCATGTTGTTGTTTTGGCACCTACAGTTTCCCTCTTATGATATCACTGTTTATAGATCCTTTTACTACGTACACAGTTCAACAATTATATGCAATACTGACACACGCACACACACACACACACACACGCACGCACGCACGCATACATACAGACATACATATATACATATATATATATATATATATGTATATATATATATATATATATCTTGCTTGACAAATTTGGTGATAACCAAACGCTTCAACGGCGTTTGGGTACATTTTGCTTAAAGGCGTTTGGGTACATTTTGCTTAAAGGAATACCACCAGAAGTAAAGACATTGCCATTCTAGACCCACATACCATATCATAATATCCAGATGTGATGTCTTCACAATCAAAGCACAATAATGTACTGCGCCCTGAGGTGTTACAAGGTTTGATAGATATATGTCTACTTTATGGCCTATGATATTGAACAAGATACAGATGTAGTTTTCTAGGAAAGTGAAATTTCTACCCAAACACTGATACAAACAGATTTTTTTTCCAGACTCTGTGGTGCTGGTAGAATTCATCTCTTGAACAAGGTGTTTCATACACTAATTTTTGCCATAAAAGTGTTGCATTTACATGGTTAGATTCTTGTGCAATATTTGCTCAGGATACATCCAACGTTTGTAGAGGGACAATATTTCCCCCAGAATCCTATAATACCAGTGATTATCTGCCTGTATCCTTGACTAAATAAATGTGAATAAGTGTACAGAAACAGTAAAAATCACGCTCACTAATCCAAGCTGGAAAAGTGTCCACCCACCAAATTCGAGAGTACAAGACCCCACTGGAAGCGAGGTTACTTTATCAGAGCGCCAGATTTATGTGCGAAACTTCATAAGATATAGGGGTCGGATCATAACACTGACACCAGATACACATGTTCACAAAATTAATGAAGCCTTTCTTTCGGCTATGCAAGAGGCCAAAATTTTTAAGTAGGAAATGATTCAAGCCCAAGAAGTATTGGTGTTCTGAATTGCCATGTCTGAGAAACCAACAAAGTACCTGGTCGTTCCGCTGGGTAAATAACAGTTGTCCCAAAGCTGGTGCAGTTCATGAATGTAACAATCAAACAAAGACAGATGTGAATCCAGACTTTGCACATATAACGATGTTGATGGTGGATTTAGCAATCTCACAACATGTTGTAACAATTTAACATGCTTTTTTGTTGAATTTATTATCAATAATGACCATAAACGCAAAACATTCATCGTTCATGTTCAACGATTTGGAATTTTGTACGCTAACTGAATTCAAGTTTGTAGGCCTACTGATGCTGTCAATAGCCCAGGTATTTTTGTACGCTATCTGTAATCAAGTGAGCATCAATGTTGTCAATAGCTCAGGTATTTTCATACAGTAGATGTAATCAAGTGACTACTGATGTAGTCAACAGCCCATGTATTTTTGTACGCCAAATGTAATAAAGTACTGATGTTGTCAGTAGCCCAGGTATTTTTGTACGCTAGCTGCAAAAACAAATACAAAAACGAAGTATGTGATATTCCATTTCCCTCAGCGAAAAATAAATGAAATTTTAGATTTATAAATCAACGATACTTCAATTTCAAAAACATCCGAATTTGACTTTTTAGGTTTACGCATTCACGAGACTTTAAATTGGCAACCACACATTAACAAAATTGGCAATAAACTTTCGAAATTGATAGGTATTTCAGAAAACTGAATAAGTATTTACCTCTAAACACTCTCTTACTTATGTATAATTCACTTTTTCTACCCCATCTTAATTATGCCATCCTAGCATGGGGGCTTCTCATATGACCGCATTTTCCAGTTACAGAAATCTATTGTTTGGCTGATTTGTCTTACAAGATATAACGCCCATACAGATCCACTTTTTTTAAAACACTGAACATTCTCAAAGTCGAAGATTTATTCAAACTTAAAGCTCTGAAATTTTATTTTCTATACCGTCAGAACAATTTGCCTGCATATTTCAATATTTTTGCACAGACACCTGTAAATCACCCATATCAAACCAGAAACAAAGAATCCATGCAACCACTTGTCCCAAAAAGAAACAGAACCCGAAAATGTATCAGATTTTTAATTCTTTCATTCCTTAAAAATACACCTCCTTGCATTAAACACAAATTCCTTACTCATTCTCTTTCTGGTTTTTCAAAATACGCTAAAATTCATTTCATTAGTAAATACCTTGGAACAGGTACCATTCCAGATTGTTTTGTATGCAACGACAAAAGCGCTATTGTCCTATCGTTTTCATTTAACTGCTATTCAATTATGATCAATCTACAGCAGGAATAAATTGTTTTATGTTTATTCATATCCTAGGTGGCCCCAGTGATAGCGGACATCATGTCCTTAACTGGGGTCATCCTGACATAACCTATTTTTATATCATGTACCCTTATCTCCCAAAGGAACTGTTATGTATGCGTATTTGTACCTCACCTGTATGTATTTTCGGACATATAAACCACTTCTGAGTTCTGATTAATCAAGTGAGTACTGATGTTGCCAATAGCCCAGGTCTGTTCACAAAGTAACGACTTTGTTCAGGATATATGCAATAAGCACAAGAATATACATTGGTCATTTTAACAACACTGACAGTACGGTTGATGATATGTTCCGTATGCTACAATGTGACTGGGCTCCTGTGTGTGTGAGGGTATCATAACAGAAGACCTTCGATGGGGGAATTCACTGACTGATATACACTTTGCATACAACTAGCTTCGCTTTATACCTTTATTTTAAACCACATAATTGCGCCTGACACGCTTCAATTGTGAGAAATAATACCTATTTTGAAGAAATATTGCCTCGATTCCAACGATAAAGGCCCATGAAATTTCAGTCCATTCACCACAAATTTATCGAACTTTGCTTAGTACGAGATGATAATGTCAGCGAAGTTCAATTTAGGTACCGACAAGTCAGAATTTCATCTTTTGCTTGCTCCTATTTTCATGATGTTAATTCTAACTCAGGGGTTCTATGCTGCTAATATGTATAGTCTTGATGCATCCAAAGACTTTGACAGAATTGGGCACGATGGATTGTTCTGTAAACTGTGGCCACGGAATAATTCTCTAAACCCATTGTTGTGTTTTGTATCTTAATATCGAAGTATAAAAGCTTTTGTGGCCTGGAGTGCAGAAGAAAATGGCGTGTTCTGTTCAGATTGGGACCTGCCAAGACATTGTCCTCTCACCAAAATTGTTCCATAGATTTCTAGATGATTTGTAACTTAAATTAAAGGGGTCCAAATGTTGATTAAAGGTGGGCACCAAGTCGCATAACCGTTCTGCTATGTAAATGACATTGGGCTCTTTGCTTCCACAGTGCCACAGCTTCGACATTTAATTGGTGTTTGTTACGATTACTCCAACAGATGGGGCTTCTCTTTCCATATGAAGAAATCTGTTTGCAGGATTGCGGATAAATTTATTTTTGTTGAACATCCAGTCTGGTATCTCAATAAAAAAAGTGTTGCAAAACGTAAAAGAACTTGGACTACTTGATGTGTACAAGCCCGCGGATGACAAAGCCAACAAGACACAGAATACTGTGGCAATTCCCATCTACCGCTTGGATCGTATCGATTGTAAATCCTGTCTTTTAAACGTTCCATCGGAACCACCCAGAGCTCCACTGTAAAGTATTTGTTATGTCTCAGTGAATTTTCTTATTCCATCCATCTTTTAGGGCCTTTAGATATAAAAGATGTAAGCAAAATTGGAGAAAGTAAAAACTCCGTCTGAGAATGTTTTTCAACATACATTCGTCAGTTAGAGACTTCAATGTCTTTCTTGTTGCGAAACAACTTGTTACGGGTTCCCTGGTGAAAGGAACATCAATTGACTATATTGGGAAAATTGGACTCCCCCTCTCCGTTTAATTTTTATAACTGGTCGTTTTAGAAATCCTCCTAATTATCTTCCTGCGTTGGGACACGACGCGGGGATCGAGAATCGGTGAGGTCGCCCCGTTGCGGGCTTGTCAATTCTCAGCGGTTAGTACTGCAACACGAGAATTACTATAAACCTCGTGGTATTATGCATGATATCGCGTAGTTTTTAACCGAAGTCTATTGATTTTAATATACAGATGTTTATTTTAGTTCGCATTAAAATCTATATATGATTTATGTAAATGTGTTTCCTGCGTCACTTGTAAGTGCATTATTTTATTATATGCCGCATAGTTAAGTTTGATTTGTACCTAACTACGATTAACCCTGTAATTTTTTATTTGAAGTATGAATCCCGATATAATTTATTTATTGTTTAATTGTGTTTTTGTATCTTATGGTTTTCAATTTGTATATAATTCATATTTTATTTCATCATGTGATTGTACATCATGATTTTGGGAATTTCAGGTACCTTTTCCCAATTTCCGGGGAGCAATAATAATAATAATGATAACAATAACAATAATAATAATAATAATAATAATAATAATAATAATAATAATAATAAACTTAATGATAATGATGATGATAATGATGATGATGTTAATGATGATGATGATAATGATGATGATGATAATAATAATAAACTTAATGATAATGATAATAATAATAATAATGATGATGATGATGATGATGATGATGATGATAATAATAGTTGTAAATTGTATTAACCTCTGCGCCTTAAATTTGTGTTCCACACCCAGAAAAGCTATGTTTAAAAGATAAGCACGCTTCTTATTCATTGTGTAACAATAATGTGTACCGGTACCTTTTTATATAGGTCCGAAAACAGCCGGATACATAATAGCTAGGGGCGTTCCAGGCACGTATCTTGTTTTCATTGCAGAAACTGCACTTTCATGTTAAACATTGTCAAAATTTTCAAATTTTCCACAGGCATCGCTCTCACTCTTTGAAGTGCATGGATCGGCTCTTGGAAATATAACCCTGACGTGGAGCATGGACCAAGATATACCGCCAGCTTGTAGATGGTCCCTGCTGAACATACAGAATGTATGACAAGGCTGTGCCATTGCGGTTAAAGTCCCTTTTGCAGTCGGGAAGTGACCTGTTTTCATCTGTCAAATCAACTTCAGTTTTCTATGTTCATTCAAGCAGATTTGGCAATGAATGCATGTAGGCCTAATCGAAAACATATGAAGCACAGCATGTTTCCAACGTTGAGACCCTGGCAGGCCCAAACTACTGCTCTAACGGGGATTCTGCACGCAATGATGTCACAATAGAAGGAATGGACACATGTGGGTTGTACACAGTGCTGCACGACAGGTGAAGTTCCGTCCAGGTCAAGTTCTATTTATGATTATTTTGTCTTCTTTCAGGGAGACATGTGTGGACTTATAAAGTAACATTCTCACCAGCTGTAGTCGTTATTGGCCGCCATGGGGGAATCGTCAAACTTGAAGAAAGCAATTATCTTTGTGTGGGGGTTAGTGGAAAATCTTCTTTTTGCTGCAATTATACACGGCTGGCCCTCCTTGGTGTACGTGCTTAAGGAGGATGGAGTCTTTAGCCACCTGTGTCGCATGGAACCATACCAACAGGACCAGTGGACACACACACAATCAAACTATTCCCAGGCGCAATTCAAACACGAAGACACTTTGGAGGAGAATAATACTCACTTGCCGGCGACTAATTCCCGTTTTGCGAGATGCGAAGCTCAAGATACGGTCATGACCCTGGCGTTTACCATTGCCTCCGCCATCTTTGAGATTGTCGCCTTCCCCATTGGCTATGTCTTTGACAGGTGTGGTCTGAGGGTGTCGAGGTTCGCTGCAAGGTTAGTGGGCACTTTGATTGTAACATACACCTTTACGTGAATCGGCTCGATTATCGACTTAAATAATTTACATTTGATGGAAATTATACTGTACAAATTGGCACTCTGCTGAACGACATAAGAAATAAGGCAAATGACATTTTTCCTAAGCATGTGAAATTTTCGTTCTTTAAAAAAACCAAAAACAAAACAAAACAAAACCAAAAAACAACAAAAGAAAAAAAAAAAACAAAAAAAACAAAAACAAAAAACAAAAAAACAAACAAACAAACAAACAAACAACCCCCCCACAAACGTGGATTTTTCTTCACTGTGATCTTTTGTTTTCATGTGCATGTTTGTGCAATATACATCAACTTGGTGGAGATTTATGGAGTCATATGACCAACTTGCACCACTATACCTCGATGGTAAACATTAACAACGAAGCTTGAAGTTTAATGTGAATAATACAGAATTTGTAACAAAGTGGACTGGTTTGTACCGTGGAACAGAATAAAACATACAAGCTGAAGGACGGTTACGTGTCTTCATTTGGTGACCCATGCAGATAAAGACCCAGCCTCTGGAATTAAGACAATCAACAGGTTTCCAAAGCCAATTGAAGCAGTTGAGATGGGGCCGTGTGACAGGTTTCATCTACAATTCCTATTCACATTGCTTTTTCATTACTGTTGAAATTAGTGTAAAGTGTTGAACCGGATGACATTTGACCACCGACCTCTTTTCGGCACTTTAAAGAGGAAAGTCATACTAGTAGACACACTAGATGATGGCTAACTTTTGCAACAGTCAAATTACTAGTAAAATAAGGAGATCCGTTTTTGTTGTCGATTGTTATCTTCTTCAACGAGGACTAGACAGGGAGCCAAACTGCTAATACATGGTCCTGTTCTAATATATATATATATATATATATATATATATATATATATATATATATATATATATATATATATATATATATATATATATATATATATGTATACATGGCGACCGATTTAAAATCAAATATTAGCATTTTATATGTTGAAGAATGCACTATGTTGTTAAAGCTGTGTTTCATTAAAAACGCAATAACAGGCCACATTAACGAAAGTTCTATGATGGCATCTGCTTTTTCGGCTTAGGCTCATAGTGGCCCATTTTTGACCATTTCGTAATTTAACGAGTTTTGGATATCAATGATGTTTTTTACGGTGTTTTTGGTGATGGTTAAACAGTAACTTTAACTTTGGGGGAAACTATTTGTGCTGTGCTTGAAGGAACAGTGACCAACTAATGAATCAGGTTAGATTGGGAGTAACGACTGATAAAACCAATACAATGTAGCGTATTGTCATGATAAGCAATCCTGTAGACAAGACTAATGATTTTGCTGTGGACAATCACAAGGTAAACAACACCTGTACATGTGTTGAACAATGGGTAAAACCTTACAAGGAGGCCACAGGCTACTGTTGGTGTCCTTTTCAGGATACGTTCGTATCGATTGCGGCCACTCAATCGCTAAATATCATTACACGCGTTTCTATTCAGACTGGATAACCTGAACATAGCACCGAGGTTGCTAACCTGGTTTTTGTCCAATATACATAAAAAAGATACACAATATTTTTACACGACACATTTCAAAGCTGTGCATGAGGTACATGAATGGACGAGGAAGGTTGAAGCGGATTGAAAGTATAATCAGTCGATAAATGACAAGAGATATTTGTCTACGGTTTAAATCAGGAATTTTTCTCTCTCTCATATATATATATATATATATATATATATATATATATATATATATATATATATATATATATATACACATATATATATGTATATAATATATATATATAATATATATATATACATATATATATATATATATATATATATATATATATATATATATATATATATATATATATATATATATATATATTTATTTATATATATATATATATGGCAGTCGATTAAGATCCTGTGTTACCGCTGCCATATAAGCTACCCATGAATTATGCCTATCATTTTTTTCATTTTGCAGATTTTTCTCAGTAACTGCAGTATATAAACGTGCGAACGCTCTAGGCATATATTTATGCACAATTAAGTTTTGTTTTCTTCACCTACAATTAGAGATAATGTCACCATAGAAGATAATTTTAAGTACAAAAATTCTCTACATGACATTCCGTTTCATTTTTTGTTAATAATATACTTCTTACCATACATTGCCTGACCTGGAATATTGTGTGCATTAACTTGATTTTTCGTTGCATTCGATGTGCCGTTCAGGACATCTACTGGTTGATGTCTTTTGCACTGGCTGATGTTGTTGTACGCACAGCTCGTTTTTTTTTTTTTTAATAGTGGAAACTCTTTCCGGGTCATGTTCCCAAGCCCGAAGTCCATAGATCAGAAGGAATGGCATTTCTGATTATATAGGATAAAGAGGACTTTAGCTGGACGAAATTTTAAAGCTTGCTCAGACTGCCTATTTTCTGTGATACTTTTGTAGAAATACTTTGCATATGCTTATTCCAACTCATACTATATGTTAAAACTCATAACATGAAATTCCTCAACACGTTCGATTTTTACACTTCCAGAGAAGGAATAGATATTTTAGTGGCTTGCAGAATAACTAGACTTTCACAAGTCCCTGGTGCATGTCCCTCTTTTCCCATCCCGTGGTCCCACGCAGAAGTGCCATACATTTTCCCCTCACAAAGTTAACTGTATAATACTATGTCAACTACATAGTATAGTGTTACTGAGTAGGCCCTACTGTCATTTTTTAAACTGGTCGACACTGCCAACCTGCCGGTTTCAACAGTAGCAGCTATTGAGTCAAAGTCAGTTCTAATTCCATTATCATTGTTATAAGGCTTAGGTCTTTGATGAATGCGTGGTTATTTTAGTCACTGACCACTCAAGCGAGACAAAGCTGACCGTCTCCCTGCGGCTCAATGGACACCCTCCGCCTGACACGGTACACCGCAATTAATCCTTCATTACACAGTTACTCAATTAACAGCTTCGGAAGAGGGGTGCGTTATAACCGCTCGCTTGTCTATGTGATTAAAAACACAGAGCAGACCACCCGGCGCTAATCTGTTATCTGGTTATAGACACGATCCAAGCCAATTAGCTAGGTTTAGGGGCCTACCTGTATTATAACAGTTAAGGCTACAACATGTGTGGCGGGTTACACTTAAAGTTTTATTTTGAAATGAATTTAATTTAAATAAAATACGGAAGACAGCCCAGTGAGACTTGAGCAAGTCTAGCAGAATAACACGAATTTTTTTTTTCATAATATTCAACGATAATTTGCTTACCACGACATAACTTATAGCACTCCCTTCACCATATGAGAAAAAGTTTTGATTTTGTTTCTTAAAAAAATATTTGTAGTTCTACGTGATGTCACGTCATCTTCTAAATAATGAACGTAAATGATTTGAATGTTATCTGAACAATAGGGGGCGATAAGTAATTAATGATGACTTTAAGTCTCGTATAGTAAAAAATGTTTTTATTAACATGAGATTTAATTAAAAAGAGTTGAAAAGATGACAAGTTACTTTTGGGAGCTTTGAGCAGGAAAGGTTTAACTCATTCCATACTATGGTGCCAGAACCACTGACTTAAGACTATAGGCATGTTGGTACTTGAATGAAAGCTTTTTTTCATGAAGAGTGGTGTTTATCAACAGGGTCAATCTTAGGTCCATTACTGTTAATAACTTACTTCATAATATCAGAAAGTTAAGGAAGAAATAACCAACACACTAGGAAATGGTCAGTTGTGAGGGGCTTTACAGCCTGCAACATATCCTAAGTTTCTGTTAAAAGGTCAGAGCTTGCATGAGGAAAGCAGGTCGTCAGCAAAATCCCAGCCAAGTGGGTGATCAAGTGAGGTTTCACTTTCGGTGATAAAATGGAGCACACAATACTCAACAGCACGCCCCATTGGTAATAAAAGAGACGGCAAGCAAAAATGTATATATTGGCCTTTACATGTATCGGACTAGCGGCAATTCGGGGCTGGAATAATATTTACCTATAATAATGGATGATAATTTACTTGTGCGTAATCCAAATGAAGTTGTGCATCACACATATCAGGACAATATTTGTCACAGGAGGAAAAAAAAGGTGCAATGCCGTATAGAGACAGTAGACTACATTTTAATCTGGATTTGAAGTGTTGCCATGGTGCTAACTGTTTGATATCAAAAAGCATAGCTGATAAGAATGTCAGCAAATCACTTGGTTTTCAATTTTGATTGTCAGGCGTTTATTGTATATTTCAGTTTGTTTTTCATCGTTGGAACATTGTTGTTGGCCTTTACCTCTGTTGGTGAGTAAAATTTCAGATGCATATCATGCGATCGCTACCTCAGATTTAAGATTACGATATGTGTAACGTGTTTATTACCTCTATTGCTTGATAACAGAAGACATTGCTCAACATTATGAGCTAGGCCTAACTAAATTGTGTTATCGATGGGTATAATTCATCTTTGTGTTCACTTTGAAAAAATCCATGTCATTACACGGCGACAGTTGTATTATTGGATACAAACGCTACATGAATACTTTGCATAGGAAACAAAATACCAGCTCGACTGCTGCAGCCAAAAGCTTTGCTGTTTCAAAGTGCCTTGATTAAGTGTCACAGAAGCTGCTGTCCTGTCATGACCATGTCACACTGTAATTGTCATGATGGCAACATTTACCAGTTGATTTTAAATATATGAGTATGTTATGCAATTTATGGGAATAAACGAATCACATTTTTAGCATATAGTGAGTTTATTCTGAAGAATAAAAAAAAAGTATTGAACAATTTCAAACGCTAAAATATTACCGTAGAAACAAAATTCGGGGACTTAAAGTCTTCTACGCATACGTTATTTGCAATTGCGCATTAAACGGATATAGAACAAAAACCGTACCACTTGATATAACGTTCATTCAAGCAATATATATATATATATATATATATATATATATATATATATATATATATATATATATATATATATATATATATATATATAGTTAAAAATTAGAGTTGACAGATGTAGACGCCATTTCAATTTAGTTCGGTGAACGGTTGGACGAGCAGTAACAACACGCTCGGCTGGCACCTCTGCGATACAGGTTCCATTCTCTGCCAGGCGTGCAAGTGGAAAGTGGTCTCACCACTCTGAGTGTGCACGGTGGCTTTTTCCCACCCCTTAGATTTTTTCCACTTCACAGTAAAATTAGAAGTATACGCCAACATCTGTGCCACAGAAAATGACTAAAGTAGGTTTTGCCTGCTTTGCAGCCCATGTAAAACAAGGGTCTTGACTGAAAATTTCACCTTTAGTCCTAATTCGGTGTTGCACAGAGAGATTGGTTGCAAGTAAATCGTCATTTCTATTTTGAATTTCGTTTCATTCAGAGTAGGTCTCTGGCTGTAAATATTAGGGCTTTCTGCTCCTCTCATGTACCACATCATCAATCTGTTTCTACTGCCTTTGGCTTTTTCTTGAAGCAAGCAAGCAAACAAACAAGGAAATAAACAAAACCAAACAAGCAATTGAGCACGTTATAGATATATTTGCAGACCAACCTATCCTGGTGTTTCCTGGCCTTATATGTGTAAGTGTGGCGTCGATGCACATAACAGTCACAAACATGCAGGTAAGGTTTATGTGAGACTGAGGAAGAACGATGAACGTAGCTGCTAGTGAACCAATTGACTATAAATGTTTATAGACGACAATAACAATAAAAACTAGAAAAGAAGATTTGCTTCACAGCAATTATGTCTGGGTGCCTTCAAAGCAGAATAGTTTGAAATGGTATACTTTGCCATTGTTCAACATGATCTAGATTTCGTGTATTGGCCTAATTTTTATGAATTAAAATGCTCAGCTTTGATTCTTGGTTCAAGGGATGTGGCCATGTCCCACACTTATAAAGTAAAGTTTGAATGAAACTACTATCTATACTACTTTTGAAGCTATTCAACATTTTGATTTTGTGTATTTGTCTAATTTGCATGAATCATAAGCCTAGAAGAATTTTGGTTTATTGTTTATTGGATGGGGTTATGTCACAAACCATAAATTGAAGTAGAAATGGCAACTTTATAATAGATTTGAATCTATTAAAGATTTACATTTTGCATATTCACCTAATTTGCGTAAATCAAAATCCTACAACTTTGGTTCATGGTTCATTGAATGCGGCTTTGCCACAAACCTACAAATTGAAGTTGAAATGGCATCTGTATGTACAACAGTTTTGGAGATACTCAACTTTTACATATTTCAATGCCCCTTATTAGCATAATTTTAAATTCTACAACTATATTGTCCATTATAGTGGCAAGTATCACAAAGGTATATGCACATTGAAATTTTGTGTCCATCTGCAATAGTTTGGAAGATATGCGCTTTTAACATTTTTGGTGCCTCTAAAATTTGCAAAATTTTAAACATCATGACTGTTCCAAATGAGATGCACAATTTTGCTGGTTATGTCAGTCACCATGGCAAGTTTGGTGGGTTTTTTCAATAGTGTCTGAAAAAAACCTCTGGACCAACTTTGTCAGAAAGAAAGAAAGAAAGAAAGAAAGAAAGAAAGAAAGAAAGAAAGAAAGAAAGAAAGAAAGAAAGAAAGAAAGAAAGAAAGAAAGAAAGAAAGAAAGAAAGAAAGAAAGAAAGAAAGAAAGAAAGAAAGAAAGAAAGAAAGAAAGAAAGAAAGAAAGAAAGAAAGAAAGAAAGAAAGAAAGAAAGAAAGAAAAGAATTGTAGGAAGAACAAAATGTCTGGGTTGGCACCCAGACATAATAAATGAAATGCAGAGTTAAGTTTTCATCAAACCGGTCTGGTTCCACAACCTGGCTTTAGCATTGCCCTACAATGCTCATAATTGATTCCATATTTATCCACACAAAGCATGGTGTAAATGTAATGTCTGGCAAGCGGATCAGTCTGCATCTTATCTCACAATTAATCGTCCAGTTTTAGTTACAATTTCCCACTCATTGGACAAAGCCAGAGATCGAATGATTATCGCGTGAAACGCGTTCAAACAGTTCACCTGCACCTGACAAACAGAAAGGGTGTAACGAATATACAACTGGCACCCTATGATGTGCACCATGAATGCAGGTTTCCGAATACGAATTGTATTCGCAAATACTGCCGCAGATTCTAGCGACAAAAATCAGCTTACAAGGGCTGCAACACGGAAGCAGATATGTGTGAGCATTATTAAAGGCTAATTTTAAAGATAAACATGTAAATAAAGCTTTCTTTTCTCTCCATTAATCATGTATTTTTCATTTCAAAGTTTCATTTGGCTAAGATATACAAAGTTTCATTTTTAGCTAAAATATCGGGTTAATGTTTAAACCCTTGAATAAATTGTTCTAATACAAAGTGGTGTGTTTTGTCTTTTGTTCAGTTATGGGCCTTTCACTTAACCTCACTTGCTGAAAGATAGCTTTATACTTTGCAATTTTGACGTTGTGTCCATTTAATTAGTTTTTGCACGAACGCGTTTAAACGTTGATTACTCATTTTGAAATATACTTTACATTTGTTATCGTTTATTGCTACAAACCCATAAAACCGGGTATAAACTTAGTAGGGATATGGGCCGATGTAGACTGCCCGAGTGACAGGATTTATCATTGCCACGAGGCAGAACAAATGTATGACTTTTTAAGACTTTTTATTGGCTTTATTGACTGCACTGTTTCACACTGTACATGTATGTATGTATGAGTATATATGTGTGAATGGATGTATTTAGCATTTGACATGAGGCAGAACAAATGTATATATGTATGTTTGTACGTATGTATGTATGTATGTATGTATGTATGTGTGTGCGTGTATGTATAAGTATGTATGTATGTGTGCATGTACGTATGTGTGTATGTATGTATGTATTATGTTTGTATGAATGTATGTATGTATGTATGTATGTATGCATGCATGCATGTATGTATGTATGTATGTATGTATGTATGTATGTATGTATGTATGTATGTATGTATGTGTTCCGCGGTGTCAGTTGAGCTCAATTTTGAACTTTTCATGAAAGAGGCCAGTCATCAACCCATAGGGGACTGGGTCCACAGCTTTCCTCTGCGCCTGGAGCGCACCGACGAAAACTGTTGATAGAGCACATGTATCATTCTTAATGAAAAAAGAAGCAGAGGACATTTACGACTCTGGTCCATACATATTACTTGTGGATGAGAAAAAGTTGCTGTTACATCGGCATTAAGTTCCCCGGGGCTCATAGCATTAAGCACTATGAATTGTTCCTGCAGCACGTCAAAACTATATATTTCAGATTGCCAACTTCTTCTCCAGGAGGCGTTCTACGGTGATAGGAATCTATCAAGGATCCCATTCTACTAGCGTCATAGTCTTCCAGGCGATAAAAGTAAGTGAAAGTTTACAAAGCGGCATTGCCTTCATATAAGTGGTGAACAGATTAGCATCGTATATATGTGATAGTTCTACTCACAGTTCACCTGAATCAAGGTAAGCCACTTTGTGATCTTAAAATTCATGTCATAGCTTCGCCTTTTAGTGTTTTTTTGGGGGTAGTGGGGGTGATGGGGGTGGTGTAACTTCTGGTTTCTTTTCTGGTGAATATTTTATCAATAGTAAAGCTACTGATGGACATGCAATATTTTTTTTCTCCAAAATACTGAATACACATAAAAGATATACTACAATAATTTCACAATCCAAGTTATACTTCTGTTCTGCTTTCAAGCTGGCACATCAATATGGTTTATCAAGGAAATATTCAATGATCATATTTTGCTGCGCCTGGTCCCTAGTTATATTCAGTACATTTTTCCTACTGCCGAAGGGACACATTCGCTACAATATACACCTGGAGCAAGAAATCTCGATATCAGATCAAGGTCAGCATGGCAGCATCTTTTACATACCTTTGGTTTGAAATTGACTTATTGCTGGGGTAGCGTTTCCAGCAAAACCTCTCACTATTCTCTTGCCGATGAGCACATACTTTGCTGACGGGGATACTTTGGTCACACACACACACACACACACACACACACACACACACACACACACATACACACACACACACACACACACACACACACGCAAGTGGGCTGACAAGTTAAAATGGATACATCTTTGCGGAAAGAACTACAATTGTTCATCACAACATTTACAATTGGCGCACGTAGTGTTTGTGTCTTCAAATGTGAACCAGTGTAACGTTCTAATGATGTATGCACCTTGAAAAAAAAGTTTTACACTTGTGATAAGACATGTTGCCTGTAAAAAAAAACAAAACAAGGCTGCATATCCGCCATTTTTACTGAAACAAACGCGTTGCCTTTATGTTTGGGCACCATTTACTTTGCTAACGCGCGCTTATGATTGTCCGCTGTGTAGCTGCACCATTGATAACCTTTTGTTTTTATTCGTTTTTTTTGTTTTTGTTTTCATTTTAGAGGACTCTGAACTTATGATCAGGAGGAGAAAAGCAGAAGAGACCACAAATCTGGCGAAACATAATTTGAACAACAACTATATCAGTATATCCAGGCGAAGGAACTCAGACAAATCTCTTCAATACTCATATATAGGTAGAGAAAAAGAGACTCTGAGCCTCAAAGATTGTGTCATGTCAACCTATTTTATCTTCCACGTGTTCTGGGTGTCTGCTCTAGGGCTGCGTCTCTTTACATTTTTGGGGCTTCTAGCCCCGCTGCTGTCATATCTAACCAATGGCGACGAAATCACAGGTAAAACGAAGTTTGAAGTGTCAAAGGTTGGAATACTTGTCATTGTGATTCACGTAATCTTCATAATGTCCAGTAATGGCTATTTGTGGCACATGAAATTGAAGGAATATAACTGTACAAACTCGTTATTACACATTAAGCTGTTATTAAATACATGCATTTAATCTCTTTTGAATGCTTCGGTATTCAATGTGAAGAAATACTTCTTTGATTACATACTGAGGTAAAATTTCTTCTTTAAAGAACATTCAGATCAGTGCATGACAATATTTTTCTGAATAGAAAAGTGCTTGACTCCTTCTTTTCATTTAAAGTGTGGTTGATGTGACAGTTTTTCATTTAATCGAATGTGAACAAAAAGCAACAGAGTAAAAAATCAATGCACGAGTAAAGTCATTCGAGTTCGAAGATGTTATTTCTTAAAATAAAAGGAAGAGAGAAAGAGAGACAGATCTCAAAAGTTGAAATGAAAACATGGCGAAGCATTTCCTGTATAACAAATTAGTGCTGCTTCCTGAGAATTGATGCTTGGGCGTTTTAAGGTGAAGAAGGCTTTTACCTAATAAGACCTCCCCATAATTCCATCAACATACGTTCTTTGCAGCTAGTCACTATCAGAGTGTATCAAGCTACATATTCTTAACCGGCTGCATTTTCTCACTGCTGGTTGGTGTTATCATAGATATGAATATGAGAACTTACATAGGCAAGTAAACTTTTCATCTTTGACGGAATCGTGAGTTCAAGAAAAATGCTTTCTAAATTATGTCTTTCCTTAGCAATTTTAATTTACTGACAACATGCGTCGCACAATAAACAATAAGCAGTCTTATTGTTTGTTTTTTGTTGTTCTCTAAGTTCTTACACATTTCCGGTCCTACAATATTAAAAGACCATTAACCTATGACATACCAGTCTCTGTTGGCAATATTGTTAATTTGATTGAAATAACTATGTTATAGCCATATCCAGCGGGTCCGTGGGAAAGACGGTCATTTCAATCAATTCATAATCGTAAAAAGACCGTTTCATTCGTGCTCATATGAAGGGCCACTACTATTCCATTTAGATGTCTCGTAAAAATACCTTCCGTTCAATACCAGCATTTTATAGATAGTGACAATGAAAAAAAAGTCCAGGTAAACTTCCCTGGGTGCGTCGCCGGGAGAATCTCTTGACTCAGTCTGCAACTTAGCAGTGAACGAATCATTAAATTAACTGGCCGAGTTTGTTAAGTACCAACATGTCTATGTTTTTAGAAAAGAATTGTCCAAGGCAACAGCTTTCCATGGTACGCCACCGAGGCAAGCTGTTGGCTCAGTGTCCAACTTAGGATTGAAAGGATTAATAAGTCAGCTGATCGAGTTTATTTTTCGTCAGTATCCATACTGTTAGAAGAGACAACATAACATCTTTGCTATTTTCTGAAAACCATACAAACGTCTACTTTGGCCACAGGTCTTACCGAATACGCCTTCAGGCCGTCCATAGCCACGGTGATACCGTTGACGGTTGCATCAGCTTGTGCCGTCACCATGACCGTCACATCGCTTATTCCGCACCTTCATCTACAATATTTCACCTTCTCTATCCTGCCTGTTTTTCGTGCGTTCCTGTTCAGCTCTACATACGCATTTGTGATGATTACGTAAGCTCTGTTCTTTGTAGCGAACCATATGGTCCAAGACCACTGTCGGTATTTTGGTTCATTTCATAACAGCGTTTCCACACGCACAGTTTAAGCGTCTCACGAACCTCATGTGATATGTCATTACATAAGATGCTCTGTCATGTTTTTTTTTTTTCTGTGGGGAATTTGAAATATGTTCAGAGTGGGAGTAGGCCAGGTAAACTGGAAATGGCAGTAAAAAGCCACCTGATGCAGTGGATTTCACTGGTTTAAGCTCAAATATTGGGCCCCCCACAAGGACATGCCTGAGCAAAGAAGTGAGCTACCTAACCATCTGAAACACTGTCGTTGTTTTTTTTTCAAACATAAATTTTGTGCTGAAAGACTCAACAAATTTGAAACCAGGTTCAAGTTTCAGTCTGGCTTGCTAAACGTGGAACTATATATTTTTTCCTCCAAATCGACCACATCCGTATACGATCAACCGCCATGTGGCAATAGTGGTCTTGAACCATAGAATACAAGGATTGATTAGGTGCAAAATGTTTGCCATATCCATGGGTCATACATATTTATTAAGATTCCCTTTATTCGGAACATTGAAAGAATAATAAATGGCATTATGTCCATGGCAGAAATTAATGCCGCGCATTGAGGTTTTATGGACAGAATGAAAAGACAGCCGTTCTCTGCATATGTCATGATGAGCGTTTGCTCCTCAGGATGAATATGTGGAGAACAGCATCGTGACGACCATAAACTCCAAGTGCCCAACATTCAATACCTATATTCATATTTTTCCAAGTTAATTATCACCAAAATATAGCAATTTTACTATCGAAAAAGTACTATTTCGTGAGTTAAGGGTTGTTTTCCTGTGGGCAGTTTGAAGTAATGAAGCCAGCCATCAATAACCGAAGACACATGAGAGGGTGATGACAAAATCAACACAAGAAATAGTTTGTAAAATGTACAAAATCTTTTACTTTCTTTCTTTCTTTCTTTCTTTCTTTCTTTCTTTCTTTCTTTCTTTCTTTCTTTCTTTCTTTCTTTCTTTCTTTCTTTTTTTCATATTGTCCTCAAAATAGGATAAAATACTTCATCTAAACAGATTGAGTTAGCATAAAAGTAAACCATTGTAGTTTTTGGTCTGCAAAGTAATGACTGAAAAGAACAGTGGAAGGATATGTATGTAGTTAATCTGAGTGATACAGCATGGTCCCCAGCATGAGGTCTTGGACCAGGAACCAATTCCTAATGCATTTACATGCTAAAATAGTAGCTTATTTCTCCAATTTGGTACGTAAAATCAAAACTTTTTTTGCATTGAACTTCGAGTTTATACCGATAGCAACCATTTAAAACCAAGAAAATTGGGGTCATGTGATAAGATTTTTTTTACACGTTCATTGGTGTACCTTACCGCCATGATTGACTGTCCCGTGCCAAGCATGTCTCCAAAATGCACAAAGTTAGCAAATGATTTAAAATATCTCTAGAGTAGCAATGCCTTTCTAAAATTCACAGTTGATTAGTATTTTCATATCCAAAATTATGATGTAACCAGATTTGGGATGCTCTGCTCCTGTGATATTAACATCCAAAAGACACGGGTACAGTATTCATTACTCGATCAAAAGATCAGTTGACCCGACCTTCAGAGGTTATTGGTCCGAGACCATGACGTCACCGTACTATTGACCCATGGTTTAAGGTCATGCTACTGCATATTGCGATTAGGCTTGTGTTTGAAGTCAGCATTTAGCACTAGCCATAAAGAGTTTGGTTGCCCTTCTAGTGATGTTTTTTTTTAAAAAAAAAGTGCACCAAATGCTCACGAAGATATCGGCATGCACATGCTGGCATGTTTCCTAATAATAACTCACTTATATAACTACGCCGGTTCATTTGGCATCACTTTCTCATGTACTGTCCTTTGTGATCTCTTGCACACAAACTCACATTCTCGGACTTCTTGCCAGAAATGTGTAAGGTTGTCAGTGTTACATGGCGTCATGGAGCCTACTTTTTTGTGTTCGACTGCGAGTTAGTATCTAGATGAAATTGGGTTTCAAGCCTGCCATATATTTGTCATGTCTAGCCACACAAGTGAATCATCACTGGGACTGTACAACCGATCATCTTTAAAAAAAAAATAATGAGGAATCACTCTGCAGTGTCCAACGGTGCTACTGGCACAGTCAGCTTATTGAAACCCTTAGATCCAGATGCAGGTCATGCAGCGGGTTACCTCATAAGAGGAAGACTCTGGGTCATTATTGCCGGCACACACATGCAATGAACTGCCCGCAGCAGCTACTTGATTTCGGACTCCATGGCTGCTTGTTTTACCAATCCACCTTCCACAGGTCTATGTAAAATGCCTGCAAGCAATCATAAACATCCAAGTGATACTGCCTCAAAGGATCCCCACTTCCACATTCAGCAACTGTGTTTTTCATATGATCGTCTATCATTGATCGAGCCGTGTAAACATATCCAGTAGTATACCAATTATATAATTGCTTATGTTTTGCAATTACCCATCCGCGGTTCATTGGCATGGTGATAGGTTGATCGTTTGTATTCCTTTCGTCTTTCGGTATTTTAAAAGCTGTCATTATTAGTTTTTATTTTTGTCAATGGGAAATGTAAACGTTCAAGGGGCCAGTGGTTCAAAAGAGTCGGTATTTTTTTTTTTTTTTTTTTTTTTTTTTGAATTTTGAGTTGACCTGGTTGAAGGCGGACTGGAAAGAGGACGAGCCCATTAATCGGCGCCCAAGTCAGCCTACTCCCTCTCAAATTAAGACTTTTCATGGTTATGAACGTTGTTATTTGATTATTTGTTCAATTTTGTTATGTAAATAAATTCGAATATTAATGTAAATCTCATAAATAAACTTCATTGGATAGTGGTCATGAGCGTGTGAAGGAAACCTGTTGATATGTAGTCCCACATGAAACGTTAAAGCGTTTCAAGAAAACTTTGTTGAAAGAAGTTTCCCGCGCTCGCTCATGACCACAGTGCAAATGAAATAACATTTCGTTCCCACGCGGTGACATTTATGAATATTTCATTTTCTGTCCCTCTGGGTATTGCATCGTACCATCTTGTGTAGATTTTCCATTTGTTCCCACGGGACTGCCAGCAGGGCCATGACCAAAATCTTGCAATGAATACCAGTTTTACCGCAACAAGATTGACTTCGATTTTGTGTTTAACTTGCGATACCTGACAGGGTCAGATTTTCTGCTGGGCAGTTTTGACAGATAAGATAGGTGCCATATGTCAACGAGAAGACGCTGTACATATTACACGTTTATAACTTGTTTACATTCTTAATTAAAAGTGACCATAATTTCCTGTACAAAGGTAAATATAAACAAGAATTTGATAGTGAATATTTGGAAAAGAAACACGTCGTAAAATCAAACCAGATAAGGCTGGTGTAATGTCAACTAAAATTACGTCGATCAGATTCATATATTTTGCAACGGGTCCATTTCACTTACGTCATCAAATCTATAAATTACCCCTAAAAGAAGTAAGAGAATCAATACCAGCTGTAATTTCAAAGCACATTACATCACCATGATGGGAGGGTATTCAGCTTGTATCGGATAACATTTGATAAATCAAATATCAAATAACAAATTTTAACATGATTATTTTTGTGGCCACACAAGATTTTCTGTACAGGTAGGACTCTATTTTCGATTAGCAAACCAGCATCTTTAGCATTCGATATGTTATATTTATTCACATGTCAGTAATAAACAATATGTATTGAATTATGTAAAGGCGTCAATAAACAATATGTATTGAATTATGTAAAGGCGTCAATTTTCATTGCAGCTTTCCCCAGAAACACTATGGTAAAATTGTGGGTTTAACCTACGCCATGCTAGGAGTGGTTATGTTAATCCAGCAAGCATTGTACCAATGGGCAGCTGGACCTCCATTTAACCCGATGCCGGTAAGTCCTTAAAACGGAAAAATTAAAAGTAAGAGATAATATTGTCGTATAGTACACTGTGTTTTGGTTATTTAGTTATTTCCCGATATTATCTCCGGGCAGCATCCGTAGCAAACAATTCGCTTACAGACCCGGGGTGATACTCGACAAAAACATTTTTAGTGTTTTGGACTGAAATAAAAATGAAATTGAGTTTGACCCCCCCCCCCCCCCCGAACTTCAGAATGTGTGTACGAAAATACCACCCCTGAACAAGATGGTCTTATATTATACAAGATGGTATGAAACCTCAAAATCTTTGTTGGAACCAGTGGGCATTTTGTCGAAAACCTGCAAGTCATTGCTGCTAAATATAGGTTGCGGCTGGAAAGGATCAATTTGCCACAGTAAGTATATCTGATACGCTGGTTTACAGCGCAACACATGTGACCTCCATCTTTTCATTAAAAGTCTTTAAGTTGTTACCGATAATGGAAGTATCTTGGTTTTTTATTTTTAATAATTTGAAGTGTTGAAATAATTGACTAAAAGTGACCTATCGTTCATTTCGGTCGTCAACGTAGAGGAGGTAATCGACTAAACCGATTTGAAGCCTGGTCACTGAGAGCTCTATATAAAAAATTCATCACTATTTACAACTGCTACCGTCTGTTTCCAGGTGAATTTGTTTCTGCTGACTATAATGGTCCTAACGTTTGTACATCCGTTTACCATATGGTGGCGCCACCGGACTGTTCAGTTACAGTTGCCTCAGGAAAAGAAACGGTCAGCTGAAGAAATGAAATGCATCGACAGAGAGTCTAGTTTATGATGCAGAGCATTTATCTTTATCCCAAAATGATTATGTTCAATGTTTACATATTCGTTTTAATGTTGGCACGTCGCCAAAGACATACCTATTCATAACACACAGCCGGAAACGTGATTGGTTTCATGACAAAATCTTGTATTCCAAGTATATAAAGATCAGCACACGGAAAATTCAACTCAAATAATCGAACCGGTTTTGTTGACTCCATATGTTTATATAAAGCGAACTTTTAGTTCAGTTGAATTGCCTTCTAAACTTTTCTCTTTGCTTTTTTGTGTGCCACTCCATCAGTTTTCAAGACACAAATTAAAGTTTTACTTCCTTGAAACCATACCGCAACTGATTTCCCAAACCTGGTGGAGGTATATGGGTATCTACAAATATGCTTCAAGGGTGCTACAGTAATGATTTTAAATCACAGGGACACTTGCGTTGGAATCGCTTAACCATTATTGGTTACCAGATGGCCCTGACTATGTCCGTTACCTTGTAATTACTCGTTGGTTTTGTGAATAGAAGACCATCACATGACAGGGATAATTTTATTGAAAATGACAAAACATGCACCGAAAATCGAATCTTTGACAGTCCGCCTTGCTTAGATCGCTAAAAATGTGTTGAGATACGTGGTCTGCTATACAACTCAAATACTGTTGCATCTTGAGGATAATAATGACAATTTTATTACGTTAAGTGTAAATTGTTTTGAAACCGACAACACACATCAAAATGTGAATTCACCGCTAAACATTAAAACTGCCAGGGGTTCGCTCACGCTTGTAATTGCTAAAATACCCCTTCAAAAAAGGAGAAAAGAAAAACTAAATTTGGCACTTAAAGAGGTAATATAGCCATGCCTCACATTATCTACACGGGAAGTCACTTCTTGTGTGCTTCTTTATATTCAGATCACAGCACGAACGTATCAAGACTGGCAACTTTCTCATGCAGGTAATCGCGTCTAAACAGCAGGTTAAGAATATCACCAGACACCCGTCGTGCGTTAAATTGATTTTTTTTCATAAAAATATTGATCGATTATCATCAACAATACATTCCTGTTTACATATAATTCATGCAGATAGATAATAGACAATTAGTTGCAAGAATCTTCATTGAAATTAGTTAATTGTCTTTTGCTGTTGTCATTAAGAACATTTAAGCAAAACATTCCATATCTCGTAATTCAAAGTCATACGAGATTCTACAATTTCGGATGGACAAACCTATGAACGTTTCCACCCTACATTTGTAACCATTCACAATTTTGTAACCTTGTTAGTTGGAGCTTCATGCATGCTATTCCACTTCATCAGGACAGCAAAAGGTTCTCCTTTATCCAGCAAAACTGGTTAGAAATTGCTCTATACTAGATTGCCGTTCCAAAATGGATTTTACCTGAAATAGTTATAATTGGGTATATAGCCCTATAGCATACGTTATATTTGGAGAGCATGTTGTGTCTGACTTTCTTACAGACATAGCCATAGGATATGAAAGATTTGTCCCACATATTATATGATCAGACTGTTCACGCTTTAAACTAGATGATGTAAATGATCTGATATATATTAAAATACATTTTGACAAACAATGCTTTTTTCTTTTCAATCTCCTTTAACATGTAAGGGTCTTCCTCTGCATTCAAATAATCGTAGCATTGATCACGTGTAAACACTCCCTAGATTCAACACGTTGAAGTAAACTTTGACATATGTACGCACAGGTCCAACAACAAATAGTGTTGATTTCAATGTAAGACATGGAAGCACCAACTCTGACTCTATCAGATAGAAACTTGCGTTTTTGACACTTAACCTTGCGGTTTAACAGCCAACGGTACTTTAATGCCCCTGGGTTGTACCGGTACAGTCATTCTCTGGAGCTCTAAAACTAAGCAAGCTCAAGCTAGAAGTAAGCTCTTACGTGCAACAGGCAGCAGCAGCTTGTGCGCAATATCGTATGTCACCAACAGATCGAACCATCAGCACATGGTAATATACTGCATGAAACAACACTGACTGTCCGCAACGACTGACCAATCAGAGAAGCTGGATTCGTTTATCGCCCATGTGGCTTCATCTGCACTGGTTGGTCACGTGGTTGAGGTTTATGGGGGCTCCATTTGTTATTAACATGCGATATTACATGGGGAATCAGTTTATCCTGAAGAATCGTAATGTAGGCCCAGGTGTATGTTTTTGCCGGTTATGGTTTACTGAACATGTTGAAAAATATGTCTCAATCAGTTGAGCACCGGGAAGATGAGTATAACATTTTTACACCCGTGTCACTTATTTGAAAATCCATTCGCAAACGTTTTGTTTGCTGAAATCTTGGCGGATTTCCATATGTAACCTAGGTCAGGTAAAGAGTGGTTGGTTGTTGCTGTATATGAACTGATTTCTTAGAAGCATTTATTCAAAAATCTTTACCAGTAATATGTGTTATTCGAAAATGCAAAATAAACTTATCGTTGAACTGTTATTTGCATCGTGCACATAACCAAGAAAAAAGATGAAAATCAGCTACCACCTCTTCATTGCTTGGTCGGTTTCCGAATGGAATATTGTAAGTGCGTGACAGTCATCTGTCACAATCTGTGACAAAATCGACAACACATAGAATCACTATTTCTATATGATTGATTATTTTTTATGTGCATATTGTATGACTTGCCAATTTGATTCTATTCTATAAAAAGAAAAAAAAAGGAAAAAATCCAACGGAACATTTAAACTGTTTTGCAATAGTTTTGTTTTAATGGTCCATAGTACATGCAGGTGGCGCTGCAGATATATCGCTCCTGTTATATACCTATTTGAAGCTTGAGGCAACTGAAAGAATAAATAAATTCAGTCCCACTCATCGGTCAAAAGTATCATGTGACAGAGGAAGTGGGTATTGTTATCGTGCAGTGCAAAGTACATGTTCCTTTTGTGACAATTTCCCCCAGATTAAAAAATAAATATGGTCCTGAGGCAATCGGAACCAAGTCGGGACAATTTGTCATTGTGCTTTTCAATGTGAACACTTTGCCATAGTTTGTTGTGGGTTCTATACATGTGATGTCTAGAACAAAGCTGCAGGTGAACCGACTCCGTGGCCCTCCTCAATCACGAAGTTACGCCTAGAAATGTGAACTTATTGACAACCAGCCCCCTCTCCGTCGTATACATCAAAGAAATGCTATCACGAAAGACACAATTCTTCTGGTAGGGTCTCATTTTAGAAATATATCTTATAAAATGAAATTCTTTTTGCACGCCACTTTCACATAAATGTGCCGACAATTTTAGTTTTTGTTAAATGCTTTGCAGCACATATGGCTATTTGCATTAGGTCGATGTATGCTCAATATTCGAACATGTATTCAAGACTTCAGGACATCATCATCTGTAATTTCAATGTATATGAAAGAGAGGTTAAGATGTGAAATTAAATAATCTGAAGCATTACGACACAAAGTGGCGGTGACCAATCTACAGTGTATTATGCCAAATCGCACAGACAAAAGTCTGTGTCCACAGCTGTCAGCAAAGAAACATGATCGAATCAATCAAAAAGACCTCTAAATTACCCTAAATAGAAATCACGAGAAACAGCAACTCAAACTGGAATATAGTTAGCAATAATATCACAAAACAGATTTTTTAAAGAACACCGATTCAAATTGGCAACACACTGGAAAAATATTAAACAAAACAGCCAGAATTTTTACTATTAAGCTGGCTTTAAATAGACTCACATGAAAATGTAGTGTTCGAAGGGGGTAAATGAGCAATACATTATTCAAATTAAACCATACAAGATATTTTCAGCATCCAAATTTCAAAATTCCAAGTAACCTCGACAGGCCCACTCCATCGAAAATCCGAGTTTCAGATGAAACGAGATGCCGCTGTAGATGACCAAGTTCATGAGGAATGGTAAAGGTTGTCCTCCATGAATAGCATGAATCCACATGAATGTTATTTAAAATGGCAAAAGTCTGACTCAAAATGTGCATTCTCCCATTTTGCCGCATAGCTGTATATATGACATGGTTCAACAACTTAGTCCAGCCAGGGAGTCCATCGAATGGCAGCTTCCTGGTCTAGCCAACTATTATAACCAAATTGTGACAATCGGCCTGTAAAAAGATAACAACCTGTAATCTTTTACCAAGCCATTTTGGGCGAGTTTTGAATGAATACACCCCATTTTTTTGTTATGTAATTCCTTTTCAAAACAAATTGCTCTGAATTTAATACAAATATTCAAAGCAAAGGCGGTCCTAGAACAAGCTAAATATTGATTCTGCAAAGTTTGGAGTTATCTACACAAGCAAGCTTCCTTGGCCGAGTGAAAACACGGGGATGGAAGGTTGCACCTTTAGATTTGGAAGGCATACGTACATACGACATTGCCAGTGTTCTGTGAATGTCTAACAATAAAATATAGCCTACCTATTAGATGGATGGATGAGTAAATAGAATAAACTGCATAAGTTCGTAACCATCATAACAAGCAGTTTTTTTCTGGCCCGTAAGTCGGTAGATGTGCTAAAGAATTCCTGCATGAGAATAATGACATTGATTGTCGAATGTCGGTCCTCCCATTGTAACCCGAAAGCCATTCCTATGTTGGCGCACTGCATGATGCAATAATAATAGATTCTTTCTAGAGTAGTCCAGCACAATAAAGGTTTACCATCCACGGTCACTTAGTTTTACGGGGAAAAAGAAAAGGTAAATTAGGATATATATATATATATATATATATATATATATATATATATATATATATATATATATATATATTGGTCATAGAATTGAACCCAAAACGTAAATAAGTGAATGACGTAGGCTTTTTTGGACAAAGAGTCATAAGTGGTTGCCAAGGTTTATTCATAGCAATGGGATGGATCTGAAAGCCAGATGAATTTGATTGCAGCGGCCATCGTTTGTTTCAAAAGTATTGAAAGACTTTCTTATCTCCAGAAATAGAGATTTGTGTTCTTTTCTGGAATTTATACTATTTTGTAATTAAAACAGGGCATAAAATAAAATTGCTCATCCGCACATAAAGATACCAGCGGTTTGAATGATTCTCCTCCGGTAAGTAGTTAAACAAAGAATAAAATATTGATCTTTATCAGTATAGCAGAATGGAATGTAATCATACCAATGAGGTTCGAGATAAATATTGACACTGCATTTTCAAAATCGTAGCAGCGGGTAACATACACGTAACCAACTAATCAACTATTGTAGAGCTAAATTTACAGGCTTTTAGGCTGTTCAATGCAGTTTTGCCGGGGAGAGAGAGAGAGAGAGAGAGAGAGAGAGAGAGAGAGAGAGAGAGAGAGAGAGAGAGAGAGAGAGAGAGAGAGAGAGAGAGAGAGAGAGAGAGAGATAGAGAGAGAGAGAATCGTCAGTTTCCAAATACATGACCCGTCCTCACGGCCGCAATAGTGTTTTAAGAAAGGAGTTTCCCACGTACATTTGAATGTTTTTCGCCACTTGGACTCGGGTACATTCTCACACCTTGTAAATTATAAATCAACATATGTCCAAAAACAAACCAAAAGGTAAGGTAGAACAACATTTTGATAACCACAGCGTCATTGTAAATTTATTTTGGAAACCTGTTAAATATCAATCGGCTATTCACTCCTAGTTGGCAAAGGCATTAATTTGGAAGTTGTTCAGCCTGTAGTGACGAGGCCTCGTGGTAATGCCTCATTGTTCTGAATCACCTGCACGTTATGAAAATATGCAGTTACATGCAAAATATCTAAATGTTTCTCAAATATAAAGCACATAGGGTCTCCGGTTGTAATAGCAAACGCTTATTCCGTTTAGCTGGTTTTTCGAAATGGGCAATTTAACACATTCTCTACATTTTTCATTGCGGGGAATGGCGGGACGTATCGTGAGCAGTGGTATATTGTTCACATTCAGGAAAGCTTGAAGATACAAAGTGCAGCTTGTTCTGCTGTGCTTGTGCAAATTGACTTCATTTCTTTTGAAACAGGCTCCGAGGTAGAAAGTATGCACAGATGTGCAATTGTCATGTGGCTACGTATGGAAGGACTTGATAATTTGTGGCAGAATTGTCCGAAGAAATTGGAAAATCAATCTGTAGCTAACGACTTAAAGTCACTAAATATCTTGATAAATTTACTAAAGATGACACATGTGACTCATCATGTAGAAAATAATGCAGATTGAATCAAGCTTACCAAGTTTTACTGAAGGGAACATGTGGGACTTTTTTGTCAGACTAATTTGTATCAGTCAGACGCGTATATAAACAAACCGAATCACGTTTGCTTTATGATTGCATATACAATTGCCTTGCCAAGTTGGGGCCAATAAACAGTGAACGTTTTACAGGACAGAAGATTGCCGTCGAGTTTGCTTCTGGGCAGAAGATTTTGATTTATTCGGCAAGCTGGTCGTGGTTGAACTTCTTTTAGTATTTTGTAAACTGGTTGTTGTTTTAGCATATTGCAAGTCTGTTGTAGTTGAACTCCGTTTAGTACTCCGCAAGTCCGTCGTAGTTACAGTCCTTTTGGTATCGTTCGCTACCTTTGAGCCTTCTCGGGTAAAACTATACATCTTTTCTATATGTGGGGTAGTCTTTGCCTTAGTGAAGCCTGGTACACCCCCTTTCTTTATAGGACCTATGGACACTTCCCCTCTTTGACTAGAATTTCCATCTGCTACTTGTCCTATCACATATTCACTTTCTCCATCGACTTCTTTTCGTTCATCAGGTTTTCGTTTGGTTCGTTTTCTTGCTGTTACAGCTGCGAGCGTCTTGATGTTGTTAGTCCCAGCTAAGAATTGTCGTTTGTTATTTTGTAGAGTGTTTATACTATTTCGCTTCTCCTCCAATGCATTACGCCTTTCTTGCATCTTAGTTTTCCAATCTTGAAATTGACTTAAATTGCTATCTATTTCCTCCCGTTTGCCCGTGACGGCCTTCATCCACTCACTCTCTGCCTCATCCGTGATAGCAAAATCTTTATCCTCATATTCCGGGTCAATATGCAGGGAATTGAAATTTACGGCATTATCAGAGTCCTCTGTATTTTCTTCTGTTTCAGCTTGACCAATTTGCTCACCATGGGCCCCTTCCTGGATACGTTGGTTCATATTATAGGTACCATCGATACCTTCAACTTTTGATAGGTTGTCCAGGTCACCCGTCGGTTCACCTTGACCCAGCTCTGTTTGCTCGCTGACATTTGTGCCCTCTGTATCGTCAACTATCTGTTGTGTGTTGTCGACTATTTCTTGATCCTTCTTATCTTCATTTTCGTCACAGTATGATTTATTCTCGGCACTATTTTGTTCGATGTCGTCTTGATGCTGATGTTCAGTTGCATTGTCTGCTGCGCTGTTAGAGACATCGCCATCGTGTACTTGGCTGACGGCTTCAAGTGACACATTCTCGCTCCCACTAATGTCTCCATCTGCAACTACGTCAGCCGGTTTTGTGGCTGGTTGTTGCCCCATAGATTCAGGTTCGTCCCCTGCGTTGCTACTGTCATCAGGAACTTGGTCTGCTGGTGCTTGTTCAGGGGCTGTATGTTCCTTTGGGCTTTGCGTGAGAGGCTCCTCCGCCATTATGTTGGCGCAGCATCAACGGGCTGAAACAAGTTGGGAAATAAAAAGAAATATACACAGTGAAACCTCAAAATAACGAGACTGATATCCGACATATTCATTGTAATGGCACAAGTTTTTTAATGGTGAAGTTTCGTTTTCTTTGTTGTTTGATTATATGATTATATTTAGTTACCTGACACATTTCTAAGGAAACTGATCGTGTCATTTTAACGAGTTCTCACTATATATATATATATTAGGATGAGAAAAACGTATGTAGTTTTGTGACATTCATTCCTTTGATGGTCTCAGTGATTACAAAAAGCAACATAAATTTTTCAGTTAGGAGTTTTGAATATACATGCTAGTCCAAGCTTAATTTTACATGTTAATTTATTAGATAGTTTGCAGGGAACAGTTCAAAACACACCAAGCTGTGTTGAAGAAAGTGAATAATAAGAGCTGATTCCCTTAATGTCTCTCATTTTCTTTTTTTTTTTTTTAATAATCTTTTATTGAGCCAACACATACATATATTCATTTGTTTGCAAGAGTACAATAACAGAGGTATACATCAATGATCATAATTATTCAGTATTTCTTGAAAAACACAGCTTTATATTCTATAACTTAATCAATGATCAAACTTTCTAATGGTAGCAGCTCCCATTTCTTTTCATGTTTCACCAGCTTGTTATTTTTCTTAGCTATATAGTGTTCAGTTTCAATATTAAGATGCAATAAGTATAAAAAAATAACAAGTTAGGGTGCCTTTTTTCAATTTTACTTCTCCAGATGTAACTTTTTGCCACGCAAAAAATCATATTTTGGTAAGCTGAACCTGGGTTGTCTATACCCAACAGAATTTCTTCACAGCTAAACTGGTAAATTCCGGTATTTTGTGTAAGCCACGATTTCAATTGTCTCATGAATCTTTGGACTATAATACAATCCCCAAAAATATGAAAAAAAGGACTCTTTTTCTATTCCACAGAAAGTACAAGTGTCTGAATTTACTATTCCTATTTTATACAGGAAAACATTCGTTCTAAAACAACGGTGTAAGAAACGAAATAGAAATGCTCTCAGCTTAGAAGAAATAGTGGTACAATAAATCAGATCAAAATAATTGTTAAATTCGTCTTGTGACATTTCAATATTAAGGTCTTCATTCCACTTTTCTAATGGCAATACTGGGTCTTCTACAATATACTGAATTAATATGTCGTACACTTTTTTTGCTGGCCTATTTGTCTGACAGATATTTTGAATCAGTAAGCTATTAGTATTTGCATTAGTTTCAACAGGTTGCCTTTTACAGGTATTTAACCAGCTTTTTGGTATAGCATGTATGACACTGTAACATGTTACAAAATTCACATTCAAATTATATTTATTCTTAAATTGACCATATGTCAAAACTGAGCCATCTCTTTTCAATAGATCATTAATTTTGTTTATACCCGCAAGTTTCCACTGGCTAAAATCAATAGGTTTCCCATCAATCTGTATATGGCTATTATGCCACAAAAATTGATTTCTGATGGTACATACATTATGGTCCAGTTCTGGATTCTTCATAAATGCTGCCTGACTCCAGCATTTTGCCACTTCCGACCAAAATTTACTTCTTATTCTTTTTATCAATAAGCTATTCATATCAAAGTTGTAACTCCACATGTCATTCGAATAATCAATTAAATATAATGCTAAATTTTTCCATGAAGAATTAGTAGGTGCACATAATCTTTTAACCCATGAAGCTTTTTGTGAGTCAAAATATGATTGTATATGTGGAACTTTAAGTCCCCCATTTCCCGTAGAATTAATCAGCACCTTCCGTTTTATTCTATCTGGCTTACCGTTCCATATGAACTTGAATATACATGAATTCAACTCTTTGATTATTTTCTTCTCAGGTTCAGGTATTACTGAAACTAAATAAGTAAACTGGGGTAGAGCTAAGCTTTTAATTATTTGTATTTTGCCTAAAACTGTTAAATTTCTACTCTGCCATATATTTAA
The DNA here is from genome assembly GCA_964020975.1 of Hermodice carunculata. Lineage (NCBI taxonomy): Eukaryota > Metazoa > Annelida > Polychaeta > Eunicida > Amphinomidae > Hermodice > Hermodice carunculata. The sequence goes on along the minus strand of OZ026612.1, from coordinate 94,134,414 downwards.
AATTTGTTTAAATTTTCGCACTTTAGGCTCAAAATTTAGGTTTTGTAAATCATTTTGATTTGTTGAAATCTTAACACCTAAGACTGATATAGGTTCATTTGTCCATGATAGGTTTAGATCTGGAGCTAAGGTTTCTTCAGAATCTTTGATAGGTCCTAGTCTTAATATCTGTGTTTTTTCTAAATTAAGCTTTAATCCTGATATTTTTTGAAATTTTGATAAAATATGGAAAACTTCCCTCAGGGATTGCTCATTGTATTGAAGAAATAAAGTTGTGTCATCTGCATATTGGCTTAATTTATAAGTCTGGGAATTTATGTTTATGCCCTTAATCTTGTCACTAGATCTTATACAATTTGCTAATGGTTCAACGCACAAAATGAATAAATATGGAGAAATTTGACATCCCTGCCTCACTCCTCTTGAAATGACAAACTTCTCTGATGTGTAACCATTGTTTATTATTGAGCTAGAAATGTCTGTGTACAGAATTTTCATCCATTTTTGAAAAAATGGTCCAAAATTGAAATACTGTAAACATTTTTCAATAAAAGACCATTTTAAACGGTCAAAAGCTTTTTCAAAGTCTAATTCTGCCAATATTGCGGGTATATGATCTTCATCGCAAATCTCAATTAAGTCTAAAACTTTCCTTATATTTTCACCTATGTATCGGTTTTTCAAAAATCCAGTTTGATCGCTATTTATTAATTCTTTTAAAACATTTTTCATCCTGTTTGCCAAAGCTTTGGTTATTATTTTATAATCAGTCTGGAGTAAAGAAATAGGACGCCAATTTTTTAATTTCATAATGTACTTACTTTCTTTAGGTAACAGGGTGAGAATGCCGTTACGTTGTAATATTGAGAATTCACCTACCTCATAACTTTCAGATATTGCATTAATTAGAAATTCTTTTATGTCCTGCCAGCATATTTTGTAAAATTCTACGGGTAGTCCATCGGAACCTGGAGACTTATTATTTGACATAGATTTAATGGCATCAATGATTTCTGCTTCAGTTAGGGTCCCCTCGCAACTTGTTCTTTGAACTTCTGACAATTTTAATACATCTTGATCTGGAAAGAAAACTTGTAAGTCTTCATCTGAGGAGGAGGTTACTTCTGAAGTGTACAATTTTTTATAGTAATCAGCTTCTGCTTTTAAAATTTCTTTGGGATCGGTGATCGTCTCTCCCTCTTCTGTAATGATTTTATTGATAACTTTTCTATTATAGTTTCTCTTCTCTAAGTTAAGGAAATATTTTGTGGGTTTTTCACCATGCTCATACCAGCGTGCTCTACTTCTGACCATAGCACCTTTAGTTTTCTTCTCGATAATCCTTTCAAGTGAAGCCTTCTTATCATCTAATATTACATATACTTCATTCTGATTACCACCAGTATTGCTAAGTTTGGCTTCTAATTCTTGTATTTCTTTCTGTAAAAGGTCAATTTGATTCTGAAGTGTTTTCTTTTTTCTTGAAGCGTATTTGATTGTTTCACCTCGAATTTCCGCTTTCATTACTTCCCATAACAGCCTGTGGCTTGTACCAGTATTTCTATGAGTATCATTTACCTGTGCTATTGATCTTTTCACTATTTCAATATAATCTTTATCTAATAGATATGACACATTTAGTTTCCAGAATCCTGGTCCTCTTTTATTCTGTTCTGATTTCAAATTCAGTACGACAGCCGAATGATCAGTGCGAAAACCAGGTATAATATTTATATTACTAATATATCCACTTAAACCTTGTGATACTAAAAAAAGGTCTAAACGGCATTGGATGAGGCAAGGATGTCTTGTTCTCCAAGTAAATATTTTGTCTAATGGATGGGCTTCTCTCCAAATATCTATTAGATCGGTCTCTTCCATCCAAGCTTTTACAACCTTAATTGCATTTTTATGGGTAGCCTGCCTGCCGCCTGCTTTATCTATATTTACGTTTAGCACACAGTTGAAATCACCACCAATTATACGATGGTCATTAGGCATATTCTCTACCTTATTGCTAATGCTCTCAAAAAATTCTGGGCAATCATTATTAGGTGCATATATACCAGTCAAAGTTAATCTAATGTCATTAATTGTGATATCTAAAATGATATATCTACCTTCCTCATCACAAACACATTGGTGGATTGTCCGACTAAAATTGTTTTTGAACATAATACAAACTCCCCTTGCGTTTTGCTCACCATGAGCAAGTATGATGTCTGATCCCCATTCGTTTTTCCATTGTCTCTCCATTGCAAGAGTACTGTGGGTCTCTTGCAGGATAAATATAGAGTATTTTGTGTTTTGTAAATAATAGAACAACTCCCTTCTCTTTATATAATTTGATATACCTCTTACGTTTAAGGAATACACACCGAGTTCAGCCATTTGTGAAACCAATTGTTTTATGTTTTATAATCTTAACCATAACCCAGTGCATGCGTTTATACCTCTTGCAGATAGTACTTAAGAGATTTTCTTTTTTACAAACTCTTCCATTTTTGTAATCATTTTCTTGCATAGTTGCGTTAATACAGATATGTTGGCTCAGGAAATATAAAGTGAAAATATGACAAAAAGACATGAAACACAATTTCAAACGCCATTTCCGGAAAAATTTGCTTGAAACAGACAATTTACGGACATGTACAAAAACAAATATACAACAAACACCCTTTTCGGGTCCTCCTGGTCCTTGTAGATCATGTGTTGTGAACCAAAAGCTTATGTTCACCGATCTTCCAGCTCCGTTATACACACAAGTTTTTGTCAACCAAAACACAGCAACCTTGTTAATATATATGTAAGTATAATAGAAAATAACATGAATAAGGTGGATCCTTATCATGATTTGGCAAGTCAGTGTGTCAGTGTGACGACACCTGTCACACGGTTTAAATACAAAAAGTAAAGAAATAAAATGCTCGGGCATCAGAAGTGCGCCTGTACCTGAAATGCATTTTGCATGTGCCAAAATGTGTATTCCATCTTTAGGTTATTATGGATATTACACATCACATGGTATAATTTGAAGCCCTTATGTGTACTATTGTCATGATTATTCATGAAATGAAAATACTGCAAAGGCTCCTCAGTTGAAAAACCTTATGTGCTGCCACCTTTGACCAGATCACATAACTAAAATATAATGTAACTCTTTGCTGCTAGATGGCATCACATACCTACTTATTGCCAACCAAAATAAATTGCCAAATTAAATTACGATAATATAAATTGACTTACATTCTAAAATTGATGTGGAATAATTTTGCACAATTATGCCAGTCTAATTATAACACTTAGCATTATTGTCCAATAAAGAACATGGGAAAGAAAAAAAAAAAGAAAAGAAAAAAGGAAGGGAATTATGAATCACCTTCTTGTATATCTGCATGATTAGAGTGAGTACTGTATTACCGGTCTAGTTGTATTCAACTTAAATAAGGGAGGGCCGAATTTACTACCCATCTAGCATCATGTGCTTCCAGTCTTATCACTATTTGACTTTAACACAAGGGAGGGTCGAGTTGACTACCAAATCTTCTGAAAATTATGCATATAAGAGTTGCCCCCCTAATTAACAAACAAGATAGTAATGCTGAACATAAATCGAAATAATAACACCCTCGTTACCAGTACATGATTGAAGATAAGAATGAGAGATAGTGCATTGATATGGGATCACAGTTACTTTGCTGTCTTCAGCACTCATGGGCTGCACCAAAACTGATGTATATCGTAGACTTACTGGACACCTGACCTTTTTTCGGAGGGCCGAATTTACTTCCCATCCAAGGTGAGGTTTGTATGTTTTTAATGTTTAGCTGTTTTCAATGTTTTGAATATCGGCCATAACACTGTCATGCCATTGGTGGAACCATTGTCTTTTGGTCTCTGGTAAGCCATGAAGCCCATCGTAGAGGAGGCCTTTATGTACTACGATCTTGGATCGGTAACTTCCCCCTTTTCTTTTTTTCTTAGTGTGACTGGTTATGGTTTTGTGCCAAACGCATGTGTGAGGTCGGATTACCGACTCCTCTGCATTCAATCTGTTTAAAGAACTATTTAAATCTAGGACCTCTTGTAAATGCTTAAGCTGTTCCTCGGCACTTGTTTCCGTAGGTCCTATTTCCCTCTGCTCGTTGTATTTAGTAAGGTCAGCGGGAGGGACAGTAACAAAACTGACCACAGCATCATTTCTTATCTCCTTTATTGAAGCCTTAAGTTCAATTAGGCCTTTGTATGCCTCTTGCACTCCTCTGTGGGCAAGCTTTAGTCTCTGATTTTTTTATTTTTGCTTCCACAAAACCATGAAAATAAAGCACGATGAACTATTATTTGGATTAGTGGGAGCAGGAATCATGCCCAAAATAGAGTAATAAGAGCTTCAGTTTAATGCTGAAATACATATATATTGTTACCCATGAAAATAACATTTACTGTACAATACACTGTAAATATTATGTATTTCCATACTACCAAGGCTATTTATATATATATATATATATATATATATATATATATATATATATATATATATATATATATATATATATATATATATATATATATATATATATATATATATATATATATATACTACACACCACAACTCATGGACACACACATCAGTGCTTGCTATCCCCATGGTTCCAACATGATTATCTCTAAAAATGATTCAATTTTGGGTTGCAGAGTCAAGCCAAATCTCCCCGGCATTGTCAAAAAATAGCTCACGACAGAAAAAAATCACTGTTGCGTGTGTTTTATATTTCATGTAATCACCTTTCTAACCATATTATTATTAATGATCCGTGACGGTAAGCTCCAATCCAATATCATAATAAGCAGGTATTACTGAAATATAATAAAAACCTTACGGACGCCTTGCATTTGCCTCGATCATTCATTACATAACAAAAATAAAGTAAATTATTGAAATTATGCTCGAAAACATACAGTTGTAAAATTGTCAGGTATGCAAATGACAAATAATTTGCTTTGTAGACATTTTACAGAAGTGCATTCAGATGCTGCAAGTATAAAGCATGAGAGAACCGAAACTTTTTTATGTAATTGATTGAAGCAGTAATAATTTGGCACCGTCCTATCGTTCACGAAAATCAAGATAGTATGTATATTTATGAAAACTATTTGACATGCATTACGTACTTTCGTATCAAGCTAGGCTGAATTAACGCCGTTGTTACTTGGTTGTTATCATTATAATTCAGAGAGGATTTTGTGTCCACGCAAATACAGTTATCCGAAATTGGGTAAAAAAAATATATCGCGTGGTCATCAACTGGGTCTAATACCATTACTTCATGTTTGGTGACCAGCCTTAGATTCCGTAAACATTGACGCTGTGTACGCAGTAGCAAAACGCCCATTGTATATTAGAGCTTTGGCACCAGTTTGTTGAAAAAAATGTCTCTCTTGCAAGGACGTATGGTTACATATTTTCTTTTAGTATTATTCTCCCAATCTATGGAGCCTCAGACATTTTTGGTGGGCTCTACATTGTAAGAGTCGTTTTTCTGATACCTTCCAACTGAAATGTTCTCAAACAAAACTTTTGTGTGAAATAGTGTTCTAAATATAAAATTAATGTAGATCTATTTTTGGACTTTGAAATCTTCTGAATCAGAAAATGCATTTTTCTAATTCTTAACGTACTTCTGCACATTTTTTTCATACTTTTCCGAAGTGCCAGGATAACAGAGGAGCGGCACCTGGTGACCTATTGATTAAGAAGCAAAGCTGTATGACAGTGCTCGTAAATACGGCACGAAGTATTTATACATAAAATATTATTGCTATTACTACTACTTGTTGATTTATTGATTTTTTATCGATTTTTTAAAGTGATCCTTAATGAACGCTAACTACAGTTAGCTGACGTGAAGAAATTGTTATTTTATATATCATTGCGTTTTGTAAGGGAATAATTGAGGTAGACCCTTGAAATCTTCTGTATTTTATTAGTGCTTTCATATTATCCAAATCGTTACCTTTTCAAGAATTACATTCTGCCGATGGAAGAAACGCTACTTTTCCAAAAAAAAACATGTTATCTTCACATCACCACGCAAGCACACACACACACACACGCACACACGCACACCTACACACACACTTGTGTGTGTATAAGTAAATTTTTGGAGATTCATGCATATTTTAAAACAAACGAAGCAAAACTGTCTCACCCTTGACAAGAGCACAGAATTCTTTTTCTCTATTTGCTCTATGTGTGACTTTCGAGATAGGGCCACTCTAAATTTGACTTCTTTTGGTTAATATTGGTAGAAGAGGGGTAAAATTATGATTAAACATAAGGTGTTGGACTGTTGCGATTTAAAGAGCTTAGTTGGCTTTGCAAAACATAATTCTGTGTGTACTTCAATAATAATCCCTGACCAAGGTCAGGTTAGATTTATAACAACGAGTCAGTGGTGCGTGAATGATGAGAGCGTTATAACTAATAAGTGACTGAAATAGGTATTCACTTCCGCGTGTGTCCTGAAAAATTCTTCAGGTTAAGAACTTAAGACACGACGCAAAAAGGCTATTTAGCCCGTATCAAGCCAGAGGTCAAGTAGACAAGCGCTTTTTCATAGTTTGGCCTGAGTGACAGTACTTTGTTTTGTTGGCTTGCGTACGATTGTGTGCATATCTTCAGGGTGCTCCAATTTCCTGTAATGTTTTGGTATTGTCCATGTGGGCATGACAGAAGCCATGCCTGATGCACTTATGAAGGACCTGTTTCTCCTATATCCACAGCTTATATTAGTTAACCGAATTAAACTAACTGCCTGGTGGTGATAAACGTTTTGGTGACAGATTTATCTTGATTGTTTTCCCACATCATTCATGACGTTAAGGAGCATATATGACCCAACGTTAAAACGTCGAAATCTGAATCACCAGCCTCTTTCGTGACATCAAACGTTTAAGCACGTTACACGTGGCTGATATCCAGTTACAGGTACATTCGTTTACTTCTGTGTATTGTAACGTTAAGGAATACACAGCAGACGTTACTGTCAACAAATGTGTCGGGGCAGAGGACGGTATGTGTTTTGCTTGAATATGACGTGTTAACTATAATAACTGCAGACCTGCACTCGTCCCCTCAGTTGCTTGGCAACAAAACTATATATTGAGGGCAATCGTGCCAGTAACGTCACTTCACCATCCACAAATAACACTTTACCTGCTAAACAGATAGAATTTTCTAGACATTTTAGAATCTTGTATGGTTTAAAGCTAAGTGAATAACTTTCATAAAGTTTTGCTTTCTCGAGCTGTTACTTTTGTCCTATAAACTTATTTGGCCTTGCTCAATACATGAATTTGCCCTTCTTCTTGTCAAATTCCGTGCGGCAGCCTGGGTGGCAGTGCAGGATCTCGGTTCATATGAATACATCCTATGGATAAATTCAATCTGAATAAATATATTTTTTATCAGAATAGCAACTTGTACCACGGAAGAACGAAAATAAAGACTTAGTTGTCGGGAACACCTTGGTTAGAATTGTTAATATCAAGGATGTGATTTTCGCACTTTTCACACGACTCGTGACTAGATTTTCTTTTCCTTCTTTCCTTTCTATCTTCCTTCCTTCCTCCCTTCACTCTCTCACTCGTTTATGCGGACATCAAACATAACTGGTGCCAGCATATTTGTAATATGTTTTTGAGGGGTTACAATTATATTAGTAACACCATTGAACCCCCGAAGTCAAAGAAATGCTGACAAATATAGTGAAAAACGTTATTGAAACAAAAACAACATTGCTGGGACCTGAAAGAAAGTTCACCTTTTATGAACTGCGCGAACAAAAATGTATTTCTTTCTTTCCAACGCATTCAATTTGTTTCATTTTGTACAGAATGATTTGGATAACTGTTGCAAAAATTATAAGCAATATGGCAAGTATTAAATATACAAATACTGTGAATTGGTACAGTATTGAAACGATACGGATATATATATATATATATATATATATATATATATATATATATATATATATATATATATATATATATATATATATATATATAGAGAGAGAGAGAGAGAGAGAGAGAGAGAGAGAGAGAGAGAGATTGTGTTTGTGGCCTCCGTAATGTGTACAATGAGTGTTACCCTGTAAGCATATATAGAACTGCGTTTATTGATTTTTTGACAAACTACATGTCACTCACGTGAAGAGACAGGAAAACCACAAAAGAGCATCAATGTGGAACATTTTGTAGTTTCAATAAAAATTTTCTTTGATGTTGTGGGCCAATTCAAAGATATTACTTTACGCATAGTATAGATTGATTACAGTGATAAGTAAAGAGGCCAAAGAAACCCAGAGATCTGGTCTGTTCGTCTTCACCCCATACGGCAGTTGCGTACCAAAGTTGAGAATTTATCTGTTGAGGTAATTTAAAATGCTGTTGGCAAAAAAACCTTGATCTTTACGAGCCTTTTCCGCCTCAACGTGGGCCCAGTGCACCAAAGAAATTGGTTGTGACTGATCGTTTTCATCAATCATAATTAAAGAAAAAGACAGACGACAATGACAGTGGACATATGGTTTCGACGTTAGGAATCTGATGGTTAAGCAGATTTGAAATCGGTGAACTCTGTTCCTGAAAGACACATGATTGTACACCGGCGTGACCCTGAGCTGAATTTCAAAACCATGATTCAATGTATGTAGGCACCGTTCCAGAACACCACAGCACTACCCTTCAGTGAGCCGCCGATGTTATCAGAGTTCTGATCAACAAATTACGAAATAAATGTTGAACCTACACTTGATCAATTAAAGTAAACACAGTGATCGTATATTTGGGTTACTGTTCTCACATGGATGGGCGAGGGATACTAAATGGCAATTTTTTTTCGAAGAGGAAGAGATCCACAAACACAGACGAAAATCCATTGATTATAACTTAGTGTTACATGTAAGTGCTAATTTGTACCGCGGAGAATGATACTAAATCAATGTGGCAGAGGAGTTAAACGAAAGAAAAAAAAAACATAAAAAACAAAAAACAAACAAACAAACAAACAAACAAACAAACAAACAAAAATCTGCATGTCGTTACGAAGAAGAACGCAGGTAAAAAAGCACAATTACAGATAAATGTACGCGCACCGTAAATGAATGAAATCAAGAGGAAAAGTATCTATGAGATTGAATTCATGGACTGCACAGATAATGCAACAACGACATAAAGAACAACAAAACAAAAACTGATGAGGCAAATAAAAAAATGGAGTCTGATGCATCAAAGGTGACCTACTTTTTAATAAGAAAATATGAAGATTTCTTTATCATTATTTATGGAAGGCTTTGCACTGCTGTGTAGTTTCCATATCGCTAAACAATGCATCTGTGTCAATAAATGCACTAAACGCGGTGTATTAGAACTTTTTCCTGCCACAGGGAGCCTTTGAGCAGTATTTATATCTAAGCGACGAGATCAGTTTTATGTTTTGTCTGTTTGTTTCTTTGTGTTTGTGTTTGATTTTTGTGTGTGGGTTTTACCAAGCCTCATATAAAGCGCATCCTCAATCTTTCTTGGTCAAACCATTTTAAAGTCGTCCATTGTTTCAGACACGCATGATATATCCCCCCCCCCTCAAAAAAAAAAAAAAAAAAAAAAGAATTTGGTAAGATCCTTTTGGGGGGAGAAAACGCGCAGCAGGAGATGTTAACGCGATTTTTCCCTCGGCAACGACTACGTGCCAGGCTCCCAAAATGCGGAGAGGATGGACACAGAGTGAGCAAAAATGACGTTATGATGGCAAACGTCTGAAAAATGTATGGGAACGCTGACTCACAAAAGCTGCAGTGATTATAATTTTGATCTATCTCATTCCACATTGTTCCACATTTGACTTAAATAACTGACTGGAACCGATAGGATTTTAATGACAATCAGATGGGTACATAAAGTAACTCACTCACCTAATAACGATGGTATACAATTGAGAAGGAAATCGGTATAACTGGAAACACACAACCTGTCTGCAGCCCAGTGTTTCCAAGTACCTCCTTCCAAACAAAAGTAGGTCAGTTGCTACACTTTTTGATAAATCACAAATCCGTCAGCGGTAATATAAGAGTATTTGCCGTCAATACAATGATCGGTTGAATGACTTGTTTCCATTATATGTAATAAAAGGTCAGCAGAGATTGCGTGCTCTAAAGCTCATTTCCCAAAATCAGACGTACATGCACTATTCCTGGGACGGCGAGTTAAAGGCTTTAACATAAGTCTACCTTTAATCTAGGGGCAATTCGTAATGCCACAACGCACGCCACATTTGAGCAACAGTTATTGTATATGTCATTTCTTGCATCAATAATGAATCACCAACATTGAGAAAGTGTTATTAAAATATAGTA
>OZ026612.1:94001496-94121496 GCA_964020975.1 Hermodice carunculata | reverse complement strand
GTGGCGTAACTGGAGATATTTGATTGGTATCACTTGCCCCTGTAAAGTTTTTTTTTCTGTGTGTTTTGCCATAGTTTTGCTCACTGGTTGAAGTGTTGGTCTGATGGCCCAAACAATATTACTCTGTGCAAAGCCGTCGCTGATCAACTTTACACAAACCGATCCAACTGTTGTGTTTCGTGTAAGAGACGCTATATGTTTCATGTAAACATTTTACGTTTGAGTTCCACTTGGCTTTTACGGTTGTGTTATGTATTTTGTCTTATATAAGAGGTTCGACAGTGGGGTCAGAAGTTGTTAAGACATATATCTTCCGTTCAGTGGGGTTCCATTTAAATTCCATCAAGTGCTACTAGATTAAAAAAAGGATGAATAGGATAAAAATAATACTCTTTTACGTTAAGCATAAAATGACACTCCTCCGCCTATAAATTGCAACAGAATTATTTAACTTTCCAGAAAAGGTTTCATTTGTGTTGACTATCAAAACAAAAACAAAAAAACACACAAAAAAAATAACCCCCCCCCCCAAAAAACCCCACCCCCCCAAAAAACAACAACACCCCCCCCAAAAAGCGGGACATGTTTGTAAAAATTATTTATTTCAGCTAGGTTTTTCTTTTAGTTAACGTGATCATTCTCATCGTCAGACAGCAGTGCATTCTTGGCTGATATAAGAAAACAATGTTTAATATCAGATGACACTAAACTAAACATATGTTTGATTTTGAAAAGCGTGTTATTTCATTCAAGACTTGACAATCTACATCTGATAAAATATATTTTTCTGTGGTATGATAATGATGATAATGATAATAATAATATAATGATGAAGATAATAATACTAATGATAATAATATTAATAATATTAATAATAATAACAATAATAATAATGAGTAAATTGTCGCCTCATCAAAAAGGAAAACAATTATTGTTGGTTTAGATAATAAGATACACAGCCCAGATGGTCTGTGGCTAGGGAAGTTCCATAAGTTTACACTGGATAATTATGTGCTCGACTTTTTCAGTGAAATTGACAACAAAAAATCACTATCTATGTACCATTTATTAAAGAGGTCGTCCTTTCGAGAAAATTATATGTTTGGAGTAAATGATTTCGAGTCCACACGCCTGAAGTTTATGGCGCGCTCAGGATGTATGAGCATTCAAGAAAATTTACATAAATGGAATATTGCACCCTCCGGGACATGTGTTTTATGCAAAAATGGCATTGAAAATGTATCCCATTTTTTATTAATCTGCCCGGCATTTAATGAAATCCGATTTAAGATTTGGCACGAACTCGAGGCCGAATTGATTAGTTCTAATAATTTGTATATTTGGGAATATTTCATTGGATCCTCTACTAATACAAAGTTAAGTTTACTTCTTGGGAATGCAGCATTCGAGCAGGGAATTGAAGTTGCAAAGATGTTTGATGGTGCATGCAAGCAATACATGAAACAGTCTTGGTCTTTACATAAGTCCTTGGTTGACGGGACATAACTCGATTTATCACAGTGGTCTATTTTATTTCATTTCTATAAAAGTGTCTTATGTGTACTTGATCTCTCTTATCTCAAAGGTTTTTATGTGTACTCTTGACTATGTATTTTATCCTGGACGCATCGCAGGTATACCCTGGCCTGCTGATGCCCCCGTTGCAAAGGGGTAGATTATCCGAATAAATTATTATTATTACCGGATTATCCATATAACGAAAACTTACTTCCGAAGATTTGATACAAAGGGTCAAAACATAGACAGTTTTGTCGTCAGAGTTTCCAGAAATGGAAGATCCGTAAATGCCTGCGAAAGGGTCGTCAGCCTTTGTGTAAATAAGAATAACAACAAAACATAGCGAGCTTCTATCAATGAAAGGATAGAGTAATTACGAGATAGAAATTCGTGATTACGGGACAGTTTTCTCGTTATTACGAGATACTTTCACTTATTTACGAATTATATCTCGTAACTACGAGATACTATCTCGTAATTACGAATTAATATCTCGTATTTACGAAATCATAATCTCGTAATTTCGAGATATAATCTCGTAATTTCGACATGGTGACTCGTAGTTACGGGATAGTAGCTCGTTATTATGAGATAAAAGTATCATTACGTTGGCACCAATGGGCCACCCTAAGTGACTACGGCATGGTCCACCTCCACGGAAAATGGATATAGAGCATAAACAAGGCAATGTGGCCAGACATGGCGCACGATTTTACTCTCCCCCCCCCCTCCGATCGATATGGAGCAAAAAAAATCATATATTTATACATATATATATATATATATATATATATATATATATATATATATATATATATATATATATATATATATATTTATATATACTTATATATATATATATATATATATGAAGGGATCTAATGTATTTACTGCCCGTCCCCCTCCCCCTATATGAAGCACAAAAAGTCTACATTTCACCACCTACCACTGAAAAATGGGCACAGAGCACAAAAAAGGAACGTGATGCACAGCCTGCCCCCTCGAACCCCAAAATGAATGTGAAAAAGAACAAATGACAGGAGCATGACGCACAAACTCCTGCCCCCCCCCCCATATCAAAATGGCGAATGGAAGGCCTAAATATCTGGATGCACCGACTACTTTCAATAAAAATGGATTTGAAGCACAAAATTCGAAATTTAGGTGGTCGGTTTAAAAAAAAATAATCTCAGAAATTTCCTTTACCAGAAACCGCTCGGTTAATTTGCACGGCTTATCATTGTCAATGTAGTCTGATTGAGATTTTAGGTATATGACTTAAAAATGAATAAAAATCTGGGTTAATGTTTCCTATTATTTGTCCGGTATCAAATTATATTTTTGAAGTATATTGGTGCACAGTGGTGCAGATGCAGCGGGTCCAATGTAGCTTTAAATATAATTATATACTCGGGTAGATTTCAATGCTTTATCTTGGAGACTGCCAGCCACGAATTCCCCAAAATGCCGGCAAACCGAAAGACAAAGAGAACGAGAAACTGCTACAAACATATGATTTTTCACCACGCTCCAATTGCATGCTCAAAATAATGAAAAGTAAGCGTCTGCAAAAGAGCACGTTTAACTCCCACAGAAAAATGTTGAGGTAAATAAATCTATTAAAGACCTGCACTTTGTATAAACTCGTCGTGTAGTTTCTAACCTAATCTAAAACTTGTGCATTTGGTTCTTTCCTTTTTCAGCTTTGCTGGTGCAGTTGTAACCATCTTATCAAAAATAGGTTGATTCCTCTTTCCGGCAACCCATACGCAATTTGGAACTCGTGAGTTCGAAAAGCATCTTGGCACATACGTCATTGTTGTTTTTAGGAAAAAGAATAACCAATACATAACATTATTCAGAAGCAGTAAATGATTTGTGAGGTGCAATGACTGCATTATAGCTCCTTCCATACAGACGTCAAATGTAATTAGCATGGAACTGTTAACGACTCGGTTAAAAAAAAATATCGTACAAAAGTGCCATGATTGTCAGAGCGATTTCATTGTCAGGCACAGTTTGATCTAGAAATTGCGCGGCAGCAGCCATCAGCCGAAAATGTTTCTGCTCAGTGTAACCTGCATGGTTAAAAGAAAGGGTTTGATCCCAGCTTGGGTATTTTGCAGTCCCTTTACAGACATTTGTGTGAAAACATTCCGAGAAGCGCGTTTGTTTTGCTGTCTTATGTATGTGAATACACAAACATTTCCCCACATAGACTTCAGTCGATTATGAACAAAGGTCTACGTCAAATGGAATTAACGCAATTAATTCGCTACGCCAACCACGCAAGGCAGCGTGGGGGGCAAAACAACGAACCGCACGGGGATCTAATTATTTACAATCAGATATTGTATTATCGGCCGGCATAGGAAGGGAGGCAATGAAAACACATGCAAATACGGATAAAATTATATCAGGCGTCCAGGAAAGACCAATTAATCATTTGATAGATGAGAACACAGATGGCCCATATACCAGGATATGGTACACAGTCGTCTGCCACCAAAAAAAAAAAAAAAAAACCATAATGCGTGGAGCATTAAGTTACGAGGGGCATCCTATAAGTTTTGCCACCTGCTTCGCCGTTTGAACAATTTTGACGCAGATGATCTTGATACAATGCATATATACAAAACTCGCCAGAAGCCTGCCAAATGTTAGCGTTCCAATTCGAATTTGAGAGCTAAATGACATATACCTGACTGTGCTCGGTGGCGAGGATGCCTTTTACAGTAGAATTTTGGTTCTCCAAGTCAAGACCATGTTCAATTTCATATTCTATGGCAGTAAGCCATGGTACGTAAACACAATAAGCCAAACAAATGTGCATGGTATTGAACCAAAGTATTTGGCATGCATATTGTATATAATTGTCGATTTATGAGAGGGATATAAAGCGGTGGAAAAGCCATACTTTTCAGAAAAGTTCCTATGATACGTCAAATCGAGTCATAGAATTTGAGAGAATGGTCGTATGTATAATTATGTACCAAGGACCTACCCATGTCAAAGTAAAAGGAATTGAATAAATTTAACTGATTCTATCATTTGCATGTTGAAGAAACAAAATATTAGAAACGTTGTTACTCGGCGAAATATGTCCGTAGTGAACTAATGAGGGTCGCGAGGCTAAAACTACTCGCTGAGAAAGAACTTGTGGTAATATTGGAAGGAACATGAAAACCTAGCAAGTGGTTAGTCGGTTACGTCAAGCATGCTTTTATTTCATTTCGCCAATTACCAAATAAGAAAACAAAAAAACCCCAAAACATAGGGTGATACATGAAACGCCAAAGTACCATTATTGTGACAGAGATACTTATCCACACCACACGTCTACTGACTTGCGTTAGATTGGGGTCAAACATTCACAAGCACATGTACATGTCACTGTTCGAAGACAGCAGCATCTTTCTAACATTCAGTGCATTATAACAACAAAAACTGCCGCCATATTTCTTCAACAGAACAATACACGAATGTATCACAGCATCCGCCCTATTCGTTTTGTTAGCCACTGCAACACTTGACTCAATGTAGCATGGTACAAACAGGGCTATGGCATTCAAAATGTAGATGCATCCAAACATGGAAAAAGCAGGGTTTGGATAAGAAAGTCTATTTGCCAACACCAAAAATTTCCGATTTGCAGTTCAAGTAGACACAAGAAACGTAGGGAGGCCATTATGCGTGTTTCGCATAAAACTCGATACCCTGTCTGTGAAAAGTTATTTAGATGGCACAGCAGTATCCAACACTTATATGATGGCCGTCGTGTTTCTAGTGGTCTAATGGCCTCCCTTTGAAGTCAGAGTACATAATATGTCGAGTTAAAAGAAAGAACCACATTTTCATGCATCAAGAACCAAAATAGGAATCACCTTTGATGGCTGAATAAAGATACCAAGAAGATGTGCATGAGACAAAATCGAAAAAAAAATAATATCTTTTGTGGAATAGGATCAATAATTGATTCAACCGCATAAACAGCCGCATGAAGCGGTCTCTTTGCGGGGGAACAAACAATAGGTAGTCACAAGCAGGCAATCAATGTCCTGTCCAATGATACCACGCATGCCGCCCAACACTGTCTTCTTCATTGATGAATCTGACAATAACGTAACGCGAATCCTTGGTTCAATATAACTTTCAATTGGTGGAAAGGGGTAGAATATATGGAATTAGACTAGATGTATTATAGCATCGGTTCTTATTTGCCCTCCGTGTACAATGTGGTCAATGAACAGCGCTTTACGTTATTTGCTAATGGTGGTTGTTGAGTCAGATCACAAGCCTATCTGATGAAGTGCTAGGTTATATGCAAGCTGTCCAAGTGGATCGGGAGATTTTTCATCGAGTTCACCTTGACAACTACCGATATATGGCGTCTTGACGAGTGACTCTTCATGGTTCATGGTCCACAACAAAGAGCTATGGTTTACACAAAGAAATATATAGACTGAACATACTGTTGTAACACATGGATAAGTTTCGCACAAATAGAGATCAACATGGCTAAATGGGAGATTGGATACAAGGTTTCTTACGGGATCCGGGACCGCGCACAGTCAGGATTACACTACACTAAAACGGGTGTTTCCTGCTAATCTAACCACTTGGTGAGTATTACTTTTATTAAGTAAGCGATTAATTAATAAATCACACGAACCCATGAAAAGACATGCGAAATGGACTTGTATCAGTGTGCCAAAAGTTTTGATTCTAAATAATGCTGTCGTTTTACTTAGTAAGATTGGCAGCCGGAGCGCACATTTGAAGGTCTATATTTTCCTGCATTGTAACTGACCAAATTACATGCGTCACGACATTAGGGCTCTGCACAGGACAGCGGCCAAGGTTTCCAAAGATTTTCAGTTTTCAAATATAGATTTTTTTGGTGACAAATGTCATTTTGATCAAAATGGAAGTAGTCCTTTACAGACCTCACGTTCTGTGTTTGGTATCATATTCTAAGTTAGTAACCGCGCACATATGAATGCAAAACCATTTCTGACACAGGTGAATCGGCTGCGTCGGCACTCTGTACAGTGAGGGGTAAAATACATTTTCATACAGCGTACTGCACTTTTATTTCCCGTACTGTGTACTGAACAGCATGCCGTAAGTTGTACGGCGAGTTGATTCCACACATGTAATGGAGAGAAAAAAACCAGTCTTGTTTGTTGTACTGCGTACTAGGGCAAATTATTAATTGTGCTGGTGTACTAGAATGCCTCCTTTGACTCCCCTTTTAGTTGTTACTGTGGAATCCGAAATGAAGATTTAGAAAATTACTGGTTGCTCAGTGGAAGTTCAATCAATTCAGAAATTGGAAGGTCTTCTTCTTCAAAATGGCTTCTCTGTCTTGTCATTTTTTCATTTATATATGTATCAATGGGGCGATAATTAGCGACTGAAGAATACTTGAAAGAGCAAAGGTGCACTCAAATTTCTAAATTGGTTGATTCTTCGTAGTCTTCATCTGTATTTGTATTATCGAGCGATTTTTTAAAAATGCAAGCGAGAAGAGAATGCAGACAAATGTGAAAGCTTGCTTTGTGTACGAAGATAGGAATTAGATTAAGTGTTCTGGATTATGTCCAATGTATCTTTACCTAACAAACGGAATGTATCATACTACGGGCGATTCCTATGTATTGTTTCCCAGGAAATGCCTGTCATATAGTGGTCAATTATAATTTGTAAAGGCGTCTAGTGCAGGAATAGAAAAAAAAAAACAAAACAACAACACGATATTTAAAATGGAAGTATGATTGGTATTATTTATGTCAGATTACGAATATTATTAAATATTGCTATACCACATAAAGCCAATAACAACTACCAATATCGACAGTTAACTATGCATGAACATTGCTTGAAGGTAACTGCACCTTGTGGCTTCCAGGAATACTATAAGGACAAATTCATAAAAAAAATCACATTGTGCTGGGAAGTCTGTGAATGTCAATGAATTGGGTGTATTTTTATGGAATCGTCCATGTATAGTTTTCATGTTTTACCTCCATTGGGCTCAAAACAAATTGCCTGTGCAACTATGCATGTATATCAAACACAATCTTCTCATAAGTTACGAAAAATCTGATGCACAACAGGGTGAATTCTTATGCGCGCACAATACAAAAGATGAGTAAACAATATAAATGTTGCCATAACCATGTCGAAATCATGGCTAAAAGAAAATTTACCGTCAAATGAGCCATAGTAAATTAGATATTTACTTTAAAGACTGTTCTAGGATCTGGTATAGTTCTGAGGCTCTCGACCCTGGAATGTGATCAATGTGGACTGTGCGAAGTATAGAATATGTTTAATTTTCCTAGTGGTGAAATACGACAGGTTTAGAGTAGGTTTTCTGGTCGTGGGATATTGCAAATCTGGAGTAGATCTTTTGGTCGTGGAATATGACAAGTTTAGAATAGGTGTTCGATTTTTGGTCCTGGGTTGGTATCAATGTCGAATCTGGTAAGTCCAGAGAAGCTCCCAGCATCGTGATCGTGAAATGTAAGCAATTCATAATTTGGCCTTTCGAGTGATACAGTACAGAGCTTGCATCTAAAAGTATGGCACCAGACCCTGATTCCTAGACAAAATGCAATCTTGGGATCAGTTCATAATTAGACTTTTCGATTATTTTTAATCAAACCCACTATGATAAATTCATGCTGCGAAAAATACCAGTCAGTCAAATTCAAGAATGCAACAAGACACTTATGATAAGCCAACTAATGAAACCTAAATAGTTTACCATCCATTTTATTCTGAAAATGGAGCAGCAGTTTTTAGTCTCGGGAGAAAAAAAAGGAAAAAGTGGCATACTATGCTTATGATTACTTTTAGGCATAATGTAACTCCATCAAAGGTCGGTGAAAATAATTTTTAAAGGTTGAATATTTTTATTTTTTATTTTTAAGGATTAAAAGCTAAAGGCTCTTTGGTAGCAAGGGCTGCGTGTAGATTATTTTGTGCCATTGCCATCTTCGTAGTCCTGGAACACCTAATTACAGTTTCCGATAAAAGGAAATACATAGAATACACAATATAATAAAATAAACCGAATGAAGTAGAGAAGACTATAGAAAAATAACACGAAAAAAGAATCAAAACAAAGCAAAGGAAAAGGTTAGAAAATAAGATAAAGCAAAGCAAAGCCTAGCAAAGCCTAGCAAAGCAAAACACAAAATACAAACAAACAAACAAAAAACCACAAACAAACAAACAAACAAACAAACAAACCAAACCAAATTAAACCAAAAGGTTACTTATAATGTTTACACTAGTTTAGCTCATTGTGACCAAAAATTGCTCTTTAACGATATTGAATTCGACTCATTCAAGTCAAACTAATGTAAATCCATGGTTAAATTCAATGTTTTCGTACCTGTAGCGAACTATCAAAGTTGTCAGTTAACATGAGCAGAAATACCACAAGTAGGCCAATTTTACAAATGATGAATGCCGTAAATAAAAACATTGCGTTTCACATTTGCAGATTTTGTAGCAGATGACAACTATTTTGGTCACGGTTTTATTTCTTTGTGTAGTATTTCCACACGACTATACAACAAACGAACAAATATATAATTTATATACCTGTCATTTGTTGTTGCACTCCATTAAGTGTTCTTAGTTTCGTTAAGTACGTAGTTTCTCCCAACAACTTTATACATTTAGGAGCATAGAAAAGAAAATTATGACATGCAGAAAGAGTGACAATGGAATAGGTTGATGCGTTTCCAGGAAACAAAATCAGGCAAAAAACACCCTATTTTACTTGAATTTGGAAAGTCCATATTACTTTCGTGTAAATAAACTTGCGCAAGCCAGCAATTTTATGGTTTAAATGTGCCGAATATAAATTGCTCTAGCTCTTAATGTTTTTTTTATTGATTCTCTGAAATGCAAACGAACCTTCTGGATGATATCACACAGTGGTAAAACGTCGACATGCAACCAAACATATCTTTACCAAACATCACCAAACTATGCCAAATGATTACTAGATGGGTGTCCGGCCTGATATCACAATCTCTCAGGCAGTTGTTTCTGTGTAAATCACTGTGTCTAGCTTTCTTATGTTTTGATTTTAATTGTACTCCGCTTCCAAAATTAATAGAGTCGTTCCGATACTATAGCTCCTACATTTACCACACAATGGTGTGACCAATACAAATGGAAGACATGCATGGTGATAATCACATTTTATGATACATTACTTAGTTCTCATTAATTAGGCCTACACAAATCTAATATAATTTGCGAAGCAAAAATAAGGGTATGGCAATGGTTTTAATATAGAAGATAAAAAAATTATAAAGGCTTCAAAATCCATTATAGCCATCTTTTGTGATGAAGGGAAAACTTTACGCTATGAATGGTAGTTTACAGCCCAGTGTATAAAAGAGGGCACATATAGTCAAGCTTGTGTACGTAATGCATTTGTGCTTAAAAGGGCATGTTGCACAATTTGTGACTATTTTGATTTGAGATAATCGTTTAAAGAGCTATGTAAATAGAATTAAAGGTTTTACCCGCTTTGTCTGCTTGTTTGAGCAATGGTTTTGGCGGGACCCTGTAGATGGCAATCTAATATATACAATGTACATATAGTATTATTTACAGGGCTGTTCCAGTTGGCAGCTACACTTATCTGTTTTAGTGAATTGTCTCTGTGGGTATGTTATAAATAAGCGTATTTTAGATAATAAAAACTGATGATATTTACTGTGTGCTGCGCTTTGCATTATTTTAAGTTAATATTTACAATCAGTGGTTCCAAAATGTAAGCTGCATCTCAATCACTCAGGTAATAGTTTTTTTCTTTCTCCCCCTTTTTTCGGAAGGGGTATTATAACGCCGAGCAAAAGTCACAATCGTGATCACATTTTGGGTGGCATTCACTGAACTTTTGGCCACAGGCGTCAGAAATACAGAGCTGCGTTTAGCACGTTCTCACACAAATGCAAAATGCGAAAGAAAATATAAGGTAAAAAATAACAATATAACCTGGTACGCACATCTGATTTTACAAATTATACATTTGCACAACACGTGCATGTGTTTAGTTTTACCAGTCACGCGCGCACTTCAATTTGGGGAATCATGCATCTCTTGATGATTTTTGATACATGTAATAGTTAGAAGATAAAGCTTGTGTATATGTGTTTGAGAACCATCTTGACACAATCGTAACTCTAGCAGACGCATCGATCGTTTCCTTGTCTTCCTTAGCTTTCATATGTATTGAGTTCTGACATAAGTGATATTGATACACTTTACCAGCAGGCAGATTAAAATCACACGCGCAACTTTAGAACAACACAATGCGAAGAGTAACCTTGGTTACCTAATGTTACGAATACATGATTTAGTACGCTGCTTTGTTTCCAGTTCGTCGGCAAGCATTTATTGGGTTACTGACAGCAAGTTCCAACGCGAATTTACATCTTGTCAACAGAATACAAGTCCAATAAACACAAACACAATCATTTTAATTTGAACGCTTTCACTGACTTGTTGAGAAACGACACATTTTTAGACTTGGTTTAACACATTTCGCAGGTGATACATGTGGGTAATACAACGCCGATATACATGGACTATTCTATTAGGCATCAAACTGGAAATATTCGATGCAATTTTTCAAATTCTGGGTCGCATACAGTTAACAAACCTGAATCACAATATGATCATATGATTATTCCAATGTTTGAGTGAAAATTCTTCCATCTAGTTTGGGAATGTGGACCAGTTATTACATCATAATTTCTTTAAAGAGTCCAGCCAATGCCACAAAATACCAGGGCTTATATAGATTCCAGGAAATATGTGTACATGTCACTACCCTGGGTACGATAAAATGACTGGCACATTTTCGGCCAGCGGTTTCATGTTTAGATTCAGACGAAGCGTACGCCAGTTTAAAAACACAGCCATACAGGAAGGTATAGATCGCATTGTTTGTCTGTAACATACAGTATTGGTTAATCAAACGTTTAACTTTTTTCAGCAGGTTGAGCACTATTCATTTTTTCCCTTTTTTCTCTTAAAATATAAACCTCAGAATGGATCCTTTGGAGTAAATGAAATGGTTTAGCAAGTATTGCACTGCACACAATAGCTCAGTTGGTGCATGAGAACGTAAAATTGCTCAGTTAGAATATCAGTGCATAAAAAGCCCATGTAGTATTTCTCGGCTGATTATAATGATACCGAACCTGCCCCTTTGCGGGGGTCTGTCGGTATCATTATAATCGACCTGGGTACCATTGTATATCTATTACAAACCTCTTCTATGGGCTGTTTCAAACAGTGCTCTTCTGTGCTTGCGTGAATAGTGCGGGGGTGGGGTGGGGGGAGGGCAGGGTGACGGTGGGTTGGTGACCATATCTCACTTTGTATCAAGGGATCGGTACAGGACTTCGTATGTTTGCACTTTTTATTTATTCATTCATATGCTTGTTTGTATATTGAAAGACGAGTGTAGATTTGACGACACGGAAACCGATAACGCTGTTCATATCTGGGTTTACTGCCATGGTAGTGTGAAGAGATTTAGTATGTTGGAAAACAAATGTTAACATTATTTCAAATTTTATTAAAGTCACCAGTGTTATTGCCATGAATGTTTCCCGCATTACAAAAAAAATAACAAAAACAAACAAAAAAAAGACAAAACAAAAAAAAAAAAAAAAACAAAAAAACAAAAACAAAAACAAAAAAACCAAACAAAAAAAACAAAAAAAAAACAAACAAATAAAAAAAAAATACCCCCCCCCCGATGTATTTAACGTATGTTACGTTACCTGGCTAACGCATGTTTCCCTTATGGTCTGAATCAGGGATCCAATTGAGTCTAAATGTTTGCTAAGCAGGCATGTAATTCAATGACACATGTACCCAATATTTGTCTGCCAATGTGTCGTTTGTTTTTGAGTAATATATTACTTATCTTTACAATAAAGATTTAAGTATGGGGGAACTTTTAGCCTGTGGACAAATATCTATAGAGGCGTGCCCCAAGGTAGCATTCTTGGACCTTTGCTCTTCAATATTTTTATGAATGATTTTTTCTACTGTATCGAAGGTACTCCCAGTTAATATAATTATGCAGATGGCAATACACTGTCCACACATGACAAAGACTTGCACAATGTAAAAAATACTTCAGACACTGCAGCACGAATTGGTGTTAAATGGTTTGAAGGAAATGAAAGGAAAGCAAAAATTGACAAATTCCAGTCTATGTTACTTCTACCAAATGCTACATATTGTCTTGATGACTTTTACTTTGAAATAGATGGTATCAAAATAAGGCCAGAAAAATCTTTTAACTGCTCGGCGTTTATATGGATGATAAGCACAAGTTTCATGATCATGTATCATGCTTATGTAAGCAGGCTTCCAAACAAACAAGTGTTTTAAGAAGATTCTCCAAAATTTTGAGTGAAAAAGAAAAAAAGCCGGTATTTAACGGGTTTATTTTATCTAACTTTGACTACTGTCCTTTAGTGTGGCACCTACATGTATGTAATCAAGCTGATACGACAAAAAACGAAAAAATTCGGGAAAAAGCATTGCAGTTTTTCTTAAATGATAACACCTCTTCATACTCACACAATTTATATCGGGCAAGAAAACTCTCCCTTTATCTAAATAGATTACGAAAGCTCTCTATTGAAATTTATAAGATTATCATGGAAAACTGTCCTAATTTTCTGTCTGACTTATTTACAAGAAACGAAACTTAGTATGCTTTACGTGACAAAATGAGGTTTGAGCAGCCTGCTAACAACACTGTTATTTATGGCAAAAATTTTGCACAGTACCAAGGGGCCAAGCTTTGGAACTCCCTCCCTCCTGATAGCAAAGAACAGAGAGCTCTATCCCAATTCAAAAGACTTATAAACGCATGGTTTGGCCCTTCCTGCTTATGTTCTGTATGTGCCTTATGCTACGGCCCAACCTAGTTGTATCACTTCCATTACGAACGTGCACCAAGTGTTAACATCTTTTCATTGCGTGTACATTGCATATATCATTTTCCATTGCTCAGACGTCATGGTCGAGTAATAGTGCCTCGGCGCTAATGTTTTGATATTGCACTATGTTCAACTTGAAATAAAGGTTATTTTTATTATTATTATTATTATTATTATTATTATTATTATTATTATTATTATTATTATTATTATTATTATTATTATTATTATTATTATTATTATTAGTTTACCTGACTGTCAGACCATTTTGTCTCATTCTGGTGCTAATCTGACTTTCATGGCCCTAGGTCTGATAGACATGTAACTTATTCACAGTGGGCCATTGCGGGTAATATGATCTATTTTAAGACAAAGTGGTACCTCTGCATTACAACCTAAAAAGGTTTTGAATTTTTGATAAATTCTTGGACAGCAAAGTATAAAATTAAATTTTCATCAGTTTAAAAAAAAATCACACCCTAGGAGGAGGCCGGTAGAGAGCGTCAGAGAAGCCAATTCGGCAACAATAATTGGGAAGAAGAGCCTTCATTTTCCTTATTGACGTAAATTTGCACAAGATATTACGTCACCTGTCGTACAGGTTAATTTTTCTTTGTTATTAATAATGCGATTTTTTTTACCATTTTCTGCTAAAGTCTTACAGCATCGGGGTTTCTGCCTGAAACAGACGTGAATACATCATAACTGCCATGTTAAATATTCAAAAACATCACATTGATTCATTCTTATTAAATATACAAATAAAGAAAGAAAGAAAGAAAAAAAACCCAAACAAATAAAACAAAAAAGGTGAAATTTTCCTCAACTTGCAGTGCCTTGGGTAACCAGGGCCAAAATGCAATAATATTTTTAAAACCTCTATTTCCATATGTATGTATGTATAAACCTCTATTTCCATATGTATGTATGTATGTTTGTATGTATGTATGTTTGTATGAATGTATAGGAAAACATGCATAAAACGTATAATTATTGCATATATATACACACACACACACACACACACACACACACACACACACACACATATATATATATATATATATATATATATATATATATATATATATATATATATATATATATATATATATATATATATATATAAATTGTGTGTGTGTGTGTGTTAAGAACTAATACTGGCTCCTTGCCAAAGATATTTGAGGGACAGCACACATGTTTTATGTGCTTTTCATTGATGTATGTTTTTGGTATGATCATAGTGGCTTATTTAAATATACTGGTGCCAAAACAATATTAAAGATATATAAGGTCCTTACTTTTGGAACAAGTGATTTTAATCCATTGACGTCAAATGTTTTGGGAACTTCGAGGAGTGCCATGCATTGATTCTTAAGGAACCCTTGTCCTTGGAATGCTGACCAGGATAGCAATGATATCAAGGTGAAGTTTCTTTCAGTTGAAACAAAACAGCTTGCGTCATACCGACTTGTGGTGGTCAATTGAGAGCACAGGGAACGTGCCTGGTTCGATTACAAATATTGTGAAGCCAATTTGACCCTCGCCATTCCAATCCACTTTATTTTGTTTTCTTCATCGGTGTTTTTTTGTATTTTTTAGAAAAATAATTTCATACATGGCCAGATGGACAGAGAGCATTACTGTTTAAACGTTGCCACTTATTCCTTTAACTTTCTCAATGTGTTAAAGGGTGATCGAAGGTTGAAAATGATGATAGTGGTAGAAGACTTCGCAGACCACACAATTGTTCCAGAAATCGATATAAAAACCATACATATCTGGTATTCGGCTAAACACAGATCAAAACTGGGGGAAAGTTACGGCGTGTCTTATTCAGTGCCAGCAAATCGGTAGCTGGGCGGTTTTCTGCTAAAGGAAATAGTACTGGTCATCTTACTCTGCAACCTAGGGAAGAAGAGTCCCTGAGGGTGTCAGCCATACTCACCCCCGCTGAACATTGTTGTCAATCATAACCTTGCATGCTCGTATTGATTGGATTGTAAAAGACAAACAAACGTTTGGCACTGCTAAAATGATTAAAAATCAAGTTATCTTGTTATCATACAATACCAACTTGTACTTAACGCTGGTTATGCCTACCCTTAAATAAGGTCGTGTTTTATTTCATAGCTGCACGAAACGACTGTGGGACATCATTGAAAATGTGCAACATGAAGTAGCCAGAATCTGTACTGGTGCTCTTTGGCACACGTCTAGGGTGGGGGTGGGGGGATTTTAACAGAACGTGGCTGGCAAACCTAGGGTGTCAGATGCCAATATCATGAATTAATACTATTTTACAAGATATATCATGGCTTGAGTCCTGCAAACCTATCCATCCTCTTTCCTTTTTTTGCCGTTCGAGCGCCAAAGGCAGTAAGTGCACAATCTGGCTAAATTGAGTGTGTGCGAGACTCTGTAGTATCGGTCCTATCTTATCATGTGTTTGTCTCCTTTGAAACCCTCTCCAATAGGTGCACATAGATAAAGCAGCAGTATCTGCAATTTGCTGCCTCATTACAGAGACAGAAGCCATTTTCTTCACGTCCTGTCATCTGCCTCTGTATCTTTGTGGAAAAAATGCAGTTACTGCTTTTTGCCTCTTCAAGACCAACTGTTCCCCCAAACGAGGCCAGCAGATACTACTGGAGGATTCATTTTGGAGCCGAAAACCACCTTTACTTCCGGCCTACATCATTTATTCATTATTTATTTATTTATTTTTTTTGGGGGGGGGGTAGGAACGTTGGTATATGTTTTACAAATAAAAGCAACGATGCCATACCTTCTGTGTTGTTCTGAGCAAAAGGAAAACAAAAACAAAACAATCATCAAAAATAGAAAAAGACCCAACAAAAAGCAACAAAGAAAGAAAGAGAAATACAAACAAAAAGCAAAACAAAGCAAAAAAGCCCCCCAAAAGCCAAAATCAAGAACAAAAACACCCCATCCCCCAAAACCACAGTCCAATCTCTCTGCACTCCTTAGCCGATGCAGCTATTGTCAATTTCACAGAGGATGGCAATATACGGTATGTTGGATCACAAAGTGCATCGAGCGGTAAATTGTGTTAAGTGTTGAAATTAAATACACGTTACAACTTTTTGTAAATTTCCCTCGAATAGTTCATTGTTTAAGAAGAATACTAATTATAATGCCAAATGTGTAAAACACACCAATACATAAGAAGTTAGTCTACGAAAAGTAACTAATAAAAGTATATTAGATATGCAGGTGATTTAATGCCACAATTCACACACACGCGAAATCCTGACACTCGAAGTATTACACCATCAAACAGCATTAACACTTGGAAAAATATGCTCAATTTCGCACTAGTTCCAGATGAAAACCTGCAACGTTAGTCACACACACACACACACACACACACACACACACACACACACACGCACGCACGCACGCACGCACACACACACCACACACACACACACACATATATATATATAATCATGTATATATTACCTGAACAATCCTCCCCGAGACCTTGACCCAATTGTGACTCTTCCCAGGACCGCTTTGACATAGACTTGACCTGATTTCAAGGTCACCAGGATCAATCCATTGAAAATGTAAAGAATATAAGAAGAACCAGATAAGCTAGGATCACAAAACTTTTATTGTTGATCTCTCTTTCGAAAGGTTAAATTCGAGTTTAAAGGAGAATGACCTCAATTTAACGGTCGCCGGGTCAATTTAATTTGAAATTCTTGCACACGATATCAGGGGAACTGGATGTGCTAGGATCAAGAAACTTTCATAGTTTATACACTTTGATGGGTTCTGCTTCAATTTGGAAGGAGAATAACCTTGACTTTATTTGAAGGTCACTAGAGAAATTTTGCGTGCATGGGTCCTGGTGTCTCTTTTTCATTGCTTGCGCACGATATCTGACGATTTGAACATTTCAAGGTCATTATCTGTGTTTTTTGGAGTGTTATCTTATGATTAGATGCTCTTAAATCATAAACTTTGCTGCACTATATAATGGCACCAAAGATAAACAGAGATTACCTGGAGATATTTGAATGCATGCTATTACATAGGTCATGTCTTTCCACCATTCTTAATATATAGGTTTGAATGTTTTGCATAAAAGCTGGCTTTCTGAATTGTTTGCATGGAGATTACCAATTCTTTCACCATATCCTGTGGAAATACAGAATTTATTATACTGTACTTCAAGATAAAAATTTATTTCATGCCTAGGATGCTAACAATTCTGGTGAAATTAAAATTTACAAACTGTGTGGCTATAACGGGTACCTATCCTGAATGGCATATTGCACCAGCGCATTCTTGATGAGGCTCTAAAACATTGTGTGCCTCAGCAAAATTACTGTTAATAGGTATGTGTCTGTGAACTAATGGTTCCCTGTACACTACATGAAACAGACAAGGTGTGTGTTCAGCATACTTTCATACGAGTACATTGATCATACATTATTTATTCCCTTTTGTGGGCGGCCGGGATGCTGAGCTGAAAATTAGAAACCCTGCGGCACAGTGGCAAGGAAGTGTCCATGACAGCCGTATTTTTGACAAAAGTGAAATACATGGCATTTTGTTCAGGGACAGTGAGTATCCTTATCACCCATATCTAATAACCCCTGTCCTCAACCCAGCTATGAGAGCAGAGAGAGGAATCAATAATGCCCATTTTGTTCCTCAAACAGCGCTGCCAGTATCTCCTTTTCCAATGGTGTAAAGCTTACTTTAAATTTTCTAGTCATATTTTGGACACATGTTCCTGTTACAGCTCTATCTATGCAACCATGCAGATCCTGTGCATTTATGAACCCAGACACCTTAAACGGGTATCTTTGATAGTTAAAAAAGTGGCCACGCTTATTTGGGGCATGTGAATGTGGCTACAACCTGTGTTTGTGAACCCTGTACTTGACTCAAACCTCTGCAAACCAACCTTTCGCCATTCAACCAGGAAGTAACTCATAGTTAACCGGTGGTTCCATGAGCTTGAGTCACCTGTTTTGACCATTGGTTAGCTCTGGGGTGTGCAACTGGGCATCTGAGGTGAAAATCTTATTATGGGGACTTTTTTAATGCAATTATGTCTCCTAAACCAGATAAAGAGGAGTAAAGACAGGGTCAGTAACAAAATATATACAGTGTATACAGGGACGAATGCTTAGCGAATAAGATACAATCGATATCTGCCGTCAAAGAAACCCAACCACATTCATGCATACCTGGCAATCTAGAAGCTCATCAGTTCAATGTAGACTTCATTATTGAGTCATTGTATCCTTATATCTCTCTGAAACAATCGATCAAAGCTGACCAAAGCATGATATATCTGGAACTTTAAGGTAATCTATAAAGGGATAGGGGGCCAAGGTTTCCGTAATTCAATTCTGATTTATTAACTTAATATGGTAGCATGCAAAAAATCAGAAGTATTTCAAATGATTGCAAACAAACTTTTGCTAACGAGGAGAACAAAGACCTATGGTATGATGTGATAACAGCTGAAATCATTGGGGATAAAATATTCAAAATGGAAAACAAAGTATAAGCAAAATGAAGAAAAGTTTCTTGTAGCCCCGCTCGAGGAGACTATGTCAGTTGAAATCCCACAACAGAATGTAAAGATAGAATAAATCTAATTAAAACAAAAAAAAAATAAAACTCAAAGATAGACAAAACCATGGAATGATGATACGATCCAAGGCCAGATTGACTGATTTGGGTGAAAATGGACTAAATACCTTTTAGGCATATAAAAGAGAAATTTTAGAAATAAATATATCACAAATGTTTTTATCACAGACATCAGGAGCTGACGAACCCAAGAGCAATCCTAAATGAGCGGAAACCACTTTTACCAAATCCTATATAATAGACATAAGGAAACTTTCATTTCTGGTAGTTTACTGAACTGATATAAAAAACCTAACTTAAATCAGCTATAAAGAGTAAGGTGTGAACAAGAGATACATGAAGATGAATGTTGGGTAGCTATTAAGGATTTTGAAAATGGTGAGAATCCTGGAACTGATGGATTTACTATTGAATCTTACAAAGGCATCTGGACAGAATTATAATACTTTTCGAAACAAAGTCTATATTGTGCTTAAAAAACAAATTCGTTATCAATTTATTAAAGACGAGGGATTATATAGATGATACAAAGGACCGATAAGCACCGTACAAATTGGGACAAAAATGGAGACCTACCTCCCTCTTAAATATTGACTAAAAATGATTGAACAGGTTCAAGCAAAAGTTTTTGTCCGCATTAATCCATGAAGACTGCTTATGTAAAAGGTCGTTATATTGGAGAAAATGAAAGAACTGTGTCCGCCATTTTGCATTTTATGACAATTCCTGGAATATTTCTCTGAATTAATTTTGAGAAAGCACTTGACACTATTGACTGGGAATCCCTAAACAAAGTCCTCAACATTTTTAACTTTGCAACAAAATTTCAAAGATGGCTCAAAATTTTTGTATCAGGATATTACAAGCTGTGTAATCGATAATGAATATACCTGAGAGTTCTTCCCATTGTGAGAGTTGCCAGATAAGGATGCCCCTTGTCCCCTTTCTTCTTCATATTAGCAGTGGAATTGTTTGCTATTAAAATAATGGAATTTTGATGATATTAAGTGTATCGAAATTGGGGTCAATTATTTCAAAATTTCACAATTTGCCGATGATACACAAATCTTTGTACAATATATACAATTAGCAAAATTGTTGCCACAAGTGTGAGCAGATTTTGAAAAATGTAATTGTTTAAAATCCAACCTTCCTTGGAATAAGTGTAATAAGATGGATTGAAGTAAACAAACACACCATGGATAGAGATTTACCACTGAAGGGTTTTAACGAAGAAATTATGGTTTGGGGTAATAATTTACAGGGAGATGAAATCTTGCGGAATAATAGAAACTTTACTACAAGGTTGCAATCTTTTGAAAAAAATATTTAAATTATGGAAAACTATAAATATATCCATAATTGGTAGAAACATTGTGATCAAGACCATAGTTGCACCTAAATTATTGTATCCCATCTCAATACTGCGTGTAAATGCAGTATTTATGCAGTGTGTTCAATCTAGTATTTACAAATTTATGTAAGAGTGGTGTTGCTAAGGTTAAGAGTAATATTATGCACAGGCAGTTAATGATGGAGGTTTTAAGCTGCTCCATCTTGATTTTCAAGTGAAAGTAATACAAGCAACTGGACAAGGCGCATCTACAGTTGACCAGATGCTAAGTGGAATGCTATCTTTCAAGCTTACTTTTCCAACATTAAATTAGGAGATATATTCTTGAGTAAATGTTACTTGGACAAAGAACAGAAACAAATACCATTATTTTACAAGCAGCTTTTAAAAATGTGGAAAGATTTTAAATCTTGTTTTATATTAGGAGATGTCATAGAAGTTAGAAAACAAGCAATATGGATGAACGATTATATTTCCAGAAACAAAAAAATCTGTATTTGACAAACAGTGCTATGAAAAAGGTATCATGCTTATACAAGACATTGGCCATGCATACGGCACATTTTAATAGAGGAAGAACTGTAGGACAAATATGATTTAACAACTAGATCATGGAAGCAACACCCGAAATCTCGAAATGTAAGATATAATAATGTCATAATTATACCCAGTTTCAAGAAATCAGGCAAAACCAAATACATTCGTAAAATTAGATGTAAAGATTTATCCGGAATATTTGTAGAAGAAAGAAAACAAGAATTTCTAACAAGTGTATTAAGATTGAAAGAACTTCCAACAATTGTTTCCAACAATAACAGAAGACAAATGGTCAAAGGTATTTTATATTCCTTATCACTGTACTACAGAAACAAAATTACAGGCATTTCAATTTTTGATATTATTCCCCCTTTTAATAACCAAAGATATGCTCCATAAAATGAATATAGTTCAATCCAATATACGCTATTTTTTGAAACGCAATATTCAATTGCTCACAGATACTGGAAATGCAATTATGTTCAGGTGTTTTGGAAACGGTTACAACAAATTTGTAACTAAATTACAGGCATATCAATTTTCAATATCACACTGCTATGTGATATTCAAAGCCATGCTCCATAAAACGAATATAGTTCAATCCAATATATGTGATTTTTGTGAAACGCCAGATTAAATTCCTCGCAGATACCTGAAATGCAATTATGTTCAGGTGTTTTGAAAACGTTTACAAGAATGGTGAAATCAACAAGTGATTAACTATAAGATAAGCATGTGGTATGAACATGCAATCTTTGCTTGTAACAAAAATATTGATAAAAACATTAAATTTTGAATAACACATTTTTGCAACGCAAACATTTTATTCACAAAGAACTGTTGAATTCCAAACAGCTAAAATGATGCTTTTATACATTTTATGAAATTGAAAATAAAGGTAGGGAAACATATGATATATTTACATAGGAAAGAAAATATTTTTTTTATTGTTGGGATAATCTGCCTAACCTACTTTCAATGTTGTATGTGAAGATGAAAAGGCAATAAAGATATTAAAAAAAATAAAGTCAAATTAGGGCGTAACTTTATTAACATTATTACAGATCCATTTTCAATTCGTCACTGAATCGAACAAACCTGATTGGTGTCCATAATTTCTCACGCAATTATATCTTAAACGTGTTTAAATAGCTTGCAGCTAAAACTAATGCCTGGTAAAGATGAGGGTGAACTATGTATCTATCTCTTAAAACCATTAATTGATGTTTACAATCCTCAAACGTTTTTATTATAATTGACTTGTTCTGTTCATACATAAAGGCCCTACATATATATATGTGCACGGAAATTAAGGGCGCTATCAGAACATTTTAAACTGGCTTGCCGTTAGAAGGTAATTTCTAAAGCACAATTTTTGTGTACGGAGAGAAATAGCTATTTGTTATGCTTAGTTTTGTCTCACATTTGAATTAGAAAAAGATGATGATGAAGATGATGATTATAATAATGATGATGATACAGTGTACATTGAAAATAGTCAACTGCAGAAAAAAGCACAAAATGAAAGCTTACTAGACAGTCGCAACTACAACTGCACAATTAATTAATTTCGATCGAAAATGTTCCTTTACCTAAGTAATTCCGTCTTTCAGCACAGAAGTCATATTTCATCGTTTTGCTTGAAATTGATATCCTTTGTTTTTTCTCTACCAGACAAATGATCAAACATTTCTTTTGTCACTAGAATTTCATGACTGGACAATGGAGGAAGAGACAAAGCAGTAAGAACCATGATATACATTTCAACGCCATTGAAGGCACAATGCATTTTAAAATATTTGCTACTTAAAAATAGTTTAAGTTTAAGAATTTGGGATTTCATAGTTTACTTTTTAGGCTGTAGTCTTGTGTTTTTAGAGGCAATGTGAACATCGTCAAGTAATTCCTGTTAATGTAAAGTAAGTGTGGATATTTTAGTGGTTTTATGTCGATTTACTCGTAGAAATTATACGGAACGTGATCTGCGTTGGAGGCAAGTATATGAAATGAGCTACCAATTGATATCCTTATTTGTACTAAGCGAAAACTCGCGTTAGATACAAACTCATCTTCGAAATGCTTTATTTTCTGTTAACAAAGTACAACCACAATACTCTTTTGGATCTAAATTTGCAAATATCTTTCATACGCAGTTGCAACTAAATCAACCAGTTTTAAATCAACATCCTTCAAAAGTAAATATTGTGGCGTAACCCTTGTAAACATGTGGAAATCAGATCAACAGTACTGCTCATTTTTTTCTCTTCAGTTGGTTGTATGCCTCAACAAGGCAAAGGTCATTACGTGAAATCAAAAATGTAACAGCACCAGGCATCAACCCTTTATTACTCACTGACCTAAATCCTGACCATCGTTTCCATTGTTTTCTCTTTAATTATTTGAAGAAACCTATTTTGGAAAAAAGACATAAACAAAGCTATTTTTGAACTGGTGAAATCGTATATTGTACAGTCTAGATTTCATCTTTAACAATACACCTTTAAGACATCAAATGAGTTATTGTATACAGTATGGTTCAATACCTAGACTTCATTTAATTGTCTTCATCATTCTTTTGTGTCCTGATGGTATTGTAAATTGGAAGTGTGTGCGCGTATATCTGCAGAGCCTTCCGATTAGCGCAGATAATGTGATCCAAGTAAAATAAGATGAAATAAATAATTAACATAAACAAAATAAATGATAAATACAATAATGTATATGCTGCTGCTGCTGCTGCTGAGATCAAATTACATGTGTTTATAGAATCTGTTCAAATTACAGGATAGCACTTTCAAGTATTCATTGCAAATAATTACAAGAATATCTTGCGTCCCTTGAAAGGAGAAAAGGAGAATTCTCTGCGATTCGAGCACCAATAGCACTGAGAGTACTCCGGTAGACATGAAATCGTCCTGTAACAGCGAATTCATAAAGACAGTGTGAATTGATTTACTCAGGTAAAAAAACTAGAGTACGCGATATCCCACTTTTAGATAGTATATCTGTTGCATACACTTTTTTGAACTACAAGCCTATGAACTTCCTAGAAAGGACAATGTGTTACATATTGGAACACATTCATTGGAACTATTAAGGCATTCTCGGAAAATTTTTAAAAAAACAATAAACGCAGTTAAAGTTCTAAACAATTCTTCACAGATTAGACTCAGTACCTTAGAATGCGTTTTGCTTAAAATATTGAACAAATGTCACAAAAAAACCCCCAAAAAAAACAAAAAAAAAAAAAAAAAACAAAAAAACAAAAAAAAAAAAACAAAAAAAACCCCAAACATAAATTGACATGCAATAGGATTTAAACAGGTTTTCTTCCACAGCATAAACACTACCAACTGGGTTAGAATTAAGTTACATCTAATATATTGATCCCCAATGTCGTTATCAACTTGATCTTTCAGCACATCATTACGAAATTTAATATCAAGATGAACACCACTCTTTGCAAAGGCTATCATATCATCACTTAGAGCTGAGTCACTAAAACTACTAACATGCTCTAGAGGGTTAAATTAACACGATGTTTGTCACTGAACGCTATGCATGTGCCCATCATTTTGCGCAAAGCTATTTCTGAGGGAGACAGAAGCAAGATGTCTTCAGCTTAACTTAGGGCTCCAAAAAGTGTGTTCCACATGGCATCCAAAACCGAAAGATTTCAAGCAGATAAGTAATTCATCATAATAGACAGAAAACAAAATGACGTAGAGAACACCACCGTATTTTACTCCATTGCTGACAGAAAAGGAATGACTTAGGCAATGAGACCACCCTACCCTAAGAGTCTGATATGTATAAAACAAATAAAAGAAAACGGACTATCAAAGGACAAAATCCTTTTGTGTTTGTTGTCTGAAGTATCTGACGTATTTAAAGCCATTGTGTGGTATGTAACAAAACAGCGTTTACACTGTCCCCATCATTACAATAGTACTGAATTACTTTATTGGCAATGAAATTATATTGAACTGTGGAATGATGACGCTTGTATGTAAACTGCATATCGGTGCTTCTCAATTTGTCAATATTTTGATTCAGAATTACCCAATCCAGCACTTCACTAATCACGCTACTGAGTCCTATGCATCTGTAGTTTTGAAACCCATACAAAGATAATCTTGTTTGTTTTGTTTTGTTTTCGTTGTTGTTGTTGTGTTTTTTTAATCGAAATAAGAGTAATATCCAGTAGGAGAGATGCGGTGACAAGTGAAACTGTTGCATAATAAAGACAAATAAAAAACTAATGTGTGCATATCATGCTACAAATGATCGGAAAATTGAGTACAGTGACCGTGCGACCTACCAGGCTTGAGACATTGAATGGACTGTCTAATATTATGCAGAGATATACGATGTTCATTATTTTTTTTCCTTCTGACAACAAACTCTTACGTAAGCTTCGTTCTCATTAATAAAAACGTCTATGTCATTTCTATCGTACGATACACAATTGTAAAAATCCTCATACATGTATTTTTTAGCACAGAATTCACCAATCCCCTGCTTTCTGAGAGTGCTATCATTACTATTCGGTCGTTCCAAAGTTTACCCCCCCCCCCACTTTCTTAAGTCCCCTTCCCCCGAAGTCTCTACTCTCAATGGACAGCAACGCTTCAGCCATCTTATTGGCCATTAATATATCTTTGTTATATTGGTGGACTGCATAATGATGTTTCTTGCTTGTACAACGGGGAATATCATCAGAATAGTAAGCGTTGGCGATGCTCCTGAACATATTCATTCCAGTCTGGAATAAGTTTATATTTAGAATCTCCAGGAAATAGTATTGTTTCGTCGCTTGCTAAGAGGCAAGCCAGTGTTAAATCATCATAAAACACTGTAACTCCTCTAGATGGCTGTGGCAGAAACATTTTTTTATAATTATTGGCAAGAATTTTAGTTCAGCTAGCTTTATGTCGAATACTTGTTGGACCTGTCAAAGTTGATCATTTGTAGCTTGTTTTCATTTAGGAATCCCTCTTCACAATGCGTAATATCAACCGATTGTTCTAGATATAGAGCTACATGATCTGAGAGGCTATCCCCGTTATACAAACATTCATATTTCAAGACATTGGTCAATAGATTGCTAGAAACGACAAGACAGGTCGACGACGACGGAGTAAATGGCGGTCATTCTGCTTTCATATGTGAACTTAACTGCAGCACAAGTACAAAGTACGACACAAGAAAGACCCTGCTGTTGCATCAAATCATTGAATGCGTGAGTTTGTGGCGGCGAGCTAAACCAATAGTTAAGTCCCTGCCAATAACAACTTGGTCCATGCCATATGAAGTAGCGACCTGGGCGACTTCTTTCAGAACGTCTTCATATACTGAAGAGATGGCATTTTTGTTGGAAGGCATGTAAACAGTAAAGTGCAGTAGTTTGACATTATTTATCTCTAGAATAGCAGCACGTAGTCTCTATTAATCACATGGCATAGGATAGACATTGCATGGAGGAGAACAGGAGGTATTTATTTTAATTGGGATCCTGTGCTGCCACCAAGGCGGGTGCAACGGAATTTGCCAGGAAGGAGGACAGTTTCATGTATAGGGCAGGGCTAAATATGCTTCTATGATAAAAGTAATCACTTCAGAAAGCAAACAGCTTAGGAAAAGTAATTGACCAGGTTTTAAAACATACAAGATGCTAAACACATATTTAGAATGTACAGCTCAGGAAAAGTAATTGAGCAGGTTTTAAAACATACAAGATGCTAAACACATATTTAGAATATTTGATTTGTTTGGTATAGAGAGTGTTCTTTCCGGGTGGTTAATAACATAACTGGCACAGGTGCCCTTATGGCGCAGGCATAATTCCGTTCCCTAGCAACTGACGGACCAAAGTAGGTTTTACGGATGGTACAGCCAGATATGACAAGGTTTACCTCTCATTCTTACAAACTGTAGCACAGCCGCCATAAAGTGTCCCTGAAATCAGCTCATATTTGTGTCATACTGAAACACTATGTCACTGAATGTTGGCAAAACAAAGTTTTACCGAGTCCTGTAGAAGTCAATACTCGTTTAATAATATTAAATCATGCGTTTCTATGAGTGGCCTATACCTTATTCTGTCAAGACTGTCTGCATTGCAGTTAAGGGAGGCAAATTTAATCAAAAAACAAAATGTTATAGTATACAAAACCTAACATTTGCAAAAGTCATTTTGTATTTTGTTGTATTTTATTGGGAAAACCACTCATCGTTAGAGCTGTTCTTCATGGTGCCCATAAAACAATATCCACATAGAAATCATAAAAAATAAGTACAGCATGAGGCATAAAAACAGAAAAAACGTAGGCGACTTACATGATTAAAATGACAGTGATGATAATTATTCTATAATCAAAGGAGGTCAAATGTATGCCAGTGCATTCAAAGAATCGCTGTGGTATAGATAATATCATTTTACATATGTGAAATCAAATATAAAGACAAATAAAACAAAATTAGAATTAAGGTACTGCATCTAAAACATACTTTGACGCATTTGTAGATTCCCCTTGTCTGGGAAGGATATACTTTATCACTCCAACTCCAGACGGCCATAATGATTCATTTAATAACTCTAAAAACTAAGAAATCTTCACAGTCAAGCGAAAAGATTTATATTTTGAGCTGGGATTTGAGATACATCCAAGGAAAGGCAGGTCAAAACCAGCCTGAAATACACACAACCGTAAATCAATGTCTCGGTATTGCGGTGAACCCGAAATAAAAACAAGTCTCTACTAGGGTAGGACGCTTCTCTAAATTTTCCTGAAAACGGGGCAGCTTTGCCTGCAACAAACTTGCGTCTCCTGTTTGTCCTGTCTGGGCTTCATTATTAGCGAGGGAAAGCGAAATCCTTCGGAATCAACAGACCTGATATCCAGATGACTGCCAGATACAGCTGACAGTACAGTTTCTGCATCACTAGCCCTGTCCAAAGAGTAGGTGCTTTCTCTGGAAGCCAGGAGCTTAAAACCAGAACCCGCCACGCCCTTGTTGTTGTCTATCAAACTGACCACGCACAGGTCCACGCCCGCGAGAGTGACTGCATAGTTATAACGCGACCACCACCAAGACCATAATGCTTCAACGGTAAATCGGGTGATCAGACAAGGACCTCCTTATTGATATAATCTTTGATTCTCAAAAACCTGTATACAATTTCAATAAAGATGGCGTTACTGACTCTCTTCGCTCCTTGTTCTGCCATGAAAATTTTTTGAAACACAACTGTACCAGTGAGGAACACTTGCTTGTTTCCTTGCTGACAAGGTCTTTTTACTGAGTTTTTTTCCGGCGGGTACTTCTGTTCTACTTTATGTGTATGTATATTTCATTTTTAATTATATGTTAACTTCAGTTCTATACTGTGTATATATTATTTTGATGTAACATTTTACTTTCCTCGCTTATCGGGGGTATTAATAAATTATTATTATTGTAAACACATCTCCAACTGGGCACTTCCTTGTCACAACTATTGTCACTAAGGGCTCCACAATATTTATCACCGATGCGCGTGTACATAACACAGTTCTGTTACCTTGTGTTTCAACATAAGTTTAGGACATTGGAGACATTTCATACTTTGGCATGGTAGTAGAGACATCAGCGTTTGCAAAGTTGCGGAATATTCACTACCGCCAGAACACTTGCGCCAACGCTCAACGTAATGTTAAACGCACCATAATCCCATCCTTGATGGCTAGGTTTTCACATGTAAGCATATCTACGCTCTGCTGCATTTGTTCCTTGCGTTTTTTTTTTCATACGGCATGCCCTTTCAAAAATGTTATAGATCTAGTTAAGTGAATGGTTGTAAATAATCATACGAAAATATGAAAACAGCTGGGAAATGCGTAACGTTTTTGTAAATTCTTACACTAATCTTTGGAGATATATAAACAAATGTTCAATCAAATATTTCATTTGGAAAAATATATATTTATTTTAAATAAATTGATGAATAAAGTACATTGAAAAAAAAAACCTTAAGCGCTCGTTGAAGCGCAATTAGGCAATTGGTACTCTGTGTTATAGTTAAATATTAATTGTTTGCATCATTTGCGGCTCACATGGCGTATGTTTCTGCCAACTGGGCCTCGAATACTGGTAGATGATTAACACTTTGGCTGACACTAATCTACGGTTAATATGTCACGCTTGGCCGAACTCAAAAGTCACAGGAACACACGTTCCTGATTCACTGACTGTTCAAATTGCAGATTGTAAAATTCCAATTGTGTAACCTCCATGGTGCTTCCTTGAAACACAAAATTATGCACAGTGAAGTCCAAATGTGCAGGAAAACGGAGTCAATATGTTTATTTCAGCAGCAACGTATTCTGTGATATACAAACCTGATTTTAACGAATGGTAGATTTTGGATAGGGGAAGTTAATTAAGCGATGGCGCATAGCTCTAAGCTGTCGGCAAGGGCATTTCTCGCCAGGTCACATGCCGGTGGCAATTGGCCCATGAACACAATGGAGGATCGAATGGCATAACAGTCGTTGTCCCGTAGCGCTGGTGGACCACCGCCAGAACAATTTTGCTTGTGC
Organism: Hermodice carunculata; assembly: GCA_964020975.1. Classification (NCBI taxonomy): domain Eukaryota; kingdom Metazoa; phylum Annelida; class Polychaeta; order Eunicida; family Amphinomidae; genus Hermodice; species Hermodice carunculata. The sequence continues at coordinate 94,091,857 of OZ026612.1, read as the reverse complement.
ATTGTGACAGCAACATATTTACCGTTAGTTTGAGGGTACAATTCCCGAGAAAACTGTCAACTATGGAGGGGGATTTGATGGTTATCGGGACGATGCAACAAGGCCGCAAAGTGGTGGTGGTGTCTGACCATGTAAGTATAACATGCATTGTTGGTGACTTGGGAAAATGGAGTTATAATCTTAGGTATATCAACTTAGTCCATGTTTAAAATGGCCATGTACAATGTAAAGGAGTGCCTTGTTGCCTTTAAAGCACATACGTGTATGGCACTATATATGTGGACGATCTACATATTTAGTGTACGTATGCCGTCGCGTGCAAGTTACTACCCATTAGTCTCAAACGATGGCACAGACAGACGAACGATGCGTTTAGATATGAATTATATATATATATATATTCTCACAACACTTCCTGAAACTAACATTATGCTCAGTGAATCACTAATTATGTGGGCATCAGTTTATCATGAAGTTTCAAAATAAATGCTGTGAGAGCGATACATTAGCGGATCATGCATGTACGTGGATTCAATTGAAATACGAATAATGTATATGATATATAATCCAAGGGTTTCTTTCCATTCCATAATTGTGTACCTATTGTCGAACATGCATATGCCGAGAGTGACAGGTGAAACACGTTGATAACAAAGCCCTAAAATGTCACAAGCAACAGGCAACGGTCGTATCTAATTTTCACTTGTAGCAATACGAAGATGTGCAGGAGAAAAAGACTCAAACTTATATCTTCCAAACCATTTTAATGAAACACGCTACGGGGATTTTAATCGACATCATCGCGTTGATTATGGTACACAATTGACGTTACAGTGTATACACCAGCAAAATGATTAGCAAACACGTCTGATAAAGAGAGACAAAAAGGAAACAGTAAAAGAAGAACAAAGAAACAGGGAGCTTACCCTGTTCAGTAAGCTACCATTGTAATTCTGTTGTTGCGTTCAGGACATTTGCCTCACTGACTCGGGATAACCAATACAAAGCCAGGAACGCCGTACATGTAGTCTAATTCGCAGGCAACCTTTACATATCGCGAATCTGAACTTCCATTACTGAACAGCACTTATTGTATTCACAAAGCATATGGTACACTTTATATCAATTAAATATAATTGAATTTACTTTGTTCACTTGGCAAGAGGCAGGGTTTATGTAATACCCGAGCAGAGTGAATGAGATCATGTACCAAATAGAGTAAAAGGGGAAAGGTTACCAGGCAGATAATTATGATACAACCCGGAACTTCAATCTGGATTTCCTATCACTCGAGGGACTGGTTATTTTATCAGTAGGCCTAGTTCTGTTCTGTGATGATAACATTAGAAGCTTACAGTGCGTCAAAATAACAAGAGGCATACAATACATCAACACAGTAATTCATTACCAGATTTGAAAAATCCTAGGGTGTAATACAGGCATGTCTTAATTACTGCTTATGGCATGCCTCACAGGACCCAGGATAGGTTTAGTAATTTTGGGATGGTACGTATAATGCGTGCGTCATGAAGAAGGTCATTCGTGACAAGAGCGCAGTGTCTCAAGATTAATTCTGAACTCTTCTGGAGAGTTCAGACACATAATTAAATGTTTATATATTTGAAATTAATCAATGTTACTCACATTACATTTGCGATTTTCATTTTTTAATAAAATTATTCCAGGAACACGTGCCCATAGAAATAAGTACAATTTAAACAAAAGTTGTAAAGAGACGCCAAAATGACAGGTGTCATGTAACAGGGGCGGATCCAGAAATTGTACAGCACCCAAATTTGCACAGGGCGAGCCGGTTGCGAGCCCCTGAGGGGCGCGAAGCTTCACCAGAGGGATCGGGGGTGGGGGCATACCCCCCCCCAGAAATTTTTTAAGTTGACCATGTAAAATGGTAAAATCGGACACATTAAGGACATAATATAATGTATTTTGTAAGAGACAAATAATTGTACAAACAAACTGAGAATTCAGATTGAAAATATAATTTACTCATACATGGCATTATCAAGCTCCGTCATTTTTGTTCATTATATACATCATATTTACTTACTTCTTCTGAATGGTCCCGGGAGTGCTTTTTAACATTCAATCACACAACATTAGAAATCATTATCAGCAGCAAACGACATACCACATGCACCCAAGTCTAATGTTTGGAGGTAAAAGTGTTGGAAATGTTCAGGAACATAAGCATCATGCACTTAGGTTGAAGTCTGACGTTCTCATACTGTTGTTGTTTTTTTAAGTGTTTGTTGCTGTGTATACGTATTTTGTCCCTTTTGAAAGATTGCTGTACTATTGTAACAGCGCAGTCAAAATACATTCATTCTTTCATATGAACTCTGTATGCACAGCCACAAGGGCAATGAAAATGGTCTGCATCCGTCACAGTTTACAGTATAAGTTGGACAGACTTTTGTATTTTTGTACTTTTCCTTCATATGACCAAGTCGGGAGACAAGTCGAAAATAGAGAGAGTTGACAGGTCTGGGACTCACTGTTGGATTGAAACCAGACTCAGGTCAATACTTTCCTGGCAATTATAATTTTCATGTACATTAATTAGTGATGCTTGCAGCGTTACAAAAGACTTTTTGGGGGGGGGGGGGTGGGTGAGTGTGTCTGTTTGGGTGGGTGGGTGGGTGTAGGCCCACGTCCTGCACCCCCTCTGGGTCGCGCCTGTGTAAGTTGCAGCCTCAAGACAGCATCCCATTGTCCATTGTTGAATCCTTAAATGTAATGCTATGGTTCTCAAGTTGGGTGGGGTTGATATTATGGGTTTCTTGTCACAGGCTGTCCTGGGCCCTGTGAATACAGATATCCAAAATATGAAATCACAGTGTATTGCATTACCACTAGATTCACAATATCGTAGCTTAACCTCGTTTTTGATATTTGACTCACATCAGTTTTACCCTATCAATTTAAGGTATTCTAGAAAAGTTATTTATCCCCTTAGCGAGTCATGCACAGGCGTAACAAACACCAGCAATTTCTCTATCTGCTTGTCCGCGGAACCAACCACATACGTCCCTTGGGAGCTTTGTCCCGGGCCATGTCTGTGTCGTCGACTCGCTGAGGCACTTGCTTCTGTCACGCAACTGCGGCGTTCCCGGATCTCAAGAACACGAACTTTTGAAGCACTTAACTCGGTTCTTACCTTTTTCTTCCTTTGTTTTATGTTAATCGTATTGTGATGACCCATGCTTTTATTATTTTATAGCATGTTTTATTTTATGTTACGCTGTAGCGGGTCGCCTGTATTGAAGTTGTCTTTGTGTACTTTTCCTTTTTGTATATGTGATAATTATGTCATGATGAACGGTTTCCTTTGTATATATTTCGATTGGATTCGTTTGCACGCATATATTGAAGTTACAACATGAACATATTCAATAGATTTGACCGATAATAATTTAAGCAATTGGGAAAAAAAGTCATACGAGTCCCTCTTGTAAGAAAGGACGACGGATATAGGGCAATTAAATTATAGATACACAGGTACATGCAAGATACAGCAGCGACTTCGATGACACAGGCAGAGGGGCAATTAGTTTGCCACCTGGTATTGTGATGTCGAAAGGTGAGACATCATGATGTGATTTTACGAATAAGCCAATACCAGTTAAGTTGAAATGGTCAATTTTGGAAACATATATATCTGAACTGCAAGGAAAATAACATTATTTTCGAGAGAACTTTCAAGACAACTGTAAAAGACCGTTTGCAACGTAAAGTGAGAAACGTGGGAAACAATGCCACGTATTTTCTTCTCTATGTGAACCACACGAATATTTGAGAGTTTTTAATAACAATCTTGAAAAGATGCGAGTTTAGTTGTCTAACATCCAGACGGGGAAGTGTATGCTGAACTGATAAAAACTCTATTGCCAATGTTGTAAAGCTCAGGGAACTTTATCGGTCAGATGGGATGCTGATGTATTTTCTGACTTGAACATTTGAATTGAGGTGGAATTTTGAATCTCAACAGGCAGTAGATTCCATAGTGTAACTGTGGAAGGTAAATGAAGTTTCAGAAAGTTCAGTTCTAGCACAGAAGTCAGGGAGAAGGAACTGTTGACCAGCAACATAGGATTGAGTACCCACAGTTGACGCGCTTTCGATAGTAGACTATATGTTATCCGAAGCATGGTTATTTCCAGTTTTGTACATTAAACACCGTTTAGATATTTCCCTCTGTCTAGCCAAGGGCAACCACGCGGTTCCCTTACATAACTTGGCACTGATGTTTCCATGCGTTGCACCAGTAGCATCAAGAGCGGCCTCAAACTGAATATTTTCAGTCTTTTATTCCTCCAATATTGTACATCCACTCGAAACTGGGCTGTCCTATTCTAAAATAGATCTTATAAAGAATAAACAGATAGATGCTCAAGTTCTTGTATCCAATACATTTTTTTTTAGCTTTTTCATAATATTGATTAATTTACTTGATCTGTTAAAAAAATGGAAATATGATAAAACCACTGTAAATTTGAAAGTAATGTAAGTCCAAGGTGTAAGGTAACATCTTGAGAGACATAACTTTAGAAAAGATAAGGAGGGTGATCAGCTGGATTTGATCGAAATAAGCAAATAATATGTTATCAATACATTACATGTTACCAACCAATCTTTAGACAATTGAGCTATATTTGAAAGATCGGTGCCAATAATTTCAGATGGTTGAACTACATTTTCGATATCAAATTGAAGAGATTTATCATTGGCGAATAATTTATTATTATATTTGACAAGATCAACCATATCATTAATATAAATTAAAACATTAGAGGTCCGAGTACGGAACCTTGTGGTACGCCAAGGAGGCTACACGCGTAGCCTCCTTAGGTACGCCAACGCATCACCCTACCCCCCCCCCCCCCACACCCCCCCCCCCGCCAAGCAGGAGGTCTGGCCCTGAATAACCAGATGTTAATACCGATCATGGGAGAACCTTTTGGGGATGCTACCAACATGGCAGCCTTCTTTAATTTGTCCAACAGATCCGAGTGCCGAACCTTATCAAAAGCGTTGCTTAAATCGAGGAAAATGATATGAACCGCTTTTTTGCTGGTCAGCGAATAAATATGGTATTGGAAGAGTAATTGATTTATGACTGAGTCACCTGGTAGGAATCAGGAGGATGAGCAGATAAATAGGGACTGCCAAAAAAAAAAAAAAATCAAAATCTTTATCGGTACAACTAAGTAATGATACTGGCCTATGGTCATTACATAATTCTTCAGGTCCTTTTTGTAAAGTGGTGAAACATTTGCTCTCTTCCAGGCTGATGGAAATGTTTTATTAATCAGCGAGAATTAAATAGTGTAGTGAGAGAGAAGGAGATGGCACGTGCAGCTTCTTTCAGAAGTTTAGCACTGACTCCATCAGGACCAGAAGCCTTAGTTGTATCCAGGCTTAAGAGTGTCTCGAGGACTTTGGGTTTTGTAATAGTGAGAGAATAAAGAACCTAGAAACTTTAGGGTCTGTTATTTTGAGTAAGATGACTTCAGTAGAGTAAACTTTGCATTATTGTTAAAAGAAAGTATTGAACATTTCAGTTTAGGCTAAGGTGTCAGAAATGAGTGTACCATCATATAACAGGGAAGGAACAGTTGTGGACTGATTTTGATGTTGAAGTTATTTGACGACACGCCATCAACTTTTATTTTGACGAGCAGAGTTGTTCAGGTCTGGACGAAACTTATCATTATACTCCTCGTCGGCTAACACAAGTTTCTGCTGATAGTCACTGCCGACGTGGCGACAGGAAGTCCATGCATTGGTTTCGAAAGCTTAACTTTTGGCCTTGTTGTATTTCCCTTTTGACTTTACGTTTAACACAAAGAAGTTCGGAATTATACTGGACAAGTCAAAAGGTGGTTCTTCAATAGTCTTGTTACAAATACACTAATCGGTTGTTTCTATAAATAATGCAGTCCAAGAATTACAGCAGACATCAGCATTTTCTGAAACAAAACACGAATTCCAACCTACACCCTAAAGACAAGATCTAATGACGCCAAATTCTGCTCTATCGCAATTATGTATATAACGTTTGAATGATGGATCTTTTTTCCGTCGAAAATGTAAATTAGCTCCCATGATACTATGATCGCAGTTGGAAATTGGGGGGGGGGGGGGGGAAGCACAGGAATTTCCTGCAGGTAATTGGATGTATTCGATTGGATGTGATTCAGACATGGGGTCGAGTGTTCAGCAAGGTGAGTTGGTTCAGATATATGCAAAGTAAAAAACTAGAACGTATAAATTGATGAAGCTGAATATACCAGCCTGGATTCAGATCTCCAATCCAAACAGCATTGTGAATTCCTATACTTTCCGCCAACTAAAGACTACCCTGAAGTTTATCTGGAAGGAAACTGGACAGTTGGGCGGCCTCTTAATGACATCCAATAAAAATTGGTTATTTTTAAAGCTGATCCCAGACCACGGAAGCTCAAGATCGTGCACATCTAAATCCTACGTTGAAACAAATGTAAAAGTTTGGAAATATAGGGGCAACCCCCGCCCCCGGCATTAGGGCGATGTCTCATAATGATATCATGATTACCAGATAAAAACAAGTCTCCGACAGAAGAATTGGGAGAGAGGGATGCTTCTGATTAAGAAAGTATGTCGAATTCTGGCACTAGATCCGACTGAATGCACCTTCATTTATCTGTCGAGAGAGTACGGTTGTTAGAATGGCAGAAATGTCGTACATATGCTGCTCCGCATCATGGCTTGCTTGGGGATTGGCCCCTAATCCAATTAACAGAGGGCTTCCCATTAATATATATTCGGATTTAAACTGGTGTCTATGACAAGTAGTTATAATGATAAACAATGGCGTTGTGCTCTCTGTTTGTCTCGAAAGATCAAATACACAATAAACCAAGTGATCACGAGGTATATGATCAAATAACCAGTAAGCCATACCAGTGGAACAGGTCCGTTTAGAAGCAAAGCTTACGCACCTAAAGTTGTGAAAAAGCAACAGAAACTTAGGTAATCACACATAGCGTAATATTATTAATCACCTTCCAATCTTAGCATGTATAAAAAGGAGCACAGCTTCATGTTCATCATAAGAACCCAAGTTAATTTTATGCACATCAAGTATAACAACATGTTAACTGTACGCAATAATTTGTAATACATATATTTCAAAGCGTTCAATGAAACTGACAGAATCATTATGATATAATTTTAAAAATAGAACCAACAAATACAGTTTATAGAATCAAAATGAAATGACTATAAATATTGATTGCCCCAAGATTGAAGCATTGAAAATACAAGAAGCATTTAGACAAAAAAAGTACTGTCATACAAACAGTGGTGTGTCATAATTGTTTGTATATCAGCAAGAATCAATCTCACCAATGAAACAAGGTGGCATTAAAGGTTAATGATGGGAAGGATTAGACATAGATCCCCAACATGTAACAGAACATGAATGTGCACAAACAAGTGATGCATACTAGAACTGACGACAGAAAAGATGGATTTCTTACGCCTTCCATATAATAACCCAATACAGGATAATCGAGTTTTAAACGCCGCACTGTTTGTGATTTGGAGAAGCAAGGTGCGAGTGAGACGCCTGGCGATCACGGGGGACGTGCGGGTTACATCACTGTCACAGACAGGGCAATATGCTCATTTCTCTCAAAATTGTCGTTTTTAATAAATTTAAGTTTACAAATGCCAGACTGGCGGTCATCGAGTACTTCCCGAGTCATATATAAGAAAAATTTCCATCTGGCCTCAATAAGTATTTTTTTTAATTTCCAAAATATTAGTAATATCACGCTTGTCCCCACAGGTACTGACCCGTTGCTCGCCAAGCGAGACTAGGTAATCAAGCATACAGTTGTGACGGGAAATTAATATGCATGTCTCGTTTTGGAATGTCTGCGCAGGCGAGCTGAAAGGCTCAACAAAGGATTGAAAAACTTTTAATGTGTGTTGCCTCCTTAGCAGACCAACCCCCTGCTATCCCTGTCCACTCGAGCGGAGCTATGACAACATCGAACCTGCTTCAGTGAGGAGACAACATTATGGGTACACGCTCCGAACTGTTAAAAAGTTTAAATTCGTAGTTGCTGCATAATAAATGAATACTATATCACTGGTTTTATTAGTCTAAGGCTAAGAGAAAGCAACAACCATGAAACTCATACAATATATCATGATTGCCAAAAGTTTTACACAAACACACGGGACAATAGTTAAATTGCTGTTTCAGCATGTGACCTTGTCTTAGTCGGAGTTAAGAGGAATAAAAGGACACAGATATACACATGGTGTCACATTGCAACAGTTCAGAAATGCTGTAATCAATGTAATTTTATTTCCCGACATCTGGGGGTTCGATAATAATAATAATAATAATAATAATAATAATAATAATAATAATAATAATAATAATGATAATGATGATGATGATGATGATGATGATGATGATGATGATGATGATGATGATGATGATGATGATGATGATGATGATGATTAAGTCTTTGTCCCCTTTTTGTGTCTGGAACAGTGATCAGCCAGAGGATGTACCTGGATTGCAAGTAAACCTATAGCTTTATCAGGGACCGGGAACACCCGCCAATAATCAAAGTTTATTCGTGAAAGATTTCCAAAACTTTCTAACACAGGATAAGGCTCTGCCACATATACAAGTTGAGGGGGAACGTTAGAGGTGGAGGAATAGCCTCAGACACGAGCCCCCCCCCCCAAAAAAAAAACAACTTTAAACACAAACCCCACCACAGCGGCACACACATATATATGGAGCACAGTCGTCTGTTCCTTGTGCTACGTTTACATACCTTTTTCTTGCGCGCCAGTGCGTCGCTTTTAGACCTAAAATAGCAGCAAAGCATAAGAATATTGTTAGTTAACCGGTGAGGAACTCAATGCGGGGGCGTTTGTGCTAATAGGTTGCGATCTTAATCCATTTCGATTCAAAAGGTATTTGAATTCAGATATTCTGGTTAAAAGCGTTTTCTTGCACAATAAGTCTCAAAACCAGCGTGCTCAATTGGCAGACATCAATGTGTACAGCACTTTGAATTAAAAAAAATGGTCCCCTCGACAAAAAATGTATGCAGCTTTGATTTTGCAGTTCTGGGTCGTATGTGAAAAGCCGGAGCAATATCAAACCATAAAAGCTTTCAAAGTGCATGTCCATACAGTAGTGGAGCCGTCGAAACATACATAATTTGTACTGGGCCACTGCGTGTGACACAAACTCTTTTGCGTATGTTGTTAGAAGTTAATAAATATGACTTAGCGATCTAATATTAGCAATAATAAACGTAGTAATCAGTGCTATTATCACCCGCTCTCAGCCTCAGGTATTTTAGAAAAGCAATTAAATTGGAATTCGATTTTGGTTCATCCTTTTTTACCAATATATTTCAACCATGTTAACAGTGTTCCTAATGATAAATATCAACATTTGTTTGGGACCCTTGAAGTTTATAGTCATGGACTTTAAACAAGTGTTCCCGATCGTGATTCAAAGAACAATGCACCTCTTTCAAATAAATAAATTAAGACAAATTCATTATTTGTCAACCTTTGAATCAGTCTCTTCAAAAAACAAATAAAATGAAAGATTTTTTGCTTCAAATTATCCTTAGAAAGGTTAAATTTTCAATAGCTTCACCTGTCCATACATGTTACTGTGACGACAGAGCACCCTTTTCAACACAGTATTTGGTTTATGTTGGCACACTGCTTTACAGAGCTATAGAGCACCAACCAGTCTAATGTACCTGCACCAGAGTTTAAAGCACTGACAGCATCATTAAAACTACATTTGTTATTTGTATGATTGATGTTGAGGACCGAGCACAAGTCTCGTCAAAGGAACTCAGGTTATTTGTCAATGTGATTTTACAGGACTTTCAAAGGAGAACCCTGTAATTCTTTCAAAGAGTCTATAATGTTTTGCATGACAGCATGGTAGCTGAACGAGTGGAATAGCTTACAATGTTAAACGATGTTGATTAGAAGGGATTAAAAATTAAAGTGATACGCATTGTAGGCTGGAAATCTTTCTTGGACATTGCTGTTTTGTTAGTAAACCGACATTTTCTTTGGTAAAAATCCGTCTGCCTCTGATCTCTTCCCCTAATGGTCATTTTGGGTAGAGAGGAATGAGTAAAGTGCATGACTAGTACAATCAGGAAACGTAGATTCCCTTGCTTTCTTATGTCACAGAAATGTGGTGGTCATAGCTTTGTTATAATACGGACATTTAGAACCCATAGCAATATTGTATCATAGAAACGTGGTAACCATATTTAGTGTAGTATTACAGAAACGTAGGGCCCTCATATCATACATGTGGAAGGGCATTTATACACCACAGTATTTGCTGCGGGGCGCTTACGTCATGACATTGGTTGTAGGATATTTATGCATTAATATATGTGTTTTGGGGCAGTGACACGGTAAGTTGATTTTCGTTTCATGTGCTCTTCCAGTTGTACAAAAAATCCCGGAATAAGTCAGTCAACCTAGTCCAATCCTCTATCCGTCAATGTTTCTTTAAATTACAACAAAAACCAAGTAATAAGAATATCAGCCTCAAACAAAGGTGTAGTGTGTCTACCTCTGTCTTAGGTTGTTAAATCCATCATACATACCCCTTATCATAGAAGGCGAAAGGGTAACTTCCAGCAACTCTAAAAGATGTGATTTATTTAATTTTTACTGTGCGAGCCAATGCAAAACCCATCCCGATGCAAATGCTCCACCACTGCTTTACTCCATCTTTCGAACAGACGCACGCCTACACGATATTACCTTTGACGAAAATAGTGTCTGTAAAATGCTTTTATCACTAAGACTCGCATTTGCCTCTGCTCCTGACAATATAGAAAACATGTTGCGTAAGAATGCTGCAATTTCTGTCTGCAAACCACTTACCAGATCTTCAAACTCTCTTTTGGTCACTCTCATTTCCCTGATTCCTGGAAAAAATCTAATACTGCACATGTCCTGTCGTTAAAAAGTCAAACAGACAGATTTAAAGTAATTGCCGGCCTGCTTCCTTGTTGTGCAACGTATGTGAAGTTTTAGAAAGACTGGTCTATAATGCTCTTTATGAATACCTCCCTGAAAATAGTATACAAACACACCTCGAAATATTCTGGTTTCAAGGCTGAAGACTCCACTGTAAATCAACTTGTCTATATCGTTAAATTTACAACGGCCTGGAGCTGTCCAAAGAAGCGAGAATGGTCTTCCTAGACGTGTCTAAGGCCTTTGACAAGGTTTCGCCTCCTGGCCTCCTATTCAAGCTACGTCTACTTAGTATCTCTGATCATCTTGTTAATTGGTTTTGAAGTTATTTATCAAACTGTCTTTAACGTGTAGTGATTCATATCCAAATTTCTACCTGGCTGCGGATTGAAGCCGGAGTTCCCCAGGGTTCCATCCTTGGCCCTCTTCTTTTTTAGTGTAAGTAAATCACCTGGTAGACGAACTTATTTGTGATGTCAGACATTTTGCAGACAACACAAGCCTGCTTGAAATTATCGTAAAATCCCGTCGAATCGTCAGCTCACTTGAATATGTTGAATACCAAATTGTCTGTCATTAACAAATAGGGGAAATCCTGGCGTCATATTTAATGCTCTATAAGTATCTATCTGCTGTTTTCTCAGCCACAGTGTCCAGACCTCAACATTTACCAGTCAACCTTGGTCAACCAGCTATTCCTGAAGCCAACAAGCATACCCATCTCGGTATATCTCTCATTAGTGATCTGTTCCGGCATGATCACATTACCTGCATAAGCAATAAAGCTAGTCAGCGTTTAGCACTTCTCCGTAGACTCAAATATAAACTTTGACGCAAAGCATTGACAGACTGTATATCTTTATGGTTCGAAACATCCCTGAATACGGCTGCGTTCTTTTTGACAAATGTGGATAAACTCTATCTGATCTTCTGGGATCCATACTTTTCGAAACAGCCAAAATATGTACTGATGCGTTAAGGCACACGTCTCATGCTACACTGCTCCAGGAACATGGATGGCAAAAACTCACCAACAGACGTAAATACTTCAAGTTAATTCTTTTCTATAAAATGTGCAATGACCTAACAACTCACCAACAGACGTAAATACTTCAAGTTAATTCTTTTCTACAAAACGTGCAATGACCTAACTCCCACAAATCTTTCAAGCATCTTACCCCCCCCCCCTTCATTGGTGGCCCCTTACGTAATACTAACCTTATATGCCCTCTGAAGTGCAGAACCGAACGCTTCAGTAAATAGTTCTCCCTGATACCATTCACCTATGGAACAATCTGACCATGGACATCAGAAACTCCCTTTCTCTCCAAATCTTCAAGTAGAATTATTAGTGGTAGATAATGTCCCTGACTGCTATTCGTGATCGTTTCGCAAACATAAGCCATACTTTGATGCGATTTGGGTCATCTAGGCTCAACTATGATCTTTTCAAGGTCAACATCAATCCTAGTCCTATATGCTCATATCTATATCCTTCCGAAGAGTTGAAGCATTTCCTCCTTTTCTGCCCAAAGTTCTCGTAGCCCAGGAAAAAACTGTTAGATTCTATCATAACTATATTAGCCCCCAGCGTTTACCCCCAGTATCATCACGTGTGAAGCAAGTAAGAGGTTGATCAACACTGTCCTTTTGGGCAGCAAAGAACTATCTGATACAGCAAATATTCAAATGTTTAAGGCAATCCATAATTATATTGCTGCAACCATAAGGTTTTTTTTTTCTTATTGCTCCTTTTCGTATTTCTCACTTTTCCTCCCACAACATCCTTCTCTCTCTCTCCTTTTTTCCACCGTAGGGTTATCTATAACTAAACATAAGGTGTTATACACAGCCATTATCTAGATAATTTTGATGGTGCAATTTAACTATCTTAATTCATTTTTCAGGTTATTCATCGGTACTTTTGCCATAGCTTTGTTTTGATGCCTTGTAGTGTTTCCTGATGGTCTGTACCGATACATCCATGTGTTACCTATGGTTACGTACTTTGTACTGTCTAGTATGTGTTGTACATATATTGTTTTTGTCTCTCCGTGTCTGAAGAACCCATTGTATAAGTTCACTATATATATTATATGGCTATCCAGCATAAATGAATATGTTAAAATCAAGTGAGACACAAAAATTTTGGAAAGTGAAGTATTATTTAAGCCGTTAATATCCAAGGCGCGTTCCGGAGACACCTGCAGTGTATAAGACCTTTGGCATGCTACCTTTGCTTCCAAATCCTTCAAGCATACTTGTCTCATGTACAGGCGTCTGCCGGGTGCTGTACTTGACAATGAATAACATATACTTTTCCTGAGCAATAACGCTTGTAGCAAGGTCGATACTGATATGTCTAGTGAAGAGTCCTATTATTTTGACAATTAAGATAACTCAGATATTTGTTGTTGGCTACTGATACCAACACTAGGTTAACTGTCGCGATATGTGTCACCACTTGGCTGACTGACACGATGAAACGTTATTTCATTGAAGAGCCCGTCAACAAACAGTTTGATTGTAGACCTACCTTAGTCCCACAATCTTTTAATATTGATTTCTATATGTTCACAGGCCTTCGTGTAAGAGTAAAATGTACGTTTCGCAACCAGACGAAAACGGTGAAGTAACTTGGTAGACAAGTCGGTTGTTATTCTAAGTTAAAGCCAACATATCAATAATGCAAAAGTGTAAATGACAAATTACTCCTGTTGCCCGAGTCAAAATCTACTGTGTCATCTAAAACACTAGAAATGATATACAACAACCCTTAATTGGCTATTGTGATACAGATGACTGCATTTATGGCACAATGAGTATACGAAAACCCCGAGATTTACCATATCTGGCGGCCAGAAAAATTGTTGGGTATGCTTTAGTTCTCCTCGAAAATTATATTTTCCTAATGTATGTTTTACTCATAATGCTGCGATTATTTGAAACATATTCCAATATCTATTAGTAAAGAGGACGATTTGCAAACTTTTAAAGCTAGTTAAAAAGTCGATTAAAGTTTTAGAGGGAGTTGTTTATTCTTTGTTGCTTTCAGTAGCCTCTCTGCACTACAATTCAACTTTTGAACTTATCTAATTTGAGTGCTTGCATGTAAATTTTAGTCCCATTTGGAATACATACATTTTTTCTGATAATTTGTTTGTGTATACTGTTTTTCGTTCTTACTTATGTGTTTAGTTTCATCCCGAGATATGCCGGTCCTTTGGAAGAACAGTTTTAATCTGAAAGGCCCACCCAGGAAAAAGAGAGTGTGAAAAAGCTACCTTGATATTTGTCACTAGCAGAGAAACTATTTTAATATTGTCCCCACTGGATTAACTATTAAGGCATTTGTTGAGGTTACTGACTGCACAACAAGGTTAACTATCATGATAGGTGCCACAACTGTGGGGTAACTGTCATGATATTTGCTGCCAGACAGTGGCATTGTGGTCCATATTTGGGTGAGCTACCCGTGGTAGAACTTCAACACCAATACTGACTTAACCCTACTATCTGAAGACCAGTGTTTGCACAGTTGTTAGATTGACATCACTCTTTTGTCGTAGGTCACTGGTACAAAAGTCTATAGTAATATTTGTTGTGAGGTACCGATACTTTGGCCATGCAAACTGACACGTGCATCACAGGGTGAAGACAGCACCACCGATTGATTGCGGTATTTGTTTGCAGGGCGCTCACGCCATGGCTAAGATAACACTGGAACAGCTGGAAGCTGTGGAATTGTTGGATCCAGAGGACTTGGAGAATGAACGCTTTTGGGAAGAAGAATTCAACAAACGCCAGATTCAAATAAAAGAGATACAGGAAAAATCATCACATTGGAGGTAAGTTTATAAAAGGAGATACATGTATTTTCCCAGCGACAGCGACAGTACATATTTCTTCTTCTTTTCACTATCTAATAGATTAACCGCAATGTAAGGATCGCTACCTGCATATAAAAATGTCCATAAACCTACACTGGTTGATTATAGCCCCGTGAAAGTAGCGACAGACATGCATATGTCAATTTGACGCTGTTGGGCTGGACCAGCGCCAATGTTTTAAAGTTACATTGCACCAAAACTATGAAAAGGACCGAGATTGGCACGTTCAGACCATACTCCTCTCACCAGAAAGAAAACTCCCCCAGGAAAGCAAACAACCGTATGAAAAGGACTAATGGAAATTTAAAAATGTATACCAGGCGCTCGAAACCGAGTGTCTGGAATTAATAGTGACAAAATTGCGTCTATTATACTGCATTTATGGAACACGCGCTTGCTAAAATTGAGGTGTGTAATGGAAATGAATACATGGGTTCTTATACAGTCTACATTTATGCTCTCTATTGTGGCTACACCTCTGCAACACGCGGCAGTACAGTTAGAATCGGTCATGATTTGGTGGTGTTTATTACCATTTTGTAGGCGTATAAAAAATTTTAATTGCCTGAATGAGTCCAAACATACTTAATAACTTAAATAACAAAAAAAAAAAAAAAAAAAAAAAAAAAAAAAAAGAGATGACATCAACAGATAGTGATCATTTTAATGTTTTCAACGGTAAGGAGACCGGGAAAATATTAAATGAAACTAGCCGAGGCAGCGTATTTTCGAGCTTCCGTGACTGGACTGCGTGGATATATATATATATATATATATATATATATATATATATATATATATATATATGTGGGGGTCAGATCTCACTGTGGGTGTTATTTTGGCAATTCCATGTCCCAGACAAACCCCCCCAAAAAAAACAAAAACAAAAAAAAAAACAAAAACAAAAAAAAAAACAAAAAAAACCAAAAAAAAAAAAAAAACCCAACCACAATTATCTTAATAAAAGCAAAAAGTGGACATTGATAATCATAGTTACCCGATGAATAGATCAATATCCTACCCTGTGCAGTTCTCCAGGTAAAAAACACAGTATGGAGGAATATTTGTTGCTTATCATTGGATTCTATCTGATATATCTGTTCTTTCGGCTAGGGCCCACACCAAAGTAGAATCCCCACCCCCACCCCTCCAGACCGCTGACCTGTCTTTCTCACGTGAAAAGTTCAAAATTTATGGCTACCTATAACAAAATGTTTTAAGTGTCCCTAATTTTTAAATAAAAGGCGGATATTAAAAAAAAAATTTATCGTCATATGGACACTTCGTACACACAATGTATTAGTATTGTCTTATCTATCGGTAATATTGAAAAACTCCAGATCTTGTGGCATACACACTATTCATTGTAAGGAGCGAAGCCCTGACCCTATACTTTTCAACTGAATTCGTCTGCTAATCGTCACTATTCCTTGTGGAACATATATTTTTGAGTTATAGACTTAAATGAATAGAAAATTATTGAGCCTTGCTTATACTTGCAAAATAATAGACGCATTATGGGTAACTTTGAGGACTGCCTTTACTTACCCAACTGAAGCGCCCAATTATTATATATTCTGATTTCAAGTGGCTTTTAGGTAGCGGTGACTCAGTATTAACCTCACGCGGTTACAGATGTAGTGAACTGGGCTTTCCCAAGAACACACACACACACACACACACACACACACACACACACACACACACACACACACACACATATATATATATATATATATATATATATATATATATATATATATATATGTGTGTGTGTGTGTGTGTGTGTGTGTGTGTGTGTGTGTGTGTGTGTACCTTTCGTACCTTAAGGTGTAGAAAAGTGCACATTTCACACTTCCTGCAACCATAGACCACAGCAGTGAAAAATATCCGTGAATAGATATGTGAAATGCATGTCTGAAATTTAGTCTGGTACAAATGTAACTTGTATTTTTGCCGTCAGGTGTCAGCACTGTCACGAACAGTGTGGGAAAAACCCTGCTTTGACGATTTCTTGTTAAGCGCACCAAATTTTGCTTTTTTTAAAAAAAAAAACCCACACATTGTTGTAACTGCATGATTATTATCTCAATAGCACACGACTTTTTGGTGAGTTGTTGACACAAACATTATTCCTTGTTGCAGGGCCCACTTGCAGCAGAAGAGGAAAGACCTGGAGAAAAGATGGAAAAATCTTGAAAAGCGAAGAGAAGAAAGAATAAGCTTTTACGAGTCTCATTTGAACAATAATCAAAACAACAGTAGTTCTACAGATGAGACAAGCCGAACGTGACAGCTGCAACAGGTTCCTTGTCAAACACTGTACAATCAGAAAAAAAAAACATAGTAAAAAGACCATTGTATTTCATGGAAGAAGAGTTTCCATCCTCATCACAACATACTGTCTTATAATTGTGAACATATAACACTTTAGAATCGACTGAACACCGGCACACACTTGCTGTCTCTGAACAATGCACAGACAAATCACAATTGGTGGCGCACATGCATATGGAGAGGTTTAATTACGGGGCTGGGTTTGCGCCATGTTTACTAACCCATCATGCATCCATAGTATGGATTTTTCTGCCAGCTGATTCCAGCGGTTTTAGAAAAAAGTGTTATCGTGTCGTCGTAAGTCGGGTACAGTAGATCAAAATGTGCTTGGAGTGACTGTTTTGAAAAAAGCCACACTAAGTACATTTTGAAACAGTGTTTTCCCACAGGTATTCAGTTTTTTCCCCACATATGGTATTCATCAGTCGCTGCACCTGGATAACATGTTGAAGGGCTGTTGTACCGAGCTGAGAGATCGCGTTTAAACTGAAAAAAAAGTCGACGCAATGTCAACTTTAATAACAAAAACTGTTACAAGATAGTTTTCCATGTACCATATCAATGTTATTTATATAAATATATTTTGATATAAAGTCTCTATATACCTGTCTTTAATACTTATTATCCTGCACAGGGGGTTCCTATGTTAATCATAGAGACCTGTGTCACCAGACTAGAACGAATGACTTCCAGAGAACCAGCCCATCATATCACTGTCTCACTTTTACCGAGCTGAACAGGTCATCGAGATGGTGGACACTTGAACACAGGGGAATGTATGCTGAAAGTACTATGTAAATTGGAGGCGGGTACATCAACATCAAGTATTGAAACATCTGATACACTTATCGACATCTATATCATGTCAAGCACTACAGATTTCGACATTTGGAAACAATGGGGGTTGTGGGGGAGTGAAATTAATCATCACATGCACGAAGAGGTAATATTCGTTATGTCTTAATTAAAACCTCCCCAAGGGAGCAATATACATATATACACATGTATTCATAGTCTCATAAAGAAAATATATAATTCACCTAAAAGTGCAGTTAGAAAGTGCTCTCCAGACCATGACTTCAAGGAGAAGTCCGAGATGGTCAGGCTTTACGATGTGTCGCTCGGTCCATTAGCGCTGGGGAGGTGTACATTGTCCGCTTTCCGCTGGGGAGAACAAGCATCGAAAAAGCAAAGAATATTCTGATTACCCATGCATATGTGTACGGTGTATATGTGACAAAAAAGACGAGAAGAAAGAGAGAGAGAGAGAGAGAGAGAGAGAGAGAGAGAGAGAGAGAGAGAGAGAGAGAGAGGGGGGGGGGTTTAGTAAAGAAGTTTTGCTTTCCCCCAATAAGAAAAACTGATAAGAATAAGTAAGTTCATTTTTTGAGAAGAGGTACACATGTGCAGTCTACTTACTTTTTTAAAAAAGTATTTAGGCAAGGGTGTGCTATACATATCACTTGCAGGTCCCTCATTAAACTTAAATG
Organism: Hermodice carunculata; assembly: GCA_964020975.1. Lineage (NCBI taxonomy): Eukaryota > Metazoa > Annelida > Polychaeta > Eunicida > Amphinomidae > Hermodice > Hermodice carunculata. The sequence continues at coordinate 94,073,070 of OZ026612.1, read as the reverse complement.
TTCTATGTATAAACGTGTAATGTCTTTCTTCAGAGTAGTTGTCCATGCTAGAAGTACCGTATGCACTCAACAAGCAGATTTGCTCCCAAAAGAAGTTTTCTCTTCCAGGAAACTGGAAGTGAGAATGCGACCGGACAAAGTAGCAGCATGTGTGTGTGTGCGCGCGCAGGACTATGACCCTCTCAGAAACTTCATTCATATATTTGTCCATTTACGATTTTCAACCACCGTTGCGCAAAGACAGGCAAATAAGCCTGGGAGGGGGTGTGGCAATCTTTATCAAGAATTATTTGCCATTCATTCATCTACCTGACTTGAAAGATACAAACAGTGAGTGTCTGTTGATAGAATTAAAAACAACACACGGGAATGCCTTCATTGGTGTATATCATCGTCCACCAGGTCAACCCGTGGACGTCAGAACAAGCTTTCTTGATAATCTTTCTAATTCCATTTCTGTTGCCTTGGGACTTAATCCAAATGTTATAGTCATTACTGGTGATTTTAATGATCTCTATGCAGACTGGAACGCAGAGCATGCCAAAAGCGAACTGGGTAACCACCTATTTAATCCTTGTTAGATTTAATTATTGCGATTCTTCGGGCTTTATTTTGGACAGTGACATTTTACCTCCCATATCGACGTCTGACCACTCTGTGGTCTACTGCAGTACTAGTATCACTCTCTCTTTTCAGTTTCGAATTATCAATATGAATGATTAAGTTACAGTTTCACCTTGGAATCGTTCACTTTTTTTTTCAATGAACTCTTGAACAGATAATAATATAATAATGTTGTCCTGGAGACTGCAAAAAGCACTGCCAAACAAAATTGTGTTTGTAGAAAATGGAGCCAAAGGACCGATGGTTTCTGTAATGCATCTCGAGCGACAATATATTTTGGACAGGTGAGAAAGTAGTGCCAGATACTCTCGGTGGTGGCGCTACATGAAAAAGCTGCTGAATCTTTTACTCCAATCTTAAAAAGGGATTCATTCAATTTACTGCGGCCTTTACGCAAACGAGAATGTAAAATAGATATCTTTTACCTACATTAAGAAGTTCGGGAAATATAGCAGAAAACTGTCTGGAAGTGGAATTTTTCTTCTTTAATTGGGACAAAGTTGGAAGATTTCTAGTTTCCGACGGGAGAAGGTTCCACAACTTGATAGCAGAAGGGAAAAATGAGTTTTCGAATAAGATTGTTCTACAATTGAAAGAGGGTAAGTCTAAACGTCTGCTTTTATCGAGTTATGCACTAATATTACGCTGGAATGTTGGAGTATTGGGGAGAAGAGAGTACAAAAAGCTAGGGGTTAATTTATGAACTATTTTATACATCATTTGGCTCTTTCTCTTCGTTTGGAGAGGGTGTCCCAGCTAGTTTCTTCGTACAGCTTTTCTATAGGGGTGGTTTTCATTGCTCCTGTCACGATGCGGGCCGCATGCAATTGAATGTCTTCGAAAGGTTTTGCATCATCCTGCATGCAGCCACCCCAGACCACATTTCCGTACTTAAAATAGGTCGAATAAAGGAGGTATAAATCTTTTCCAATGTGTCACGATCCAGGCGACACCCGTAGAGTTTTCAGAATATTTATTTGTTTACAGTCTTTGGTCGCAATTTGTTTTACATGCTCATTCCATTTTAAATATGATCTTAAAACAAGACCCAGATGCTTGTGTTCTAAAACATTCTCTAATTGGTGACCTTGGAAAATCAATGGAGGGTGATCAAGGGGATTTGTTTTTAGAGAGACGAGCATGGTGTCTGTTTTGAAAGCATTATAAGATATAAGCCATTCCCTAGACCATTCATTCAGGGATGCCAGATCATCGTTCATGACAGTAGCAGCATGAACAAGATCTTTAGTTATCGTAAGATAAAGGGAAGTATCGTCCGCAAAGAGTTTAACTTGTGAATTTACAACGTTGACAATATCAATATACCATGTCAGAAGATTGTCAATGATTCCGGTTTTTTTCAGTTTATGAATACGACCTTTATGCCAGACCTTATCAAAAACCTTGCTAATATCGAGGAAAACTATTCTTACTTCTTTTTGCTGATCAATGGCCAAACATAGCTCATGGTATAGGGAAAGTAACTGGTTAACTGTTGAGTCAACAGGAATAAATCCCCACGGGTTTGATGAAATGAACATGTTGTCCCGAAAAAATTGAACACATGTTTGAAGATTACTTTTTCCATCACTTTCCATGTACAGCTTAAAAGGGATATAGGACGATAGTTGTTACACAGGTTCTCGTCGCCCTTTTTGTGCAAAGGTGTCACGTGAGCTTCTTTGCAAATAGACGGGAACTGTTTTTGATGTAGAGGTAAATTGAATAGTTTTGTGAGAGGTCTATAAATAATGGGAGCAGCTTCTTTCACAGGTCTTGTAGTAATCCCACCCGGACCAGTTGCTTTAGTAATATCAAGACTTTTAAGCATGTCCAGTACTTCACCTTCAGTAATGTTTAAATTTACAGTTCAACTGATCAGGCGGTAAAGGAATTGCAATTGAAGATGATTTAAGAGCGCTTTGACTCAAGAAAAACGAGTTGAAGATTTCTGCTTTGGAAACGTTGTCAGTGACGTGTTTGTCATCACATAGGAAAGAAGGTATATTCTGACAATGATTTCTATTAAAAAAATGTATAACAGTTTTCCACTACCCTTTATTTTTGTTTTTAGAATTTTTTAAGGAGTTATTTAATTTTTTATGATGTTAGTACTCGGCTTCACGGAGATGTTGCTGGTACAGGTTAGGAAGCCGATTATATGTGGCCCAAAGTTCAAAACTATTAGGTCCGTGTTTACCATCTTTGGCTTTGAAATAAGGGCGCATCACTTTGCGCTTTTCACAGCGAAGAGAAGATGTGTACCAGGATTAGTCTTCCGGACGAATGATAACTTCTGTATTAGGAATACATTGTTTGGCGGCTTGCAGGAAACCTTCAGTCCATTATAGGCAGCATTTATTTATATTGTTGGATGGAAAGACGTTGTCCCAGTCGATTTGATTTAAATATTCTCCAAAATGATAAAAGTTTTCCTGTTCATATAACCATATAAATCTTTTATACACGTGATCAACTTTGCGTCGAAAACTAATATTGACAGACACCGCGCTATGGTCACAACTAGCACTAGGTGGCAAAACTTTTGGTTCAGAAATAAAATTCGCGATGTTAGAAATGACCTGATCTGAACATTGAGATGTATTTTCACTTATGCGGGTGGGTTCACGAATATGCGGAAAAAAGAAATTAGTATCACAAAAATGGTCAAGCTTTTTACCTGCTGCCGTGGAAAAGTCGTCATTAAGGTCATCTGTTATGATATTATGAGTACCGGTAGTTTTTGCTTGGTCGAGACTAGCTTGAAGCTTGTCCCAGAATAAAACAGGGAGTCAGATGGCCTGTATACAACTCCTAATAAAAATTTGTTGTTATGTCCATAATATTTCCAGATCGGGACTTTCCAAGTCTTGACGCCTAGTGGCTATAAACTGCTGGGATACGTATAGTCCAACACCCCCGCCTAAACCATTGCAGCTGTCCATCCGCATAATGTTATGGTAACCATATAAAATAAGATCGTTGTCCAGAGTATTTGGTGTCAGAAAGGTTTCCGAGAGAGTTATGAGATCATAATTTCTAGCAATGTCTGCGCGAATACACCTCATTTTATCTTCAGACAGACTACGGACATTAATGTGACAGAGGGTAGTACCACAAAACTTATCCTTTGGTCCAGAAGTGAGATGAATGTCTCCAGCCAATAAAATCAGAAGTGGAGAAATGACAAGTAAATATACATCAATATTTGAACATTCACGATAAATGATTCAATTATAAAAGTCTAGTACAAGTAATCTTTGTCGACTGGCGTCACTGAAGATGTTACTTATGGGAGCTGCAACCCAAACATAGAATAAAGAGTATATTAAGAAGATTTCATACTTTGAAAGATAAAAAATTGCACCTGAAGTCCGGTATGGCTACACAAGTGATACAAATACACATTGGGAGAAGAACAGAGTATTTCCTTACAGAGTCCAGATTTGCCTAAAGAAGTACCAAGTAAATGATGCAAATAAATGAATATTTTAACCACAAAGAGCTGAAGCAAACGTGGTAAATTAGCAAAAATTGAAGGTTATTTGTCAGCTTACTGTAAAGAGTGACACAGTTTCCATGTGTGCCGGTAGTTAGCCAAGCATGATTTGCGTCCATGTGATAAAAATTGAAAACATAGAACACAATAGGTATGTAAGCAAATCAAGCCCCAAAGCAAAATATAATAAAATACAAGTAACAGCGTGACACCAGGTAATAGCAAACAAAAGAATAAACACTCGATAAAAAGAATTGTACAACATATACGATTACTTGAAGACATTTGGAGAACGTATTTAAATAAATATTGCATAAACATTGACGGGAAAAATTAAAGTACAATATGTTTCGCACGTCAATCAATGAGAAGTGATTCGGATAATTACTACATGCGAAAGCATTAGCACACCAGTACTCTATTTTGCATGATGAACATTTATAATAACATTGCACCACATTATATACCTAATAAATGTAAAGTATACAAATCACATATGAAAATATGAGACAACACTTGACATAATAAAGTCAAACGTAAAACTTTTTCAAACAGCATACACATGTTAAGGACGTAATAAGTCGTCTCACTACAATTGCTACGCAAATCTAAGATACATAAACTGGTATACTTCGACAACCTGTGAATATGTTTCAAGGTCCTAACAATAAGTGACACAAAAAATGCATATAGAACACAAATCAAACAAACAAAAATATAATGATATGCAGCGTCAGCATATTGTAGGTTGTTGAGCATGGAGCTCTCAAGTCGGGTGGATATTTGGAATGTTTTTGTGAGACAGTTAAAAGGAATATCAGGCTGCCTGATAAAAGAAATATGATAAATTGTACAAAAGTATAAACTACAGAAATGGAAAACTATGGCAGACAGAATGCTACCATCGTAGGATGCAAATTTTTTAATATTATGCTAATTATATACATACTACGTAATAGAAATGCGACCATACAACTACATTTAAGTTTATATTTGCGAGGCCCACCTCAGCATTACATCGTATTACATACTTTAATTACCGGCATAAAATCAATAAATGGATGACAGTTACGTGGAATTCCGGAAAAGAACAGTCGGCTATTTGTATCCTCAGCAAAGCGAGGTTAGAGTCGGAATTTGGAAGAGCTACCGCCCCAAAATGCGAACCGTATGCATAAACTAATATTCGAGCTAAATCATGAGTGTGTTGCCGCACAATCACATTTGCGATGACGTACACTCGGGCATACATTTAGGAATGATTTGCTGACGTGTAATACAGATAATACAATAGCAATATCGAATGGGGTTCTGCCATCGTAAATGGAGAAGGTACGCTACTTGTTAATAATATACACAGCCTATGTCAAAATTTTACAGAGGAACGTAATCAATATAGACAATAGTAATTCCATATGTATATAGGTTAGACAGGGTCAGGTTAGCTTATGGAGAGTAAAGAGTTCGCACAGCGGAATAGGGTTATGACTACTAGGAAGTGGTTCTGGGCAAAAAGACACAAATACAACACTATATAGGTATATACTAAGAATATCACCTGACAACACATATGAATGTACTTAGGAGGCCACAACTCCAATATCAATACAAAGGGAGCTATAGGTACATCATCACATAATTGAATTACCAACAAAAAACATGCTGGACAATTGTTAATGATACTATGGTGGAATTGGAACAGGTAACCACAAGCATAATAATAATCATTAAATTATTTTATATTTTGGTACTATCTAAGATATCTGATACAATGAATACTGAGATCGTCAGTATTCCCTGTCTCAGGAGATATGGAATGAAAAAAAGTTGCAATAAGTTGTGATGTTTAGGCTTCGACAAACATTGGACTGCGGATTGCAGCGAGATAGGAGCACTAAGTACATTCATAAATGTATGATATGAAATAAGTAGTATGTATTTGAGTACTCCATACAAGAAAAAGTATACATTAAACACCAATTCCCTGCCGCAGTTTAGATCTAAATTAAATCTATTACTCTTAAGTGTTGACAAAAAGCCCACATACTTTAAACATGGAAGTCGTATTCTAAACATATGCCACACACAGATACGTCTTAAGTTCTCTGTTTTAAATGCACATCTACATCATGTCAATATCCTTCCAGCCTCAACGTGTGTATGCTCTCATCCTACTGAAGATACGAAACATTACCTTTTGTTCTGTCCCAAGTTCAGTGTGCAAAGGGTCCGTCTACTGAACATTGTGTGTCACTTACTCGCTCCAGGTGTAAATCCGACTTTAATAGTTCAGTGCTCTGGTGACATTTTACTAAATATTCTCTTGAAAGGTAGCGAGGACTTGCCAGACACTGATAATGTAGTCATCTTTCAGGCTGTTCAGACATTCTTATCAGAATCTAGACGTTTTATTTACTAATTTAGTACATGATCTAATTATAAGTCTCCATTATCTGGCATAAATTGTATTATTCGTGTACAAGCCGTGAATTTAGTCTTCTGTTCTGGTCCAGTGTATATTGTATATATTTTTGTGCGTCCTCTTATGTACTGGAGTGCCTCCAAATTAGTCTTTGTGTACTATTAGGCAATCCAGAGAAAATAAATATGTTTATAATAATAATAATAATAATAATAATAATAATAATAATAATAATAATAATAATAATAATAATAATAATAATAATAATAATAATAATAATAATAATAATAATAATAACATAAATTGAACATTTGCAAACCACATAACCATAGCAGCTGAACACATTTTTTTTTTTCATTTAACAAAAAATGATAGTAAAGCTGATCATGTTACCAGCTGGTAAAATCACAGATCATGTAGACCATATCTATGTGCAGACCAAGATCCTATCCTATATAATAGTGGCAAATTTCAAATGCAAGCTTGAGTACTTTATCATGTACATTGGATACTGGGCTTACAATTAAGTAGATCCGTGATCGCATGGCGTACCCTACAATGATAGAAGTGTATACAGTGCTTCAAATTAACAGTCTGGGCAGAATAATTACCGAGCGTGTGAACCACTTTACGGCAGAGCATTCAAATTATTGTGGTGGTCAGCTCAATAGAGTCAGGACAATCAACACAATAGGCTTGTAGGCTTACTTTTGATAAAGAAGTCATTTGGCTGATAAGACGAGCATGCACTGGAATGAACTGTGTAACCATGGTGTAACTAACACTTTCGCTTATATTGATGATATCTCTCATTTTGGTACGGTTTACTCATGATGTCTCTCAAACAATATGTTCCTTCGACAGATATTATAGTACGACCCATGGACAAGTCCTGGATAAATTGTAATATTAAACGCTTAATCAGAAAAAGGAATTGAACATGGAAATTGTTCAAAAAGGATGAAAAAGACTGCCCAATCTGAACGCTGATTTCAGTTTTATATACACGAACCAGAAATAAATGTGTATCGGCAAACCAAAAAGCTGTTAATGAGTATTTTAGGAAACTACGTGACGAAATCGATAGTAGAGACATCAATCCTAAAAAATGGCGGTCATTGACTAAGTCAGTTCTAGGATACAAAGTATTCCAGTCCTTACCTGCCTTTTTTGAGGATGGAAAACCCATCACTGATAACAACGAAAACGCAAGACATATTTAACAAGTATTTTGCCAGTCAATGCAAACTACCAGTAGATCCAGCTCCTTCTTACCTCTCTGCCCGACGCCCGCTTTGTCACTGATCCAAAGCTGGAGCTTTTTTTTCGTTAGTGAACATGATGTTTTAAATGCTTTGAAGTCTCATAAAACATCCAGTGCTACGGGTCCGGGTGCAATTGGCAATTGTTTATTGAAGAAAATTGGGCCAGGTATTTCTAGTTCTCTTTGCAGACTATTCAATGCATCTTTGGCCACTTCTCGATTTCCCGATCATTTGTGTCCTGTTTACAAAAAAAGGTGAAACCCAAACGAAATCCAACTATAGACCTATATCACTTCTTTGCAACATTTCCAAAGTAACGGAGAGACTAATTTTCAAAAGGTTCTACGAATACTTGACCCAGAACGATTTTTTAAATTAAAAAAAATCCTGTTTTCAAAAAGGGCGATTCAACTGTGAACCAACTCAGAAGTATCACCCATAAAATATACAGTGGTGTTAACTGCGGAAATGAAATACGTATGTTTTTTTATTTACTTTTTTTGTTTGTTTTTGTTTTTGCTTTTTTTTTTTGATGTTTCTAAAGCCTGTGATAAAGTGTGCCACAAAGGCTTACTTTTCAAACTTTGGACACTGGGGTTTGTCAACTCATTGGTATCTTGGGTAGATGACTATCTTTCGAAGCAGGTGTACCTCAGGGGTCCATACTGGCCCACTTTTATTTTTGGTTAATGTCAATGACATGGTTGGTAATATTACCACTGACATCTGATTATTTGCTGACGACACTTCCTTTCTAGAAATTGCAAGAAATCTCGCAGACTCTGCTTTAACAATGAACACAGATATGAATCATATCGGAATCTTGGGTGGATTTTGGAAACTTTTAATGCAGTAAAATCGCTTCCGCTTATTCTCTCCACTAGGGGAATCAAACCATTTCATGTACCTTTGCACCTGAATGGAAATGAAATCCCAGAGGGCACCAGCAATGCACATCTTGGCATGACTCGCTGTTGAAATTTTAATTGGAAAGAACACATTTTGCGAATCACGGATAAAGCTTGTAGAAGGATAACACTTCTCAAGTGTTTCAATATAAATTATCCAGAAATGCTCTATGTAAATTGTACACGTCCATGATTCGTCCTATACGTGAGTATGGTTGTGTCTTGTTAGACAATTGTGGTCAAACCTTATCAGATATGCGGGAATCCGAGCGATATTAAGCAGCAAGGGCGTGCACCGGCCCTTTGCGTCACACAAATTGCGCTCGTCCACTCCCTGATCTCAGTTGGGAAACGCTGGCCAACCGTAGGAAATATTTCAAGCTTGTCATGTTCTACAAAATGTACAACAATCACGTTCCGTCCTATTTGACTGACCTAGCGTCCTCTTCTTCTGAAACAACGAGTGGTCGTATCTGAAGAAATTCCCACAATCTCAGACAAATTAAATATAGAACACAACGTTTCAAAGAATCGTTTCTTCCGTCGACAATCCAGTTGTGGAATGAGCTGTCAAATGCAGTCTGTCAGCATTCGCGTTTACTACTAGTTAAAGATTAGATGTTTTTTTATATGATGGTTTATTTATTATAATATTTCCTTGATATCGATGGTTGACTTTTATGTCGATGGTTGAATATTATGGTTGGAAATCATGACGATGACAAGTAAAACGGTACTCGGTAATACTACATGTAACTTGGTATATTTATTATGGCGCATCCATACCGTGTAATAGAAATTTTTGCCTGCCCTGTCCAGGTACTTAAAAGCACTCATTGTACCTGGCGGTGATTTTTCTCTGATACACTGATGTTAGTCAGATGGCTTTGCTTAGCCCCTATATAATGTGGTGCAGGGTTAAAGTGTGCCCTCTCGGCGCTCTTGGCATTCTTGGCATCACTGCTGGTGGTTTTGACGGAGTGGATTTGCGCTCGTCCAGCTTTGGGCATGCGTCTCCGTAACGGCTAACATGTTGACGTTCTAAGGGTTAAAGCAATGGAATGTGTCACTTTGTAGTGAGTATAAAATATGTGCTTTGCCGTATTTTCAATTTTCTGGTCATATTTGTAGTTTTCGATATTCTGTAGCTCTGTGTCCAGTTGGAGTTCATTTATATGTCCCGTGAATTTCAGCACACGCACACGCATGGATAATACTTAACATTACTGGAGCATGTCATTGTGATACCGCCTGTTGTCATGGGTCAGAGGTTAAAGGCCCGAATATTTTCTGTAAGTAAAAAAAAACGTATGTTTTACCATTCACGACAATACGTAGCATATGTGGTTTAAACGTGGTTACGACGCGAATTGTTGTATGTATTAGTATGCAATATTTTCGTGTAATTGTACCGGAACTAGAAGGTATACTTACGGTAGCTTTCAAATGTTTGTAATCTTGCAACTGATATCTGCTGTAGCGTGATGCAGTAGGTAGTCTTCTACCAGCGTTATCATCAAGGGAGAGGCATATGGGATGTGTCCGTATATCAAGATAATAGAGACCTTTCGCAACTCCCGAGTTTTTCGAGAACGCGGGCGCAGACCCTAGCGAGGGATTTTCCGGGCAATGATCCATGACAGGTGCAATTTCACAGAGAGACGTGTCGATAGCGAAATGGCTTTCGCCATACGAGGAACAATTTTTGCACTGATTCCTCAGTTTTTACATGATACCTTATGTCCACATGCTGTTTATCAACTGTGGTGCATTTCTTTAATAAAGGAAAAGTGGCAAAATATATAAGGTCTATACTGATAAATTCAAAATGTTTGCATGGGAAAGGCTTCCGTTTGTCATTGAGGTTGAAGTAAAAAGTACTGCAATCATATAATGAAGTATGCGCTCAGCAATGGAAGTTAAGAAACACATGGCTGTCAAGGATCCAGGGTAGATGATGTTTCCCATTTTCATACAAAATTTTAAAAAAAAGTACGCATAATTTTCCATCGGTCATTTATCGCTTTGGAAGCTCATTGTTTACAGTCTGCTCCACGATCTTCCTGTTCTGAATTCGATATCGGAATATAATTCATGCTGCTTGCTATGGGCACAACGGTTTCGTTCAGGCAGAAAGAATACATACATTCATACATACATACATACATACATATATTTGTCTGTGTGTGAAAAGAGACAATGTTTTACCAAATATTCTTTCTTTCTTTCTTTGGCCATATATTTCTGTCGTCGATACACGGTGTAAACTTTGTTCTGCTCATTTTCTACAGATGAAGGGTCCAAAATAGAAGGCATCATATATATATAAATAAATATATATATATATATATATATATATATATATATATATATATATATATATATATATATATATATATATATATATATATATATATATACATATATACATATATATACATATATATATATATATATATATATATATATATATATATATATATATATATATATATATATATATATATATATATATATATACACATATATATATATATAGTAGGCTAGTATTTCAGCAACTTGAAGATAATAAAATTGTCTCTATGAAATGCCTGGAACATGCCTTTGGTACATAGATCACTTAGATGTAATTACATGTATAAACATGTGCAGAATGAGCAATGAAATAATTTTGATCGATAGACCATATCATCTGGTTAGAGAACACAGATATTTTGATCTTGGGTCCTTCCGTTGGCCAACAACGCAAGAAAGTGTGTTCTTCCGTACTGCCAAGAACGGTAAAGTAACCTAAATTTCACGAGGAAGTAAAAATAACCATGATTAAGTTGTGTCACAAGAGTCAACCAGTTCCTTGGATCCCCCATGCATTTATTTTAAATTTTGGTTATACTACTTAGCACATGTTTTCTTGGTTGTTTGTATTATTTTACAAGTCTTACGTAAACAATGTAAAATGTGACTTGGTATTCAAAGACATACATTTAAAAAAGCAGTATAACTAAAGACTGGATGACGGGGTTTGTCCACCACAAAATCGTAAATAAAACTTTTTCTACCAACTTGATTTCAAATATTTTTGCAGCATATGATAACATATACTTATACACTTCAGATGATAGAATGAAACATTTTTACACCCAAAAATAAGGAATTTTCCTTCATAATGAAATTGTACAATATGTGGACTTTGCAGCAATTTGTACATGGGGGTAGCAGCGGGAACCTCAATGGCTCATAACAAACAAATACACGTGCACAAAAAGCATGACAATCACTGTGTGACTGTTTTAGTTGCACTGGTCGCACTCAGATAATCATATGATTGGTTTGAAACAATACAAGTTTGCGTCCAATGATTGAACATACATTCCTTATATTATTGAAACCAATGTCACATGTCAGCCTTACACAGGTGTCAACAAGGGCATAATCTTGCAAATTCAGCCACAATGAAATTTTCAGCTGAAGGTAGGAAACTGATTCTTCAAATTTACAAGTATTTTGAAGGCGAGAAGAAAAGAGGCGCTCCCTTTTACTCTTTTTCATGTGCTCGGAAGAGAACAGCTCATGCGTTTGGTATTAATGAGAAATATTTATACAGACTGATCAAGGAAGAAGAGAAAGGGACCAATTCAAAACCATTATATGAAAATAAGAAAAAAGAAACACTTGACAAGTTCGACCAGCATATTGTGCGGACAACGATTCAGGAATTTTACCGAAAGAATGAATTCATGTCAACTAGGAGGTTAAAAAAAAGATTGGAAAATGACCATAATTTACATGTGTCAAAATATACCATACTGAAGCTGTTGCAAAAATTTGGCTACAGATATGGAAAGTGCCAAACTTTTAATCGAGCAGTATTGTGTGAACGATCTGATTTGGTAGCCCAAAGACATCAGTACCTAAGAACAATAAAACAAAGAAGAAATAGTGGATACAATATTGTTTACCTTGATGAGACATGGGTAAATGCAAACCATAAAGCATCGTATCAGTGGTTGCCTCCTGACCCTAAAGACGGGAGAAAAATACCAGCAGGAAGGGGGGAAAGACTCATAGTGTTGCATACTGGTGGCAGTATGGGATTTTTGCCAGGATGTGAGCTTGTGTTTAAATCTCTTTCCACAGATGGAAGGGACTACCATAAGGAGATGAATGCTACAGTATTCATGGACTGGACCATCAAAAAACTTATTCCCGCATTACCCCCTAAGAGCCTGGTAGTATTGGACAATGCCTCGTATCACAGTGTTAGGGTTGAAGGTACAAAAACGCCCACATCCAATAACAGGAAAGCTGATATGCAGGAGTGGTTAGTGAAGAACAATGTTAAATTTGAAAACAAAATGACCAAACCCAAACTTCATGAACTCATTAAACAGAACAAGCCACCCCCTAAATTCAAATTTGATGAACTGTTAAAGGAACATGGGCACGAGGCACTAAGACTACCACCATACCATTGTGACCTTAATCCAATTGAGTTAATTTGGGGAGATGTAAAAGGGCTAGTTGGGCAAGAAAATTCTACTTTTAGATTGAAAGATGTACAGCGTATAGTTGAAGAAGCATTACAAGAAACAACAACAGAAAGATGGATTGCATGCGTCAACAAAGTTAAAAATGAAATTGAGGAAGGATACTGGAAAAAAAATGCACTGAATGTGTCAGAAGAGATTCAGCCCTTCATAATTCATTTAGAATCAGAAGATGAAGACACTGATGAAGAGGAGTTGCTATAAACAGGTCAGGTTTGTGGTATTAACTGCGCATCTTCTTGTGGCAAAGCTGACCTGTATATATGGACATGATTTTCAGGTTTGAACCTCCTCCCCTATGAACACTGAAAATACCAGCGAGTGCTTCCATTCCTTATAATTATTATATCAATGTTAAACCATATGCGTCAATATACATGTAACTATTTGCCTATACCACAAGGAAATCACCATGCTTGACAATAGCCTTATTTGACTTTTTAAATAGATTTGTGATGAAGTATATAATATGAGGCATGGAACCTAACCCTATACACCTATGCCTTTCTATAATTTTTGTCTTTTTTTTGCAGAGACTCCTTATTTTTGGTAGCAGAGCATGCTCCATACATATCGCAAGTTTTTTAACAATAATAAACAGTGCCATCCATTTTATCTGCCGGAATAATGAAAACGAGTTAGCTTCAAATCCTTGTATATGGTCCCTGTTGAAATGGTTTGCATTTGTCTGTGGTCATTGCGTCATGCTTGGATGCCCTGTTACACATGCACTGGGCCTTCCTTACCATTAATTGGTTGACTGTCACCTCAAAGCGTACAGGTCTAAATAAGTGTGCCATTGAGGTCCTTGCTGGTCCCCCCCCCCCCATGTACAAATTGCTGCAAAGTCCACATATTGTATAATGTCATTATGAAGGAAAATTCCTTATTTTTGGGTGTAAAAATGTTTCATTCTATCATCTGAAGTGTATAAGTATATGTTATCATATGCTGCAAAAATATTTGAAATCAAGTTGGTAGAAAAAGTTTTATTTGCGATTTTGTGGTGGACAAACCCCGTCATCCAGTCTTTAACTGATTTCTTTACATGATTCATACCTGCCGCGTTGGCTCCTCGTCTACTCACGTGGTGGTTTGTTCCAGGTGAGTCACGGGTGATTTCGCGGGGAAACCCATTTTTCACAACCCGCGTACTGACCATACGCGGGTCCAGCGAAAGGTGTCTAATGTGAGAGGCACACGGGGTGTGTCCATTTATTGAGATATGAAGGTTAAAAAAATAAGAACATTTTGTCCGTGTATTGTGATAACAATGTTTAAAGGAAGAGCCTCGCATCAGCGGTATTTTCAGAAAAATAAACCATCATACCAATTTTGTTTTCATCTGGTTACTATTTGGAACGGGCACCGGCAGCAGGTCGTGATCACATGAACCTCCAAATCTACATTCGCCAATCTCCCTTCTTATCCCTATTCAAAACCAAACTCAAGTGTTTATTATTTGAAGAAGGTCAATGAATTAAATATGTTTATATAGCTACAGAAAGCACACATTTTTATCAATTTATGTCAAGCACGCAATGACTTTTATCGATGTTTTTGACATCGACAGCTCATCTCTCCTCCTGTCCTTTGACAAAAATTTAACATCGTCCATTGTCGACATACTAGTCAATATTTATTTAACAATTTAAAAGATAAAACTCCGATCACAATGCGTGCATCATCTTTGAATCATGACGAACACACACATATACGGTTTGGGTGCAGAACAGAAAATACTTTTGGAGATGGTATAATAATTTAATAATAATAATAATAATAATAATAATAATAATAATAATAATAATAATAATAATAATAATAATAATAATAATAATAATAATAATAATTTTATTAACCCCCGCGAACGAGGAATTTAAAATGTCATGTGTACATCAGGATGGTTACATAAAACTTAAAGTATAAAATCAGCACCTCATTCATCTATACAACATGGCAAAGATGATTAAAATAAATAAAATGAAGAAAACTGAACCTCATTAGGTAGGGCCTCCCCCGATGGGCTGGGCCGACCCGAGAGCCCAGGAAAGATTATATAGTGCCCTCGCTTCGACCCCCCCCCCCACCTTATGAGAGGCCCACGAAATGCACTAAGTACTAAGTTAATTTACACAAGTCAAAAGGCCTTGGTTAGAAGCTGAGCCAAACAATGTTACAAGCTGTTTCTTGTATTATAAGATTGATGGTACAAAAGATATTTCAATGAATCTACAACTCCAGGAGAATTACTGCTAGGGATGTTTACATTGAGATCTGTCTTGTTAAAAATAGACCTTACTATAGCTATCTTAGACATAGAGACCCGATAAACAAGAGAGTATTTATGATTATCACCATTTACAATGTAATTAGATAAGAAATGAGCACACAGAGATCTATACGGAGAGTCGGTTTTAAAAACCCTGTGTAAAAGTGAAACGTCATTTCGTTCTACCAGACAAGAAATAGGAGAGATATCCAATGCATGTAGTAAACAGCTATGGTGGGATGGCTTAGCAATGCCCAGTACGTATTTCATGATACAGCCTTGAGTAGAAGTTGAACGAGCAGGAATGCTTTTTGACAAATGCACACTGTCCATACCATATAACAAACATTTAAGACCTGTTGTGTTCCACAAATGAACTTTGGTTGCGGTATCTAGGCCAGGATATGTGAAACCACTTGTACTTAAGCCATACATGGCACGTCGGGTTAAAAATATGCGATTTAATACATGTTTCTCATATGAATTATCACTAGTAAAAATAACACCAAGTATATTCAACTGACGTTCTTCCTTAATAACATTATCGCCCAGCTTCCAGGTCGGGCTACTATGAAATACTGGCTTACCAATGGGCATGCACTTAGTTTTACTTGCACTAAAGTTAAAGCGCCATCTCGTGGCGTAACTATGACAAACATCAATCAAAGACTGTAAACCCGTTGCACTCGAAGCAAACACGGTTATATCATCTGCATAAGCACATAATTATGTTTATTGTTACCTATTCTGACTCCTTGCTCTGTAGCTTGAAGTTCAAGAAGCAAGTCATTTTCTAAAAATATTGAATAATTTTGGAGAAAGGCAACTGCCTTGCCTGGTGCCTCTTGTTACGTGAAATATATTACTAAATTGACCTTGCCACTTGACAACAGCTTGTAGTTTCGAATACCATGTGTACAAGAACATCCAATTGGAAATGGGTATAACATGTAAGAGTTTGTAAAATAAACCAGGGTGCCAGATGGTATCAAAGCATTTTTCAGCATCGAGTGAACATATATACATAGGTGATTTAGCTTGATGAAAATAAGAAATTACGTCATGAAGATAGGCACATGCCATGGAGGTGTCCCTGTGCTTCCTAAATCCAAACTGAGTAGGAGCAGCATTGTCATCCGGTAGCATACATAGTTCAATGATTTTAGAATGAACTGAGCTGACCGTTATAGGCCTATAATTTGCAGCTTCATTCGGATTAAGACTGGGCTTTTTCAACACTGGGGCAATAACACCAATTTTTAATTCGTCTGGTACAACACCCCAAGAAATCATAGCGGAATACAATTTGGCTAAATGTGATCTTAAAATAGGAGTATTGCTATATTTGAGGTGTTCAGAAAAGATGCCATCAACACCTGCTGCACAATTACTTTTAAGAGAAAGGATAAATTTATTAACTGTGTTAGGATTGACCTCAACATCGTCAAAAATATCTTGTGAATGAGTGTTATAGAACTCTGTGACATAAGATATAATATTAGATTGCTCAGTTGTCAGGGAACCTGAGTCTTGCATGATATTACTATAATATTTGGCGAACTGGTATGAATACACCATTGCGGCCAATCAGGTGCAGGTTACCGCACTAAATAGTTCTTGGTTGTCTTGTGCTGACACATTTGGGAACCATTCACCTGCAATTACCCCACTGTTTCAACTAGACCAGTACATGAACTTATCAGCCTGTCTGTGTTGTTTGGTTTGACAGATATTTTTTCCATGATGAATTTTATAAACAGAGGGCGAATCAAATATTCATACATGGTGAGTCTGACGTAATACTGGCAAGCCGTGCTCGGAGCACGTGTTTCCTGGCTATGACAGGTAAACACTGGCATAACTTTTGATTCTATCAAGAGACTCGCCTTTTTTATCATGAATGTTTACAAGGAAAGGTGTCTGCACAACACCAACTGCATACTTTATTTTAAAAAGTGACGCAACAAAAGTTGTACACCTTTATGTTAATATGAGAATATACAGTAAATATAATGGTGGTTTCATCCCTGAAAGAAAACTGATGCTGACAGATGAAATTTTAAAATTTCACCTTCATGTCAAATTGTTTTACTCTAAATGTTGCCTTATCATTTATATTTGTCACATCAAACCATTTGAGACGGCTATCTTTGTTGATGTAAAATAAACCAATTAATTTGTGTCAATGGTTTACAATAAGGTACATTGCTGGATTTTCATGTATTAACCAAAATAACAAATTATGATATTTGCATATTTTGGAAAAAAAATGAAAAAAGTGACTTTTAAATTGGTATTCAGGTTAAATTCTCTTTTTTTTTTTTAAAAAAAAGTTAAATGGGGATGAATGAATTTTCAAAGGAAAATATGTTGAAATTGACTTTAATCCTTGCATGTTTATAAACAGCTGGAAAAGCCCCCGACTACTTGATATTTGAAGATGGAAACTGGGGAAGATTATAAAGTGATCATGATGGTTTTTTTAACTACTTAGTGGTGGCAATAAGGCTTATATACATGTGTCCTAACAAGTGTGTACCATCAATAATTAAAATTTTATAAGAGCAGCAATGAAGCAGTTTGTACCACTCGGCAGCCACCATTTTTAAGGGGGTGGGTGGTATCAAGGTCAATGTAGGTTCACCGACCAGGTTTTTTCTGGCAAGCTGTATTATTTTGTTACAAACAGATAATAATAATGTAACCCAAGTGAAAAAATGAGATGAAATCAAATCTTTGAAGAAAAAATGAATTTCATTGATTGGTGGTGCGAGATCAAAACTCTTAAAATTGCATTGGAAATCCATTGTGATAGTGCATAGAAAAAGTGTTATATTTCCAAAAGTATACCAGTTAGCGGAATTTTATTTTCACAGTATTACACCTGTATGGGTCAGTATTGCATATGCATAGTTAACATGAATATTAATTGTCAATTGCATAATGAGTGTATGAATACACCATTGCGGCCAATCAGGTGCAGGTTACCGCACTAAATAGTTCTTGGTTGTCTTGTGTTGACACCTTTGGGGACCATTCACCTGTAATTAGCCCACTGTTTCAACTAGACCAGTACATGAACTTATCAACCTGTCTGTGTTGTTTGAGTTTGACAGATATTTTTTCCATGATGAATTTTATAAACAGAGGGCGAATCAAATGTTCATACATGGTGAGTCTGACGTAATGCTGGCAAGCCGTGCTCGGAGCACGTGTTTCCTGGCTATGACAGGTAAACGCTGGCATAACTTTTGATTCTATCAAGAGACTCGCCTTTTTATCATGAATGTTTTCAAGAAAAGGTGTCTGCACTTCACCAACTGCATACTTTATTTAAAAAAGTGACGCAACAAAAGTTATACGCCTTTATGCTGAAATGAGAATATACAGTAAATATAATGGTGGTTTCATCCCTGAAAATGGTGACTAAAGTCGCAAATAGTTCTGATGCATCTCGTGTAGATAAAATGTTTGAATGGAACAAATATCTGTTGTCGTGAAAATGTTTGAATGGAACAAATCTGTAACCCAGAACATAAACATGAGTGAACGTTGACGCTGGTAAGAGAAATATGTGAACAGTTACATGGAGACCTATATCGTGTCTGCCGCGTACTGTAATTTACATAGGGTGTAAAAATTGGCAAATTTCGCATTGTCATTCCACATGTCCCGAGTGATTCTATTGTGCTGTACCCTTGTACTGTCTCTGCTTTGATATAGGTCAGTATTTAGAACACTGTCTCAAAAGTCAACAAAATGAGTTTTTTATGCTCGTACGACACCCCCACACACCAAGTCCCCTCAATCGCTACACGCGCATGCGCTGTCCCCTTATATATATATATATATATATATATATATATATATATATATATATATATATATATATATATATATATATATATATATATATATATAGCAGGTTCGAGCCCCGATCATTCCGAACATGAAATATATATTTTCGGCATTTCCTTAATGCTGGGGGATTTAAGTCCCCGATTCTGGAAATAAATGCCGACTCAGTACTTATACTGTACAACCGTGTTGATATGGCACTCGCGCATAACTTCCTCCATTGAACCATTTTTTTTTAAGAATGGGGATTTGGTCGAGTGGATATGTGCGTTTCCCATTTCAGCTAGGCGACTGACGCAAAAGGTTGCAGGTTCGAGTCCCGCTCATTCCGAACATGAAATATATATATATATATATATATATATATATATATATATATATATATATATATATATATATATATATATATATGCACGCTTAATGCAACAATAATATTCCAGTGTGGGCACCACGTTGAACCGCCTATTTTCGTCCAGTCTTGTGTATTGCCGCACCGCGGAAAAACTCTGGCGGTCATTATGGTGGTCGCTCGAAAATGGGTGCTGAAGAAGCATTTTGACGGTCATCCTAAAGCTTCAGACATAGAGCTGGAACAAGAAGAGTTGCCTGCGTTGCAGACTGGGGGTAAGAGATGCACGGCACATTGTCATTGTCTGCCATCGTTCACTGCTGATATAGTTGACCCTTGTTGACAGGCGATAGTTGATTAACTTTGTTTGGTCTTAGCATTGTATAGCATCAGATTTAATATATAAGATATGAATCAATAGGGGGACTCTGCAATAGAAGTCACTATCTTGCAAGCTACCCCAAAAATACGTACACAAACTAACACCACAGTATTTACAAACATACGCTGTAGGCCAAACTATTATTGATAGGTAGACTAACACACAATAGCACAAATAAATAAAAAAGATACATGAATTTCATCACCTATTTCATACATGGCAGTTATCAATGTTACAATTGTTATCACAGTTGTTAATAATGTAGTGCTTAGCATATTGAGATGAACTTTTACAAGATTGGGTATGAATATTTGTCATAGCAATTTCAGGTAAGCAAATTTCATTAATTAAGTTTGATATCCTGTGTTTTATACAAAGGTGATTTATCTAAATATTTGTGTAGAATATTGGTACAACTACATTTCGCTAATGAAATTAATTGGGCATCCCATCCCAAGAAAAGTTTGGAATCTAGGCTTAAAT
This sequence comes from Hermodice carunculata, assembly GCA_964020975.1. Classification (NCBI taxonomy): domain Eukaryota; kingdom Metazoa; phylum Annelida; class Polychaeta; order Eunicida; family Amphinomidae; genus Hermodice; species Hermodice carunculata. The sequence continues at coordinate 94,052,461 of OZ026612.1, read as the reverse complement.
GTATGGTAACATTTAAGGTCCCATTTACTACAGTTTTTTTCAGTACGGTATGTGTCTGGTAGAAGTTTCATTATGCATATATTCATGGAATTAATGATTTTGTTTTTGAAACAATTTCATTTTTTTATATTTTATATACTAATAAGAAAGATAACTTTTACAACATAAAAAGTACTTAAATGGGTGGGTGGGCAAGGGTTGGGTATTTCAGCATCAATGAGACCACTAGAAAGTGGAGGGTTGAGGTACTAGAATCAAAAGAAAAAAGTAGCACTACTTTCATTTTCAAATCGAAAGTCGAAAGTAATATTACTCTTCGCAAATCGTAGTGACTAAGTCCTCTCATTTCAAGCAGCCACATGCTCGTGTAAAGACTTCGATAAAAAAAAATAGTAGGCGTAATATTTCACGTGAATGGATAATGATCTACGGCGCAGGAGGGGTATGTAACTTAGTAGAATAGAAAGCGAAAGTAGTGAAAATACGTGTTTGTTGTAATGCTGTGAACCAATGGCAAAGTAACGAAGAGAATGATGAATGAAAGCAAGAGAGTGGTAAATATTTGGGGGGAATATATATTGGCAATGAGACCACTGGAAAAAGGGAGAAATTTATTAAAATTTCAGAAAAGTAGTACTTAACTGTGTGTTTTTCTTATTAAAAAGTTAAACGTTGTCGTGACGTCTGAGTCAGCATTTTGGATAGCGTCCCAATCACTGACCTGTATTTTAGCAAATGCCGCATACAGGCACAACGCAAATGTATCAATATTGTATGAATTGACGGGAGTTCGTCACCATGTAACTGTCCACCTATTTTTCTTACCATCCTGACTTTTCACTCCTAGCCTTGCAAAAAGTGACTCAATTTCTAAATTAGACTTGGTCAAGTCTCACTGGACTGTCTTCCGTATTTTATTTAAAATCAAATTCATTGCAAAATGAAATTTTAAGTAAACACACGTCGTAGCCTTATTCCGTTACAATACAGGTAGGCCCTTAAACCAAGCTAATTGGCGTGGATCGGGTGTATAATCAGATAACATTGACTATAGATGATAAGCGCCGGGCGGTCTGCACTGTGTTTCTTATCACACAGACAAGCGAGCGGCCATAAGGCACCCCTCATAAGAAGCTGTTAATTGAGCTACTGTGTAATGAAGGATTAATTGCAGTGCACCGCGTCAGGCGGAGGGCGTCCTGGTGTCGGCAGCCGGAGGGAGACCGTCAGCTTTGTCTCGCTTGAGTGGCCAGTGACTAGCCATGCATTCATCGAAGACCACTTTGCCTACAGCCTTATCGCGATGGTAATGGGATTAGAACTGACTAGGACTCAACAGCTGCTACTGTTGAAACCGGCACGGCCACAGTGTCGACCAGTTAAAAAAATTAAAAAAAAAAACAGTAGGACCTACTTGATAACACCATGTAGTTGGCATAAAATTATACAGTTAACCTTGTGGAGGGGAAAATGTATCGCACTTCTGGGTGGGACCGCGAGATGGGAAAATAGGGACATGCACCAGAACTTGTGCAAGTCTATCGCAGCACGTGCGTGGGGCCCCCATAGGTGATGATCATCGCTAATTGATAACCATGCCAAGTTTAAACAATTACTTGGTCAGCAGTTGTATTCATCAGAACTTTATTTCTGTCAACACAAGCAGAAATGTTTACTGTCGTACATACCATTACGATATCAAACTCAAAGGTACTGGCAGTAATTTGCTTGCTGAGCGGGGTCACACAACTCACGGTCAGTGTGATCTGCCCCAAATGATGTCAAAGCAGCGTCAAAAAATAATAAAATTGGCATGGCGAATTCATCTGCAAATTAAGGTCAAATGCTATTTATCGGTGGATTCTAACAGTGTTGGAAAAAATAGGTGCCGTGAGATAACTTCCCGGGCAAAAACAGCACACAACTGCCAGCCACACGCAAGTGACAGCGTGGAGTGGATCTTGGACCAAATGACTGTCGGTGAACTGATGTAATCTCACGACTGATTTGGGACACATTCGGCAATTCCCGCTATCCCCTACCTTTGCGTATTTGCCTGTGACACCAAATAATTGTTGCAATAAACACTGGAATCTTTTTTTTTTCGCATGCTGCAACATAAACAAAGCTTCCCGTTTGTGCGTTCCCTCCGTAAATTACGGCATATTCACACATGTTCACTGGGCGGAAGCCATGATGAAAACACAGTAACACGAGCCGTGATTGGCTCATTTTTGTATGTGACTCAATTGACCAATCGGGTGATGTGTTGAGGGTCAGACCACATGGCCAATGCAGGTGCTTGTGTACAGTTGCAGGAAAGATGTTGACGGTGCGCACGCTCGAATTCTGATTTGAAATATTAAAATTTTGTTTGAATTTGATTTAAGAAAACCGTTTATTGCGAGGAACTTGCTAATACTGTATACGCAAATTTACTACGATGTACCGATAGTATTCAGGGTAGGTACGCAAACGATATGCATCCCATCACGGCATTAGAGGCAGCGAGAAAGGACCCTGAAACCAATGCAACTATTTAATCGTTATCTAAGTTTACCCGGTATACGGACTCTTATAGTCCCAGAAATTACAATGTATTTTTCATCGTTAGTCACCCCATGCAAATAGCTTACTTTTCAATTTGTATTTTTAATATTTTGCCAGTTTCACTGTCGAACAGTTGCAGTTAGAATCGTTGTAAAATTTGACATTTTTTGCGAATCTGCAAGCGACAATAAGCGGCAAATATGGTACATTCTTTAGGGTAAATGGTTTGGATAGGCCTTAGCATTGTTAGAAAAAAAACGATGTTTATAGAAGTTTTATCAGGACAAGTGGATTTTGCATACGGTGCAAGCGGATTTTGAAATCTACTTGCCCTGCAGATAAGTGATTCAAAAAAATTCGAGCTCGGGTGGGCAAGAACACTGTTATTATCACTTGCTAATCTTTCTTTATATGTGATGAGTTGCCGGTCTCTGAACTGTGAAATTTAGTGCAACGATGCCTAGCTCCCTTCCCTGCGTCTCTGTTGCGAGGGTCAACTCATACTTGGGTTCTTTATGCTAAGCAGAAAGCAGACTCTTCAGAGAATGCACACGTTTTAATAATTGCAGAGGCCCTAGCTTTTTAGATTTGTCAAAAACTGATTTTCATGTTTTTAATACTTATACAAAAAAAAAAAAAAAAAAAAGTTTGCCCCACTGACCTGCTCCGAACTTGATCAATATCAATGAGGAGTTTTCAGTTGCTATAACGAAAATAGGCCTAGGTACACGGTTTTTACAAGATCGTCGGTAGGCTTGAAGTGACATGGCTTGCGCAGACTACCTCCGTTCGTCAAGAAAAGACATTTTTTTTCCAGTTTTGCCATGCAAGTACAGCTTAGAACCAGAAGTTTCTGATTTAAAGCAATTATTTCCTATCTGTGGTCAGTGACGTATTGTGCCGTATTTCACAAACCGCAAGGCTCAGCTAAAAGAGAACTGGTACATCGTGTATACACTAAAAGATGTATGAATAGGCCTCGTTACCAATGTTTTACAAATGTTGAATCACTGTGCATGGCCATCCACCTTTGTTAACACCTGGGAAAAAACATAGCTCGACCATATAGGCTTCGACCTAGGCCTACATGTATGAGACATCTTTCCTCTGATCCTGGAGTTTAGGACCCACTTACCCTTTTTGAGGCTGCATTTTGACGAGAGTTTGAGGTGGAAGGGGGTGGGGGGAGGTCGAGAGAGGGGAGGGAACATACGCTCTGTATAGACCTAGGGGCATATAAATTTTCAGTTTCCACTTTGGTCATGCATGGCTGTCCTAGGATGGCTGTACAGACTGGGCCACCCAAAGGTTCCTCTGCATAGCTTTCAGAACTCCAAAAGAATCCATGAGTATGGTCAGGGGAGGGGGGCAGGTATTGATGATAACCCAGGCACCAAATACAGGTCACAACTTGGCGAGGTTTTTTTCTTTTCTTGTTTTCAAGACAGCGTTCGATTAAGTTGGTTAAGCGTAGACTGATAGTCTAATTTTGGGCAAAATGTAGCAAGGGAAAATCTGAGGAAAATGAATTTGATATGAAGAAACATTGAAGTTATGTTTACATCATGTACGCATGCACTCCTCATACGTTACTTGTTATTTTAAAGCTCCTGGGACTCTGAGTAAGGTTCCCAGGAACTTTAATCTGAATTCCTGGGACTTAAGTTATATTCCTATGAATTTATAATTATATTCCCAGGACTTTTATATGTTCCTGGGAACTTTCTACTATGTTCCCAGGAATTGCCACTATGCTCCTGGGAAGTCCCCGCTACAATTTATTTTGTCATTACTTATATATATATATATATATATATATATATATATATATATATATATATATATATATATATATATATATATATATATATATATATATATATATATATATATATCAGATAAATCACATGCAATATATATATATATATATATATATATATATATATATATATATATATATATATATATATATTGCATGTGATTTATCTGATACTATGTTAAGAAAATTAAAAAAAAAAAAACTATACATCGAATTATCTTTTGCAGATTTATTCACAATAAGAATATTAAGCATGTGTTAAACAGATATTGAATGTTGCGTGTGAGGAGAAAACACCCAGAATGTAACTGATAAACTGCAGAAAGGATGCCACTTCAAAACTTTTGTTATTATTTTGTTTATTTAGTGAAAGCTCGATTTAGTCTTTATTTGCGATTATTCCGTTTGCACTTGCAAGCTTCATTTTTTAATTATTGCCATCTCATAGTGTTTGTAAAACTGACACTACTACGTTATACTGAAAAGCCCACAATTAATTACCCCAACCTCCAATTTTGCGTTGTTCTCCTGACAGTATATTTATTCCTTCATGCATTGGAGAGAAAAAAGGTCACTTTTGCAATGTTGTGTTTTGTGAAATCTATCATGTCCATTAAATCTGAGGACAAAAAGAAAATTCACATTTTCAATGGGTTGCATGGCATCACCAACCCCAACCCCAACCCCAACCACCACCACCCCCCCCCTTTCAAAAAAAACAAAAACAAAAAAAAAAACAAAACAAAACAAAAAACAAAAAAAAAAAACAAAAAAAAAAACACGCACACAAAAACAAAAACAAAAGCAGGTCATATTTCCAATCATTTTAAAATCCATTTTTTTAATATTATGGATGACAAAATGTAATTTAAAAACAAAAATCACAGTTAAGATCAATATCTGTTTATGATAATGTCGAGGAAATAGAAAAGTTGGTATCATTGGACAACAGATGTTGTAATTGTTTCTTTGCAAATCTGCATGATTTTCCGACACAGGGTCACATTACATTGATTTTACCGTTTTTGTATCTCACAGAAACATGATGCCCTGTTGAAAATAAACAGCCAAGATCGTTTAACAGATATTCGACATCTCTCCTCCGGTTCTGTAGGTTGTTTAAAAGGCTTACTGCAAGCGTCTAAATGGCATATATGCATTCTTGTCAGGTACAACGACACGCGAGTACCTATGCTCTACAGCTTGGATATCCTTGTATTTATGTTTTGAAAAATGACATTAAAATCTCTTTTCACTGGTAAATCGATGTATCCTTTTTCCAGCTAATTGTCGCAACACAAGTTTTGATAATTATGCTCATAACCTTCAGATTTTCACACTTGTTCTGAGCGTGGTCAGACCTTGACGACGGGCTTTCCAAAGGTGTCTCCTGCCAGCTGGTCCAGCCAAGTCGCAGGCAACTTCTCGAACCCTTCCACCACTGTTTCACGATATTTCAGTTTTCCCTGTAATCGCATTTATCATTACCTCATTTGGACCATTTTCTCAGATTTGTTAAACATTGATGGGATAATGGGACCAGAATTACAGCTACACATTATTGGCAGTCTGTAATGACACAGTATTTGGAGCGAGATGGTACAAAAGTGTACATTAATATCCAACAACTTGGTACTGTCAAGGCGATTGACAGGATTACCTTTGAGCCAGGTTTCATTCAGCACTGACGCTTTGAGTCATACGAAGTCTAAGCATTTTCCCCTCTTTAGGGATTTAATCGGATACAAAAGCAATGGATAGAGTTGACTGTTTTTAGACTTACTAATTTTGTGCCAGCTTGCCCAAACTAATTATCGTCTTTAGTTAAGATTTGATCCATGTTTTTATTTCATCCTTGGCGGGTGAACATCAATAAATAACTAAAAGTCACGCAAAAACGAGTTCTGTTTGCCCTTGTCATGATACGCACAAGTAAAAAATCAAGGGCACATCTTTATGCATATAAAATCAATTAAAATGCCGTATGAGCCTCAAAATAAACACGTTTTGAGCGCAATTACAGGAATCTTTGAAAATCAAACTTGTCGTTCATCAATTTCCGATATTTGTTTTACTATATTGGCTGAACATTCCCCTTGTCTTTAATAAACAAACAATAAATCATCGTAAATTCTAAATAGGTGTGTCAAATGAACCCAGCCAGTAAAAACCATTATCAATATTAAAATTTTTCAAGATAGTTCAGAAAATTATTCCAATCTTTTTTGAAACGAAGAACTGATTTCTTATAATAAGAAAGTAAAGCATTCAAAGCATCCTCACAATTTCTCTCTCTCTCTCTTTTTTAAATTTTTTTCTTTTTTTGGGGTCCTCTCTCACTCCCGCGATTTCCAAAATCTTGTTTCACTGTAAAAATTAATCCTATTTTGCGGAAAAGTAGAATAATTTTAGGTATGTGTTTTTTTTTAAATCTTTGTAAAGATAAATATTTTTTCTGTGTATACAGACTAACCTGTTGAATCCAACGTGCTATTGCTTCGTGTGCCTCGTGATATCGGCCATATTTGGTATAAAACGGACATCCTTTCAACGTCAAGGAATTCATGACTAGCATACGAAAAATGTATGGACCTAGAAACAATGACACACAGCATTTTCAACAACATGATAATTCATAATGAAACACATATGGCGGCAGTGATGATAATGAATTTGTATTACCATAATGGTAACGATAACACCGACAACCGTGATTATAACGCGCTGCTGCTAACGATAATATTATTGCCAGTACTATCTATAATAAGAAAATAACAACAAAGGATTTTTTTTTTATCACAGATGAAGTCCAGGCCGGGGAAGAGAAATAAGTAGAACAAGGCTGCTGTTCTACCAGAAAACGTGAGCAAAACCATAATTTGCTTCCTCGGTTTCCATAAATTGGACATTTTCCCAATTAGCCTGTCATAATAATATCGTTTGCAAACATCTAAATTCCAGAAAAGAGACATTTTGCCAAGTAGCATATTATAATTATATCCTTTGTAAACATGTATATGGTAGCACCTTTGTCAACACCTGGTATAGCAGTCGAATTGATACAGGGCAAAATAACGCCCAATTGAAACGGAAAAATAGCAAAAAATAAGATGAAATAGAATTATACAAAGCTCAATTCCTGGAAAATTATGGAGCGATAAGATATTAAAGCCTACCAGACTTTCCAGCTTTGGTAAAGGGTTATCACTCTCTTTTCGCTGAACATGAATGTAGAGAGACTCTTTTGTCGTTTTATTTTTTGAAAATGATACCCCTGACATCAAACAACATGATCTGCAAAGTGGCCCCACTCGGGTGTTAGGGTTACAAGGTAAAGTGATTGCACCCCCGGAGGCCCGTTTTGAAGGCCAAACTGCAGCGCCGCCTGGTTGTTGCATGTACCGGTCTCCCCCCCCCCCCCCGTTGTTTGTTTGTTTGTTTGTTTGTTTGTTTTTTTTGGGGGGGGGAGGGGGGCAGTTTTTGCTGGGGGGGGGGAGATTACGGCAACTCAATGCAGTAAAAAAAAGAGAGTGGTGAACGCTTATTTTAGCGTAGTGATGCATTGATAACTACAGCTTTTGGCGAATTAAGTCCCTCATATTTGCTTGGGCAGACCTATAAAACCATGTAGCTCCCCACAACAGACGACACGTGCAATACTCAAAGACTACCAGCTTAATGTCTATTCATTTATGATGTATATTTTTTTTTCGATTAAAAACAAAAACGCTTCTTATTAAAGTGAATGTAGTTTCTGTAAATGATTCATTCACTTGTATATTTGATCTCAAGATTTCATATGTATGTAAATATGTTCTTCATTCAACTCCATTCTCTGAAGAAATACATTAAAGTTAGTACAAATTCGATTACCACAGAAGATATAAGAACATATGAAATTACATGTACAATGACATTATAACTGTGGCCTATACGTCTGTCTTTTCACGTAGACTTATATAATCATCATGAAACACACGACTAGTATCAAGTCACCAGTATTTACACACAAGAAATGAATAATGCAAAATCACTGTGATTATCTGTATCTTTCAGACCAAGCCCTCATTTCATACATGAATGCTGTATTAAAACAGCCAGATTTCATAATTTTTTTCTCTGCTATGATGTTCCACATCTCTAAGTGTCTCGCCACATACAAGAAGTAATTTCTGTTTGTCACTCAAAGTTCTACAAGAAGGTAAATGCTCATTTGACCTAGAGATTCATTACACTTGCGTTTTTGTGATCTTGAGATTGGATGAAGGTCACCCGTGGACTTATTTATTCTGACCTCTATGGAAGAACACCAACATGCGCAACATCAAGCTCCCAGCTCAAGTAGTTCTTAAGTTATAGCAGAGAGTAAAATCCACAGCAGTGCTACCTGTAGTGAAATAAAAAAATACCCACTAGTGCCACCCAGTGAACAACTTTGTTTGACTCTTTCAAGGAAAATATCCACCAAGTTTCAGCTTAATCTGAGTGATGTCTCTGAAGAAGTTGAAAACAGCAAAAACGCACACACAAAATCATGAAAAAACAGGTTAAAATTACAGCGCCACCTGGTGAATAAATTAAAAACTAAGAATCCATTGGAGTGCTCCTATGTGATGTCAAAGTATTCGGGTGACCGGTTTCGGAAAAGACGATATTTTAAAGATTTGTCAAAAAAAAGAACAAAAAAAATCATTAAAAGTCCAAATATTACTGGAGCGTAACCATTTGAACAAACCTGGTAGAGAACTACCCAAGGCACATCCCCATCAAGTTTGAAGTGAATCTGGCCCACGGTTTTTGAGAAGTCGAAAATTTCAATTGTGGACAGAAGACGACGGACAACGGACCCTCACAAAAGTCAGCTTAGCTTATAAAATGTTAATTGTCAATAGCTGTTAGACTTCACCAAATCCTACATCTGCAATCGTTTTGTTCATTCGATCATTAATTTACTTATAAAATAACAATGCAAGATATGATATCACATCTTGCATAAACATCTTATAAATTCATTGGTGCTCTCGCATGCATAGAACAATAGTCATGGGGGGGGGGGGGGGGCTGCCCCTAAGGCATACGCATCAGGGATTGTTGTAATATACTGTGTTGTATCGTACTGTGGTGGTATAGTGTATTTTATAGTGTATTGAGTTACAGATTACCATTTATTGTATTTATGATGCAGTAATAAAGTCATTCAATTATGCTAAGTTCCGCATCCCCCCCCTAAAATTTTTGATTCGGGAGACTCCTCTTTCCTCCATGGCGTATTAAAAATATGGCACTGCATTTCAGAGAAGTTTATTGTCAGCACTGTTCAAAACTGAAGAATTTGTAAATGACAGGCCAACAGCAAAAAATTGTTGTTGGGGCTTTTTTTCTATTCTCCTGCTCGTCTTTTTTGGGGTTTGGGATGGTTCTAGATCAGCTCTACTGGCTTTGATATTCCAAATTTTACATTCGGAAGAACGTAAGAATATAATTCTAAATTTTGACTCGCATAGAAACAGCAATGTGATTTATAAGTTTACACCATGTCTAAATATAAAACTAAAACAATTGTATGGCTGCTCGGTTTTCAAATAAAATTCCCCCGAGATTCGTACAGAGATACTATTTCGGTGAATAAGACAAAGGGGTAAAGCATGCGATAATACAGCAAGTAATTTCATGAACACTCGTAGATGAGACAGGCTTACAAAACGTTTGATCAGATTTGCCATCACTGTGTAATTTTCAACTTTATCAGTCACTTATGCGTACGGTTTATTTTGATGCAAAGGTTGGCCCAAAAAGTTCCGGGTGTGTGGAAACGCAAACAACTAAACAAAACACGAAAACATCATGCATTGGTTATCATGGAAATAATTTGTTTACCGTGGTGTTCTCTAATAAAAAAAATATTGACCGTACTTTTCTTTGCCCTTTGGCTATCAAAAGCAACAGCATCATGACGATCATCTGCTCTGATGACAGGAATACAAGACTTGCATATTTTCCGCCACAAAGCATGGGCCTCACGCCCACCAATCACGGAAGACACACGCATCATCGCCGTCACAAACAGGGCTAGATACCTCTTTCTCACAAAATCAATGTCTTTTAAATAAATTTAAGTTTACAAATACCCAAAGTCATTTTCATTTAGTGTTTCCTAAACTGGTTACAAGAATAAATTTCCATCTGCCGGTACTAAGTATCCTTTATTTCAAAAATGTTACACAGGCAGGGACCCGTATCTTGCGAGCGAGACTTTGGTTCACTAAACAATCAGATATGCATTTGTGCTGAGAACATAATGTGCATGCCTCGTATTTGTCGCATCTCCAGGTGCACACTTTAATGCTCTGAACGTGTACAGTATTAGTGATTACCTATACTTGAACAAAAATTTGATATAACCAAGACATAAGCGCTTACCACTTGACCTAAAGTTTGATATCACCAAATTGGTTTTACCCTTCAAAGTCATTCAAAGTTAAAGTTAACAACACTAAAACATATCCCTGCATATTTTCCTATTACGAATATATAGCAATTATATTCTGGGATCCATCATTACCGACACATAAGCCCATATATCAAATTTGCTGAGCATATATATATGTGTATATATATATATATATATATATATATATGTGTGATATTCTGACACTATGGACACCTCTGTCACAACATGCGTAATCATTGCATCGTCATCTTCTTACGTACAACTGTGGGAAGGTCTATCAGTGGAACATCCACGTAAAGAACCGAAGCATTTTATACAACAGGTTTCACAATCTTGCAATACATGCATTGCCGTCCTCCTAAGTACTTGTGCAGTAGTGGCTCCTACTAACACATGGTCTCAATGTTTGAAATCATAAAACGACCTGAAAGAAGAAAGCTGTGTGAACAGCCCATCCTCAGCTGACCTTGAAATTCACCCATAACAAAATCCTAACCCTAATCTAGTGGCACACAGAAGTGTTCCTACCCACTTTCGAAGGCCATTCGGTTTTGGGGATGATGATGATGATGATGATGATGATGATGATATGTATATACATACACATACATACACACACAGATATATATGTATATATATATATATACATATATATATATATAATAAAGGATAAGCAAGAAACAATAATGAAAGAAAGCAAAAAAAAAAAGACTACTGAAATAAGATAAATCGACGGAGTTTGACTATTTGTTCAAACTGAGTAAAGGCCTCTATTCAAAATACATCCCCACCAAATTTGAAATGAATCTGGCAGGCGGGTTGGGAGGAAGTCGAAATTGTGAGGTGTTGTTGGAATCTACATTGTAACCGATAGCAATGTTTGCAAGAATAAACAAATAGCTGAAAAACTCGTAATCAAGGATCCGTGGCATCAGCAACGTATGATAAACGTGCTAACATCAGGGAAAAGCAGCTTGGCCGCCCTGTGAATAACTTTATTTGCTCTTTCCGCATGGTATATTTTCCACAGTTTCAAAACAATCTGAGTGATGGCATTGGAAAAGATGTTTAAAGTAGCCCAAGCACACAACAGTTTTGAAAAAGGCGAAAGAACGAGTTATGGCTTGATGAAACTTTCAAAGGTCCAAATGACATTTACCTTTGACGTTTAGAGGTCACAAGTAAGTTTCAAAAATGTGCAGTGCTACAATAGTTATAATTCAGCCCAACATAATCAAAAGTGGACAAAAAATTGACCAAGTTATGGCTAGAAGAAAACCACCATTGAAAGTGGTCTTTGACCTTGAAATGACCTTTGACCTTGAGATGACTACTACCTGAAGTGGATTTTGACCTGAAAAATGACATTTTGGCCTAAAATTGATCTTTGACCTTGACATGACCTTGACATTTGAGATGACTTTCACCTTGCTATGGTCGAACTCCTATACACTCGGAACCACATCTACTATGGTATATAAGATATTGAAGATTTAAAACTTTAGTTAGCCCTCATTTGCATAATTTTGAAAAGCATGACCTCTCATTATGAAGAAGCCAGACTTCATCTATAGAAATATAATTGTGCCAGGTTTGGAGTTTCTAAGTGTAATACTTTTCAAATGAAATGTCGAACAAATCTGCCTTTAAAGAAAGAAAAGAAAGGAAGAAAGAAAGAAAGAAAGAAAGGAGAAAGAAAGAAAGAAAGAAGAAAGAAAGAAGAAAGAAAGAAAGAAGAAAACAAGAAGAAAGAAAGAAATGAAGAATCCCTAGAAAAACAATATGTCTGTGTTTGCACACAGACATAAAAATGGCAGTGCATTTAAGGTCTATAGGTCCCCAGAAATGTCCACACTTCTTTCTGAAACGATTACTCAGGTAGTTTTGAAGAAAATCTTTTCGAATTTCTACGAAAAATGACCCCCCCCTTTCCTCCCCCAAAAAGATCTTGAAAAAAATAAAAAACTTGAAAAAAAAGAGAGAGACTTTAAGAAGATAATGCATCATTAGCGTATTTGCAAGCTTGGTAAAGGCGTCCACATGCGGAGAAGTGTAAGGGTAAAATCAAGTTGTTTGACGCGATGGTTTTTTGAGGAACTGTTTCGTGTAAAGGGCAGGCCGAAAGAACAGCCGACGGACGCAAAAGGAACTCAAACGGATTTGACAAAGTCAGAGCAAACAAGGCGCTTGGGAAGTTGTAACGCCTATTAGGGCAATGGAGCGTTGTATATTTTTTTTCTCCCAGCGTCGATGCAATTCCGATTCATGCGTAGTACTTCTGTAGGTCCTACATGGCAATCGCTAGATGCGCTGTAACAGACCTCACCACGTAAAACGGGCGGAGTGATCAGTCCTCCTAAACTTAATAGATTCAGGCATTTTGGCTGTAACTGTCAAGAGTCCCTGATCATTATAATCATCATCACCTTGTGGTTGCTGGGAGGGTACCATGTGTACGGCCTACTTGGACCGTAATTTGGTCTTTGCGAATGACCAGTAATATTGAAGACAATGTCAAACCAATATTTCAAAAAAGTCTCAAGTTACTACTGGTGTAACTGAATTTAATGCAAATGTTCAGTGACATTTGAAATAAAATCCAAGTAACCTAAGGTACCCCCAAATATAAAGTTCCAAACGCCAAAAATTCTTTTTTTAGTTTTGTTTTTTGTTTTTGTTTTTTGTTTTTGTTTTTGTTTTTTTGTTTGTTTTGTTTTTTGTTTAAAGTGAAAGACTTGTAGCGTTATAGCACTTTGGCGAAAAATTGCTATGTTAGCACCGGAAAATAACTTTATATGCAAAAAAATTTCCTTGCCCATGACGGGCCCGAAGTTGACAAGCTCGCGCCTTTTTCGCCACCAATCGGGCTCTGGGTGGTGACGTTAAGGAAGGAAGTCTTTGTGATACAATGGTGGACGGCGATAGAGAAAGCATGAGTGATAGCGACACAGAAAATGGGATGGATTTCAATTTAAGTTTTAAGGGCGAATGCATTATTCAGAGCCGGCAAAGTCACGAAAGTTCTGTGTCAACAGATAAGTCACTATAAGCAAGGAAGATACAGAGAGGTGGACAGACAGAGTGGCGGCATCACTCGAGCATAAGTGGAACGACGCGACACGTGACAGATACAGGGTAGGAAGACGAAGTTCGCCTTAACTTAACTATATACACAGATGAATCGTTTCTGGTTTCAAGATTTTGGCCATAATATGAACTACTCCCAGCCTGCGTGTTGTTTTGATAAAGTTACAAAATGCGTCAAAAATAATTTCATTTTGCTTGGAGGTACATGTTCTGGACCGAAATAATAATAACTTCGCAATCGTAAATGGAACAGAAGATAAAATTTGGTTCTGAAGTGTATTTCTCTGAGTTATATGAAAAGGGCACTTGCAACAATAATGAAAAACATCTTAATTTCTGGTTTAGCAGGCACACTGAGGGGAGTCTATGAGGCCCTTTTTAAACAGATTTGAGTTTAGCTTGCTACATCATATACACAACCGTGTGTGGAAAACAACAAGCCTTCTGTCACTTCTGTAATAAAGTTCGTTTGCACTTTTTCCCCTGGCCTATTTTTTTTTTCTTAAAAGATATAAAGTCTTCGGAATTGTGCACATCAGCAGGCAAGTTATTCCCAAATCGAACAACCGATGGAAAGAAAGACGTTTAGATAGGTTTCTTCGTGATAGAAAAGCAGAAATATTTGTACCAGATCTGACACTATAGCTGTTTCTTTCATTGACCAGCTGAGAAATGAGATTGCGTAAACAAAAGTGACCTACACTGTTAATGACCTCATAAAACAAGATGAGCTTGTTTTTTCACGGAACTATGATAATGTTTCAAAGCCTGTTTTTTGATAAATTAAGTCATGACAAATCCTAGGTGTGGCCCCAGTAATAACTCTGGCTGCTGCTAATTGGACTTTTTCTAGTTATTGAGACTCCTGCAACGTGCAGTTGTCCCATAGTACGGATCCATATTCCAAGAGATGTCTGATAAATGGAAGATTAAAGAATCTCCAATGATTTCCTATTTAGACGGAGCTGCAGATATTTAAAAATATTCACGGTTTTCATTCCTGCAGTTGTTAGATTTTTGATATGGTTGGACCTGGACAGATCACTGCGAATTGTTTAGCCTAAATGTTTGTGATCAGAAACTTTGGACAGCTTTTCACTCATAAAAGGCAAGAATTGTGTTCCTTTTCCGAATAGGAACTTTCTGAGGACTAGGGGGGTAGATGTAGGGTTAGGAAGGAAGAAGGACAGAGCTATTCAGCCTCACTGGATGGCGCCAAGGCCCACGGGCTACGAGAAAGGTACTGTGCCCACATTGCCCATGGCAGAGCTGCCACAGAAGACACCAAAGCTGGCGCTTGGGAAGTTTAGACTGCTAAGAGATACTTTTCAAAAGTCATTTTGCTACTATTCCTACACAAGTGACTGCTGGAAGTTTACGGCAGGCCATCTTGCGCGTTTGCCAAAAGGCAATACCGGTAGTATACGCTGCACACAAAGACAGTATCAATGTAAACTCAGAGCCAACTGAACTTGAAATCATAGGCTTACATGCAGCAGGCTTTTAGGTTTATTCTATTTTGTGATTTATAACAAGGCCTGCGATACGTAAAGATGAAAAGTCGCATTGAAAAACAACTGTAAGGCCGGCGCATTTAATTAAGTTAGTTAAGTTGGCTAATTGCGCCAAGAACATTGCATACCTGTTTCTACGTTAATTATGTTAATACAAACATGTGCTCATGCAATGTGTTGTTTTATTCTACACCCATGCAAGGAGATCCTGGCTGTTTATAGATTTGTTTATTTGTGGCTTAGGTTTTGCGAATGTTAATTCATGTCAAGATGTGACGAAGAACAGGATGATAATGGTGATGGTGATGAATAGGGCGAAAATTATAATGACAACGATGATACCAAATCTGCGGGCACAAAAGGGGGCCATGGGAATGGAATAAAACTAGAAAAGAAGATTTGCTTCCAAGCAAATCTGTGTGCTTTCTATGTTGTAAATATCAAATGATAAAAGTTTTGCTCTTTGGTAAGTCACATTTCATTAAGCTTATCGCTTGATGAAAACTTCAAAAGTCCAAAAGACCTTGACCTTGACATTTAGAGGTTACATGTAAATTACAAAAAATGTTCGGTTTTACAATACTTACAATTTAAGGCCAACGTGGACCAAATCAGATGAGAATTGAACAAGTTGTGGCAGAAAAAACTTACAAACGACCAAATGACCTTGACCTTTTACCTTTAGAGGTTTCATGTTGATTCCAAAACTGTGCTGTTTTATAAAAGGTACAATTTGAACCATACATGATCAAAATTTTTGATGATTTTTGACCGAGTTATGGCTAGATGAAAATTTCAAAGGTCCAAATGACCTTGACATTTGACCTTGAGAGGTCACGTGTAAATGACATAACTGTGCAGTATTAAATCAGCTGCAATTTGAGCCCAACATTATCAAAATTGATTAAAAACTGACCGAGTTATGGCTAGATGAATATTTCAAAGGTCAAAGCGACCTTTACCCTTGACCTTTAGTGGTCACATGTAAATTGCAAAAATGTGCAGTGTTACAGTAACTATGATTTGAGCCCAACATGATCAAAATTGGATACAAATTGACGGAGTTATGACTAGATCAAAATTTCATAAGTGCACATGACCTTGACCCTTGACCTTTAGAGGTCAAATGTAAATTTAAAAAAAAATGTGCACTATTACAAACATATTAATTGAAGTAAGATTGGTTACCTGTACCTACAATACTTTTGGAGATATTCAAAATTTCAATTTTCAAATGGCCCTAATTTGCGCAATTTTCAAAACCGTTGTATCTCTACAGAAGAACTCAAGACTTCATGTATGGAAGTATAATCATGCCAAACTTGGAGTTTCAAGGTATAAAAATTTATTAAATGAAATGTCGGACAAATTTCCTTGTAAAAAAAAAAAAAGAAAGAAAGAAAGAGAGAAAGGAAGAAAGAAAGAGTTTGCAGAAAAACAATATGTCTGTTTTGGCACACAGCCATAATCAGAGCAGAAATATGAGAGCATGGACTTTACATACCTTCATCTACCTTCTTGGAATATCCGGAGATGCTACCGACAACGGCTACTCGCCCACCTTGCCTCATATGACCATTAATAACGGTGACTGTCATTTGCCCTCCAACCTGCAGGAAGATAGCAATTCGTTTAAACATATTCCTGGACTAGTTCTCTCGCACTTACAATTTCGGAAAGCTGGTGTTATACAAAACTGTCTTCATCGTGCCCGATCTATGCAGCCTGCTTCTCACTGCATTCTTGTCTCGATCTTCGGCTGGTTTCAGGAGTGGTAGACGCCACACATAGCGGCAGACATTGGCGTTTACTTTTAACGTTGCAACTATCCTTTACAGTACCTTCACAGGTTTTCGAAATATTTGCAGGTATTTTAAAAATATTATAGTGCAGCACATTCATAACATGATGTTATCTAATATGTATGCTTGATCTCATGGAGAATGACTTCCACGTTTACACTTATAATTCCGATTCCGTGAAAAGTGACTCGATGATAGAGGTTGCTTATAGGCCCAATATATTTGCGACAATTGTGTCATCCACATGTATCAACTCCGACAACGGAGCAAATGATCAGCAGAAATTGTTATCATGTCTGCGACATTCGAAATCAAGTACAAAGCATCTCTCTCTAGCCCCGCCTGTGTGAAAAAAAAATATATTAGCAATGTTAGCATGCGCTATAACATGCTCATATTTGACAATATGGGTTCATTTGGAAACTGATTCATGATAGCCAGTCACCTGGCCAGCATCTCGCGTAATTAATTAACACGTGGCGAGCTTTTTCTACATTATTTGTTGCTATTTGTTAGCTGCAAGTTGCTAGATGCGACAAATGACAAGGGTAGCAAGTGGTTATATGCGCGTATTTTTTGCGCGCCTGTGGCACATGCAACTTGCCATTCGCACGTAAAATTAACGTCAGCTTCAGCCAGCGTTTGTGGATCAGCACGAGTGTTCCACTTGACGAGTGGTATACACAACTTGACTCTTTGTGTAGCTAATCCTTTTTTAAAGGCGTGACCTCAAACCTGACATTCTATAGACTGTGGCGTTTAAAAGCCTAAGTTTGCCCTTGTGACATTTTAATCTGTGTTATGAGTCGTGCTTATAGTATGGGCAATCTGAAAATTGCAGTTTCCCCTATTTAAAAAAAACCCCAGGAAATACTGTGATAAAAAAAATAGTTAATTTTATATATTCCGTCGATGTCTTTTTAAGTATCTTGCATGGTTCAATTTTTATTCATTTATTTATTTATTTATTTATTTGTTTGTTTGTTTATTTATTTATTTATTTATTTATTTATTTATTTATTTATTTATTTATTTATTTATTTATTTATTTATTTATCTATTTATTTATTTATTTATTCATTCCTTGGGTAATGACCAAAATCTCGCCAAGGAAACTTAGTTGATCGCACAAATAGTTTGGCGCTTGTCCCTGCATACACTTAAACATTAATGTTGCCATGTGGAATTTCCGTCTTTCTTTGATATTCTGCCATTGTAAATCTGTCACAATGTCCTCTCCTCTGTAGTTAATATAATCATAGTTACCAGTGACAATTCTTGCCGCATCATTCTGCAGTCTCTGTGTACATTTTAGAACTGTCTCAGCACATCTACCCCAAACGGCATGGGCATAATCAATACATGGTAAAATTGTGGGGTCAAAAATCAGTTCTAATGTTTGTTTGGGTAAAAAATTGCTAAGACGTCTGAGTACTGCAAGCTTTGGCATGACGTAAGAATGCATTTTCTTGATATGCTTTTTCCATGTTAAATCATCATCTACATAAACACCTAAATATTTAACACAATCAACCTGGCTAACTACTTGACCATCTAAGTAAACCGCCAAATTATCTTCTACATTTCGTTTTCCGTTTATTAACATAGAATAGGATTTATTTTTATTAATTGACAATCTATTGCACTTATACCAGTGCACGACTTCATCTAGGACGAGTGGCAGCGTTTTGGTCACTTCATAACTGATTCTCCTGCTGTATAAAAGATCGAATCATCAGCAAACAAATTACATGAACCATAATCATAGCCATCGGCAATCTGAAAATTGCAGCTTTCCCTATATATATAAAAAAAACAGTAAACGTTGTGATAAAAAAATAGTGCATATTATATATTGCGTCGATGTATCCTTAAACAAATGGCATGGTCAATTTTGAAACATGGTCCTCTGATATTGAAATGAAAGCTAAATTGTCTTACTTACGCCGTCACAATAGCAGTCGATGCCATCAGGTGCCAGACTCTTCAGGGCATCGCCAACATCCGTTGTCCTGTAGTTAAAGACCCCGTCCACGCCTAGCTCCTGTAGCCATTTAATCTTATCGTCACGTCCTGCACACCCAATCACGCGGCAGCCCTACGTCACATTTAAGATGCAGTTTCTTATGACAACATGCAAAACCTTTACACAATTTTGCTGTGTCACACATAGTCTAAATCCCTTTCTCAGAATGTCGGCAATTTTGCATCAATTCAATTTAAAGACAATACAGCTTAAATTGTGAGCAGTCTTTCTTTCTTTCTTTCTTTCTTTCTTTCTTTCTTTCTTTCTTTCTTTCTTTCTTTCTTTCTTTCTTTCTTTCTTTCTTTCTTTCTTTCTTTCTTTCTTTCTTTCTTTCTTTCTTTCTTTCTTTCTTTCTTTCTTTCTTTCTTTCTTTCTTTCTTTCTTTCTTTCTTTCTTTCTTTCTTTCTTTACTACCAGATTTGTCTGGAGTTTTTCTCAGACCCTGCCATTCCGAAAATCACCAAACTTGCCATGGTGACTGACCTACACGTGAAATTAGGCACCTGACTTGGAATAGTCATGATGATGAAAATTTTGCAAATAAGGGGCAATTAACATTTTAAAAGGTCCCTATCTTATAAACTAATGCAGATAGACACAAAGTTCTAGCCTTCACATATGGGTTTGAGACAAGTGGCAAATTCAGTAGCATACAAAGAAAACTTGGGGAATTTCAATGTATGCTATATTCACCAAATGTCTCCCCAATACACCTACAAGCCTTGAACTGGTTGCTGTGTGACCTATTGCTTGACCTCCATGGTGCCAGACAACCATTTTGCATTCATAAATAATGAGCTTGAACTTGTCTCACGGCTTCTGTCCATGCATGCTGAGTGTACACTTTGGAAGGTTTGGGTCTTGTAGCAAATTGTGGTGTTGGGTGGGTGGGGTGGGGGACTCCCAAGAACTGTGTAATGAGGCTCTCAATAATATCTCTTTTTGTTTATGCAGGAACAGATTGACTCCATGCTGCCATATGTACTAGGCAGGCATTTGCTTCCACTGGTGTCCTAGCTGGCCTGTTTTTGCCTGAGGCAATGTCAGTCTGCTGAGCTTATCAGTCCCGAGGGAACTCACAGCTCTGGACTTCTAGGCAGAACAAGCCTGAGTGCACCCTCTGTCAAAAATAGACAACATTCAGCGCTGAGTCAGCCAGACCAGGGAAATGCAAATATTTGTGTCATCTCAGTGGACACTTTCCTGTCTTTGTTTTCTTGGAACCAGTGAGATGAAACCTGTTCTTCATAGGCAATACTGAGACTGTATAGTTTTGTCTTGGTTCACAGGTACATGTTTATGTAGTTTCTTGACAGCTTCTGTTAAAATTTGTCTATGTAATAAAGGAAGAAAGACAGTTTTGTATTGCATGCATACACATCCCTCTAAATTATAATATGTGTACACTGTACATGCACATATACTCATCAATGCTGGCCAGAAGGGCTGACCCTCTCAGGAGTGGGCACTTTTCTCTGGTCACGAGGGTGCTCACTGTAGAGAGGTTTCACTGTACATTGGTACTTGCATTTTAAGACCACCTCTAATCAATGAATGCCAGACAAAAGTGGTCACATTGGACAGGTGGTCTTTCATCTCAGATAAATTAACAAAGAAATAAAAGGCAAATTCTTTCTTTCTTTCTTTCTTTCTTTCTTTCTTTCTGACCAAGTTGGTCCAGAGTTTTTTTTTTCAGACACTATTTTTCTGAAAACCACCAAACTTGCCATGGTGACTGACATAACCAGTGAAATTGTGCATCTCATTTGGAACAGTCATGACGTCTAAAATTATGCAAATTTTTAGAGGCAACAAAAATTTTAAAGTGCCATATCTTCCAAACTATTGCAGATGGACTCAAAATTTCAACGTGCATATATATCTCTGTGACACTTGCCACTATAATAGACAGTATGGTTATAGAATTCCAAATTATGCTAATAAGGGGCATCGAAAAATTTAAAAGTTTAGTATCTCCAAAACTATTGTACATAGAGATGCCCTTCCAACTTCAATTTGTAGGGTTGTGGCAAAGCCGTTTCCAATGAACCATGAACCAAAGTAGAATTCTAATTAATGCAAATTAAATGAATATGCAAAATGTAAATCTTTAATAGCTTCAAAACTATTATAGAGGTGCCATCCCTACTTCAATTTATGGGTTTGTGGTATAGTCCCATCCAATGAACAATAAACCAAAGTTCTTCTAGGCGTATAATTCTTGCAAATTACGCAAATACACAAAATTAAAATGTTGGAATAGCTCTACAACTATTATACATTGTAGTTTCATTCAAATATCACTTTAAAAGTTTGGGACATGGCCACATCCCTTGAACCAATAACCAAAGCTGTGCATTTTAATTCATGAAAATTAGGCTAATACACAAAATATAGATTATGTTGAACAATGGCATAGTGTATCATTTCAAACTGTTCTCATTTTGAAGGCGCCCAGACAGATCTGCTGTGAAGCAAATCTTCTTTTCTAGTTTTTAGATTTTTTTTCCGGTAAAATATATAAATCGTAAACACTTTCCTCAAGCAACTAGTGTATCATTTTCTGTCTTATTGACAGTCTGGTGGATTTCAAACTTTAAGAGTTAAGAAGCTTATGGTGTAATTCATCAAAATTTCAACCGAACGCAATGTCAAAACTACATGAACATTAATTCTATATCTGAGACCTTTCATCAGTCAACATTACTTACTGTTACATGCAGGGAAACGTTCCCATAGGGCATGCAAGTGAAGGAGCTGGTGCTGTCAAAGGGATCTTATTTTAGTTTGAAAAAAAAATCTGCTTAACTATGTATCTCTGGAATAGGTTCCATTGCGTGATTCGAAATACAATTTCGATGCTACCATATTTAGGTTTTGTAAACGGTGTAAAGTAGTATACATTCAATACAAGTTTCCTACCATACTTTTGCTACAGCCACTTATATTCTTTTCTAAAGATCAAGGTGCATATGTGTTCTTTGGATTCTTTTAAATTTTTTGTAATTTTTTTTAAATCCAATTGTTGTTTAAATCTGAAGGCACATAATCAATCTATCAATTTATAATGTCCAAACATAAAAGAAGTGCAGAATTACGAAGTCCAATAGCTTTTTGACAATTTTGTTCATTTCGAGATTATGATATATCGAGTAGACATGTAAGTTGTCTGTCCAAATATTCAGGTTATAGCCCCAACACAGTTATAGGAAGCAAACAAAGTTTAATTAGTGTTGACGGCGTTGTCAACAGGCCAGACAACAGGCATCTGAACCAAGATAGTAGCTTAACATGGGTGTACCTTTGAATTTAGTTCTCTTCTTTCAATCAAACACAAATAAATTTACTTGATAACCTCTTGCAAACATCAGGACAAACACGTATCAAGCGTTTCCCTATAAAAATACCAGTTGTTTGTTTGCTTGTTATTGCTTTTAATGTGTATCATTAAGGAAAGATCTTTTTAAGTACGTTTTCTTCTTTCTAGTAACAAAAATAATTTTATACACCAAAACTGTGTACATTTTTTTACAGAGACATGTATCTTAATCACAATATTACAAGGTTTGTCTCTTTATTTTGAATATTGATCAAGATATATCCGTAGTTTCACAATACTCACATCTATACCCCAAACACTGGCGTTCATGCAGCGATTTTCAATACTGAGTTCCACCTTTACCTACTTTTGCATAGCCTTGTGGTCAGTAGAGTATACAAATTTGTCATCTTAGCAGTGCCAATATCTGTTATATTTGGTCTGAAGAAGAAGTCATGTTGCGCGGCTTGACATTAACTTCTATTGTGCTTAAAATCTACACAATGTAAACATTTGCACAGAACCCTTTCTAAAAGCGTACAAGTCTAGCTTTTGTGTTAGTCTAGGATTGATTGCACCCGCACTGAGAATCTGTTTAACACATTCCTGACGTTTGATGATATTTACCTCCTGAACAACTTTGTTTTAATAATCATTAACAAACTAAAACATATTTGCTTCAAAGGTGCTTTGGTACATCTTACGTAAACTTTGAAAACTCAATTGCACATATACATCTAGTTTGTGAGATGTCATCAAAATTAATTCGCTGGGCCCTTCTTGTCAGTCTACCAGTTTCGGCATTGAAGTTAGGGCGCCTTGAAGTAAGGAGAACTTGACTGATGGTGTCCCTGCTTCTCAAAATTCGTTGAAAAATGTGAAAAAAGGCTGCAGAACAAAGCAAGTAATGTATGAACACTCGCAAGCAAAATACCTCCGGTGCCGACGAATGTCATTTGAACATTAAATTAACGGAAAAGGTGAAAAACAAACCATTATCTTGGCCATCTGCACCACAAGAGATCCTACTGCCCCTGCTGCGGCATTCACGAAAACCGTTTCTCCAGGCTTGGGGTTAAGACCGTCCATAACAGCAAAATAAGCTGTCACACTGGAAACAAAATTACATAGTTGCCAAAAACATCTGCCACATAGAAGGATTTTGCTTATTTACTTTTGTTTTAATTGATATAATGGTGCTTAAATCTCAGATGCTACCATAATAAATCAACTGACGTGTGTCGTTTGACAACATCCACCAAATAACGCATTTTCATATCGTGAAGGCGACAAAATTTTTGATTTTCTATTCTATGTTTTTTCACAGTTAGATCTTCACAGTTACATTTAAACTACGGAAGCCTTCAAGGACCACAGAAAATACAAGTCGAAATTTCGAGGGTTTTTTTTTCTCGAAATTTCGACTTTTAAATTTCGAGGCTTTGAGACTTAAATCTCGTAATTTCGAAATCTTTCTCGAAATTTTGACTTTTATTCTCGAAATAACGACTTCTAAAAGTCAAAATTTCGACTTTTTGATCTCGTAATTTCGACTTTTTGAAGTCAAATTAAAGGTTAAAAACTCGAATAATCTCGAAAAAGTCATAATTTCGACCTTTGCAAATGAAAATTTCAGCTTAAAAATGTCGCAATTTAGAGTTTAAAAACTCAAATTTTTAAAAAAGTCGACATTTCGACTTTTTTAAAGCCACAATTTCAGCTGTAAAATATCCAAATTTCAAGTTAAAAAATACGAGAAAAAGTGAGAAATTTTGAGGAAAAGTCAAAATTTTGAATTTTTTTGTGGTTAAAATTTCAGCTTCAAATGTCAAAATTTCAACCTTTTAAATCGAAATTGAAGCTTTAAAAAATCGAAATTACGACTTTTTTATATCTAGAATTTTAGCTTAAAAATTTCGAGGAAAAAAATGAAATTTTGAAGTAAAAAATCGACCTTAAATGCCGAAATCTTGCGGTAAAAAAGTCGAAATTTTCGTAAAAAAACCTTGAAATTACCTTGTAGGCTTCCGTATTAAAAAAAAAAAAAAAAAGAAAAAAACAAATAGAATATATTGAAATATTTTCATTTCAACTTTACAAAATCTTTTTATTTTTACGTTTATACTAAAAATATACAATACAAAAACGATGACACAATTCAATGTTTTTTTTAGCGAAATATGCGTTGGTGCTAGCACTGACAGAGAGACCCTTGTGTAAATACGTGATCTCAATAACTATACATGTAAGAAATGAGAAGAGAAGATTTCAAGCTTCTTGTAGTCGTATTAAATGTGAATGTATGTGCAAGTTATCTCAGATTTGTCAACCCTGGACTGACTAAGATCATTTAGAGTGTGGTAAATCCATTCACTACATAATTCTATTTTACTTTTGGATCTTTAGTTCGTTTTTCTTTAAAGAATGACGACATGATTTATCACATGTTCAGAAACACCATATTTCTTATTATTATCATATTAAAAAATTACAAACCCCCCCCCCCACGTTTTACTCATCATCATGAAACTCTTGCTCTCAAAAGCGAATGTATGTTGTTGAAGAATAATTGTGCACAGCAATGCTATGTTAGTTGGTTTAAACATATTTGTATTTCCAGGAAATACAATTGGGAAACAGGGCTATGCCCTATATTAATCCCTCTTGCAACAGAGAATTAAGACGTTGCACAACAAGCAAAACAGTGTTCAATAAGAGGTGTAAACAACACATGACATAACAGATAGTGTGGTTGTACCGCACAAGTTAAAGATCTGGACCAGGACAGTACACCACAGACAGTAAAGGAGTCTGGGGTAATATTTAAACTAAAATTTTCTCTAATAATTGTGCTATGTTAGTTGTTGGAGTGATAAAAGAAAAAGAGGGGAATTTTAAGAAAATTCATCCTTAAATGAAATATTTTATTAGTTGTGCGATTGAATGCATTTGGAATTGAAAATTACATTTAGATGATGATTAAATTGTCTTCAGGTTATCCAGTCGCATTTTTATCCAAATAACATTTCTCTTAGTATATCCAATCGAACAAAATGTGTATATTAACCTGAAATTATATTCACCTTGTGCCCATGTTTAAAAATGTATCGTGGTAGTCTCATTCAGCTTTTTCGGGAAATATGCTGTTTGCACGCAAAACACCAAAATTTTGCATGGGATTTGATTTTTGAGGTTCAACATATTGATTCTTAAATATTGGGAGGCATGAATTGACAATGACTTTTACATTGTATTATTCTGGTGTGCATTGAGGCACCAGATAACTTCTTACTCCAGTACTCAAGATCAAGTAGAGTCTACATCCCCACCCCACCCCAGAAAGTCCAGTTCTGCCGCATTGTGACATATGTATGTGTTCGAATAAATCTTTGCTGCATTCACAGTACCCGGTATAATATGCACAGATATGATATCATCATATAATTGGCTTTGAGATTTAAATTGTCGAGGTAGTCATGATTTTGATTCACTTTATTTGAAAATGTACAGGTGGATAGGGCCACTTACCCAGGCATGCCTACAGCTCCCAATGCCAAAGATATGGGAAGATCCCCCAGTTTAGGCATAGGCAGGACTCCAGGCATAGGCTTTATAATTTCCTCAAGACCTGACAAAATCACATCCAGGAATGTTTGGGGGTTCACGATGGTGTGCGTTCGCCAGCCAAACTGTCCCAGCAAGAGTGTTCCCACAGGATACTGCTCACATTTGCTCTCCGTGACTCTGAATCACAAACAAGTGGGCTGTGACAACCCTGTGCTTAGCTGACCTGACAAACACAGACTGTGAATGTTCATTGTAGTCCCCTTTGACTTTCATATTAATCAATAGGAATGCATGCATAACTGACAAGTACCCAAATTGTAATTGTTTGAAATCAGGAATCCAGAGTATCACTATTTGGAGACATACATATTAATTCTCCCACAAGATATGTATCAATCAAGTTTCAGAACAATCTGAATAACCTTTTCTAGAGATAAAGTTGAAAAATAGCGAAAAATCACAAAAATTGGAAAAAAATGAAATACTGTCAAAATGTACATAATAAATCATAACAAGTCCAGACAGATAGGGACGTACCCAGGTAAATCCCCGCCATGTAAAAAAAGAATCTGGGCGACGGTTAAGCAGAAGTCGAAAACGTGTATTCCGTTGCAATACTCACTAACATATACCGAAATCAACAGGAATGCATGCAGAACAATCTTAGTAATGTTTTTGGAGAAGTCATAAATTTCGAAAACACAGCAAAAAACAAACAATAAAATCTTTGCAAAACAAAAGTCACAGCGCCACCTGCGTAACAAATAAAGGTCTGACGGTCTAAAGAAGTGTCCCTATGTAATTTTGTAACACTGAGTTTGGAAGTTTTGGAGAACATTTTTTCAAGATTTTGCCCAAAACTGAATAAAACACATAATATCATTCGTGACCATTTGAGAAAAAACTTGGTGGAAATACACCCAAGAGCATCACCACCTAGTGAACAACTTTGTTTAATCCTCCTGTGAGCTACATTTCCAACAAGTTTCAGAATAATCTGGGTGACGTTTGCTAAGAATTCGAAAAAAGTGAAAAAGATACGAAACTCCATACGAAAATAAACAAATTCTCAGCGCGACCTGATCAAGTTAATGTGTAGGCCTGGGGTGCCTATAAACGTCTGTATGCAAGTTCAAAGCAACTAGCTTGGCGTTTTCGGAGAAGTTTTTTTTAAAGGTTTGTCAAAAATGAATAAAAAGATTTAATTAAAAATTCAAATATCACTGGAGCGTGAGCAATCTTGGCAGACACGTACAGGGGGAACAGAGGCACCAAGTTCGATGTGAATCTGGCTGGCGCTTTTGAGGAAGTAGAAGTGAATTGTGGACGGACGACGGTGACGACAACGGGTGGACGGACAACGAATGGATTACCAATGGTATAAGCTCAGCTGACTGACTGAAGTAACAACAGACAGTGCTTTGGACAGACGGATACACCAACCTATATTTCTGCTGGATAGCCCATTTGGTTAATACAGTTCTCACATATATTCCTACGTTATATAATATTTATATGCACAAGCAAATAAGTTTAAGACACAAAGTTCAAAGGCTCAAAAACAGAAATTAACTGCATGTCATAACTCTCTGTAGAATGCACTTTTCTTTCTTTGTTTTTGTTGGTTACCATGGAGACCATACAAACAGTTCGTAATTATTTTAAAGAGGGATATGAGCGTGAGAAGCAATCAGCAATGGCAACGTTGGGCGAAGTCCTGTGTTCCTTAGTCCATGCAAACATACGTTTGAAAATGTTCAGCCTTTGTGGATGAACAACGTCTGATGGTATCCTGTTGCACTGACCTACTATTCTTGCATCGAAGGGAAAATTGGAAAATGAACACAGATATGTGGTATATTTGGTACGATTTTCCTTATTCTTCGTCTACATTTTGAATTTAATGTCCTTTACTTAATTATTTAATGGCCTTGAAAAATAGGTCAAAGTCACACAACATATAAAAAACTGGCCATCGGCCTTATGCATATTTAGTGTGAGTTTTCCAGTTCATTCTCACTTTTATTTCTTGGGCATCACTGTAAAATCATTTCCTGATATGTATTCCTTCGTGAATTTGAGAAAGTAGGTCAGCCTTAACAACATTATGCAATATCAAATTACTATGTATGAAACATAATCATGGTACAGTTATTTTTGTTTGCGTTCTTATTTCTCAACACGCCGAATTTAGTGATCTTGAAAAACAAGTCCAGGTGACCCAAAATTATAAGAATATTGATTATTCACATAATGCATCTTCTGTGTATATTTAGCAGTTCCATCTCAAATTATAGTTAAAATAATGAATTTAATCCTTTAATACCTCCGTGTGGAGTTCCTGTGACCCCCCTCCCCTTTATGACTTCACACCATTGACTTTTGTCGGTAAATAACCCTATAATGGTATATTGAAACGTGCAAGGTCATATTAAATGACCCGAACAAAAAAAGTTAATTTCCTGAAATGTGTTCCCTCGATGACCTTAAGAAAGTAATTGAAGGTCACGTATATTATGCGACATCAAACTACTATGTAGGAGACACATTCGTGGTACATTTGTAATTGCCAGCCTTAATATTTCTCAACATACGTCAAAACTAGTTTCCTATATTACATTCTTAATGACCTGAGATAACAGATCATTGTGACCCAAAATTTTGCAAAATTTAGCCATTGGCTTCATCCTTATGCGGTTGCAAATTTAGAAGTTGCACCTCAATTTATAATCAAACTAATGAACTTTATATACCTATGACGCTTGGTCCGCTTTGTAGCATCAGTGGATCCACCATGACTGTACGTCATAGACATTTACCTGATTAATATTAATGTATCCTTATTTTGATATGCTGCGCACAAGTTCAGATGTAATGATCACTACAAACATCATGTGCCCAAATTTATTACCTCTGTGACCTTGAGAAAATGTGCTTCAAGTTTACCTATATTATGCAATGTCGAACTTCTATTTATAATGCATATTTGTGGTACATTCGATATAGCTAACTTCTTATTTCTCTAAAATGCAGAACTTGGTCTCTTTTAATATATCCAATATGACCTTGAAAATCAGGTCAATGTTATTCCAAATTTGACATTTGCATATGTGGTGTACATTTAGAAGCTATATCTCAATTCATAATCAAGTTAATTTATTTAATGTAGATTTTACACCTGTAATGCCGTTTTCACCTCACGCCTCACACCAACAGTGGCACCATATGTCAGGGGGGTTTTTGTGTGTGTGTAGTGTTTCTGAAAAAGCATCTTTATACACGTGCACAAGTTCAAGTGCAAATACTTTAACAAAAAAACAAAAACAAAAAAAAAAATAACAAAACAAAACAAAACAAAAAACCGAAAAGAAAAAAACGAAAAAACAAAAAAAAAAAACCCAAACAAACACCCCCCCCCCCCCCTCAGTTTCCTGAAATGTATTTCTTTGGCGACATTCAGAAGGTAGATTAACGTCACCCATATTACACAATATAACACTTCTACATATGACACACACTTGTGGTACATTTGGTATCATTAGCCTAATTCTTCCTGTTCGTAATGATTTCAACGTGTTTTCACCACATTTGGGTCTACATCTTTCGTAATACTGTAAGAGGCGACGCCACTTTCCACACACTTTTGTCTTTTTGTTTGATTGACATTCCCACAAAGTTCCGTAATGATTCGTAAAAAACGCATTGAAAAACAGTTTTCTCAATGCTTTCATGTTTCCCCTATATAATACATAATGCTATAGGTGGGGAAACCTACATCGACCTCTGTATAGATTTTCATACACAAGGTGAGCCCCCAAAATTATATGGGGCTCTCTTTAAAACTGTTGGCTTTGCCGCGCTCACAAGCAGAACCTTATGGACGGACAGACATGGCTGATCGCATGAGCATTGTAACCTGTGGTCAGCAGATCCAAAAAGAAAGTGACAAACATAATGCCCAATTGTGAGACAAGTATCAGGCAGTAGTACACGTTAACTATGCTGGCAAAGATTTTGGAATAAATCTAAAAATATGAGAGTGAAAAGCTAGGAGACATCGTGAGAACAAGGCCTGCACGTACAAACAAATAAAAGACGAATGGATTCTTTGACCATTGTTTGTGCTTTGAGAACATCTGCCCATACATGTTTATACGGTGTTTCAATTATGTTAAATTTGGTTTAAATATAATGTTTTGGACATTAAAGTACATATCATAACAGTAATCATTGATAACAAGTGGGGAAGAAGACAAAGTCCTATGTAAATCCCTCTTGCTGGAAAGGACTAATGAACAGGACAATTGCCGATACATGCAAAAGACGACCGGCACCTAGACGAGACAGTTTACCGCCAAAGCCAAAGTGGTGAATTGCACCGACCATAGATTTGAAGTAAGAATACATAAAAATAAAGATACCGAGGCAATTTACAGAATCAACCAACACTTATTGTGTTCAAAGGAGTCGTTGAAGAGATATTCTATTGCACTGCTAAAAAAAAAAAAAAAAAACACAAAAAACAAAAAAAAAAAAAAAAACAAAAAACCAAAAAAAACAAAAAAACAAACAAAAAAAACATTTTGCTCAAGTGAAGCTTAATGAGAGCAATATGGTACGGTATGTATGGTAAATGGTGCAAGACGGGAAATCGAGTCATGCAAATCTGATCGTGGGGCAGCATATGAGGGACAGATTAAAAAATAATGCCATATGTATATATATATATATATATATATATATATATATATATATATATATATATATATATATATTTATTTATTTATTTATATATACTGACAGCTCCCAGATTATGACATACGACATACAAGAGGTATTTGGACCAGAATCTAGCTACCATGCAAAAAGCAATGTACATCATTATTTGAATGTCTGCAAGGTATGGACCTCACGTATATATTAAGGTGATACATAATATTCACAAGGAAAACCATACATTGAGCTCCGACACGTAACAGAACATGAAAGTGTATAAAACACACAACATGAAATCTGTTTACATACAAAACGGATAAATGTCATAAGGATAGCACGTTCTTAAAATCTAGAAGAGCGCGCAAAAGGCGGTACATATTTAAATAAACAACAGGAACTTGAAGGCTAGCCCAAACACAAAATACACCCACCACCCACCCACCCACCCGAATTAGCTTAACACAATTAAAGTACTCAATGAGCATATTAACAGGATAAAAAAGTGACCACAGCAGAAAATAATATGTTTGGAAAATTGTATTATATATGTATATACATGCCAAAGTAAAAATGAGAAATTTCAAATGAAAAGCTTCAAACAATTATTGCAATATGATACAAGTCCATAGACTTGTTAACATCTAATCCCCTAAATTCGAGTGACTCTCTGATCTTATTGACAAGAAGTCAAAATGAATATGTCTGTTTAGACCAAATTAGGTATTTCCAACCATCCATTTTCAAAAATAATAGTTACAATTTCAGGCTTGGACTTTGCTTAAAGCTTGTGTCAGTTGGATCTGGAAAGTTTGCTTGAGCAGGACTCGTAGTCTCTCCAGGATACGAGGGCTCTCGGAAATACATTACCCATATACATAAATTGGTGGTAGCTTAACTATTGCTCCAAACTATACTGTAATAAACCATTATAAAGCACTATTCCTAACATTGCGCTGCCACTGCTGAAGGTTGTAGGAGCGTCTTCTCTGACGTCATTTCCACCTATAGTTCCGAACTTAACCAAAGTGCGCACCCCGCCAAAGTTATAGAACGAAAGTCAGCGGGTGCTGTAGTTCTAAGTGAATTTTAATGCAAAAAGAAGACGCTTCCGTATGAAAGTTGTATGCCAGCGAATTTTCAAAAGACCAATGACCATTGTAAAGTTGGCTTATTAATGGATAGCTCTGAACACATTACACACGACTTCATGTTTTTTCTATCTTCACTTGGTAACAATCAATTCAAAGTTTAAGGCTATCGTCATAGGTGGAGTCATACTTAGATTAGTGATTGAATGAAAAAAAATGAATATTAAGTTGAATATATGTAAGGAATTATGCTTATACACTAATATTGGCGAGTCATTAGTTATGGTGTTTCTTTTCTTTTCTTTTTCCTTTTTTTTTTGTCCAGATACTTTCGTTATTTATCTTCCGGTTTGCATGACCGGGAAGAGTGCAAATGGCAACGTAATAGTTGGTGTGCCGAAGCAACCGCAATAAAGGCGTTCCACCTGATAACCAACCTGAACAACTTTGTGAAGCCACCACTGGGTATCTATGAAGAGCGAAGTGACATTTCTTGGAAATCTATAGTATTTTCCACTTGTATATCATATATTTTTCACATATTCAACATGATTCTGCCTATTATGTTTTCCTCTTTTCAACACCCAAATATGATATGATAACAGTGAAAACCTCCAGACTTGAACTTGTCCTAGAGGGGTCAAGGTCACTTGAAAAACATGGCAACATCACATTTCAAAGTCAGAATGTTATGATGCACAAAGATATAATGGTATTTTTGCTGTAACAGTAAAATCCCACGGAATTACATCGGCCACAGCACTATTCTCTCGGGAGATGGCAACACGGGTTACAGTCACGTCAATCGGTTCTGTGCCCTGCGTGTCGTTACTTTCCTGTGCGCTAATGGTGTTGTCCTGTGTGGAAACTGGCAAGAACTGCATGTTCAAGACCTTTATGTATAACCCTCCAGTCGGTTTAATGTGTTAATGAGTTCACTTTTTAGCTTATAGTCGCGTTATGAAGATTCTTTGTTTTGTTCTCATTTGTTGAAGACTTCAGCCTGCGATAACTTTAACTGCCAAGCGATTTGTAATTTTTCTGTTGGTTGCATGGTGGTTATCTAAGTTACCAGCGAAGTCCTCTCCTAGTATTTGATTGGACCCCATTATTTCGTTTGTTCAAATATCTTGCCATACCTACATAGTTATCCATAAACGCCGTGTTTTTCCGTTCGACGATATAATGTTTGGAATGTGTTTGATGAAGTGGTAATTTGATGGGGTCGTATAAAACCATTTATACATCAGCTCTTAAATTGGTTTACTTTTTATATATAGCATAAAATTAACGGTATGTTTCTTGAGACTCACCATTATCGTTCAGTATGCATTCGTAACAGTAACTCGATTTATCAACGAATCAATATATATATATATATATATATTGGTCTTATTAGTGAAAAAAGTGATCAGCCATTCCAGGTGAAGCATCAGACCATCCTTTGACCTTTGTTCCCATAACATTACCGATGTACAAATTAACACACACAAAACAGCACTGTACCTTTAGACACACAATACAAAGATGTTTTAAAGAGACTGCGATTATCTTAAACAATTTCAATTACGAAGTTAAAAGCTTCAGTTGATTAGATGTGTGAAACATTACCTTGCGACCTGTTGTCCGTGCACTGTTGTATTTAATCCCACTGTCCTCATGCTGACACTGAAAGAAGAGGGATACCCTATGTGTTTTATAAAATGAATATGTAAAGTGTCTAAATTCTCAGCGCCTTTTGATGCTGTAGCAATCCTTTTACAAATGGGAGAAATTTTTTGCTGAGTGCGAACTGCAGCTGGTCGCTGTTACCAAATTATATTAGCGTTTAAAAGCAGCATATAGATTCAAGTGTAAAACAATATCAAGAAGAAGCATATGTATGAGATCATTTACTCTGTTGACTGATTGTATGTTAAATTTAAAAACAAATAATGTTTCTGTAATATTTATACGATGAAATGAGTGTTGACCCGCAAAATGTAGAAATATACATTTTGCGCTAACGCAAAATGTAGATACTCACTCAAAATCAACATTGAAACCCAATAATGTAAAGTGAGCGCAAAATGTAAACTTCTACATTTTTGGTCAACGACTTCGGTTTTGACATAAGACCAAGCGAAAACCATATGGTCACACCCATTCATGGCGTGAACTACAATGTACCACGGTAAAGAGTAAAAGAATTTGTATCGGAATATTTCGTATATATTTTGATGTGGCATGATTCAAAATATTATAAGTGGAAAATTCAAATGTCTCTTTTTAACATTAAATCATAAGATTTTCTCATGTTTTGATAATTTGCTGAATTTTTTTCAGAAGAATTTTGATATGAAGAAAAGAATGTCACTCTCATCAACCTTCTTTAAGACGTTTTCAGCTCACCTATTATTCCAATGTTGGCGCAATAATGTCGAATGTCGAAAATTTTATAAGGTTTTGTTTTTAAACAAATTGGACGTTTTGATCTTTGGTCTGTATGGAGTGGAAATATATTGAACATTATTATTTTTTTTTTCTTTTGAACAACGTTCTTAATTTGCTTTTTATACAGGCCTCTCACCCAAGCTGAAAGGTTTGTTTATACACTTTTGATAGTAACAAATTAAGCGACAACATCTAAAAAGGGTGAAAGTGTGTGTTTTGTAATAGAAAAAGTCTCACGGGGAAAAATATATCTAATACGGTATGGTTCTGTGTATCTTACAAGATCAATCTTATATAAAAATAATACCCTCATCGATTCAGATTTCACGATACAGTTTATCCATTTCTGGGAGGTACTTGCGCACCGAGGGTGAATTTGTTATTTGGTCCCCATTTGGGCAATTTTGAAACAGGTCTGGCCGTTTATATTTTGCATCAGTATACATTTCTATCACCCTCCAAAAACTGTTTTGAAAATTCTTTAAGATGACTACATTTTGAGTTAACGCAAAATGTAGAGGTTTACATTTTACGTTGAGTTTACATTATGGGGTTTAAACTCTGATTTTGAGTCAGCATTTACATTTTGCGTGAAGCAACTGTAAATGTCTACATTTCGCAGATCTACAGCGTGGGGAGATGTGCCTCACGCCATTTCCAAGTTCCATAAAGAGAATAAAATTCACAGAAATGGACTGGCATGCCATTTTTAACATAATTCAAAGTGTTTTACATGTAGTATAAGTTTATATCCAGTGATAGACGTAGCAATATTCTAGCTTTTGATTGTGTCTGCAATTTAAATAAATGCACTGCTTACATTAGCGGATTGGTTCGTCCAAAAGCTGGACAAATGTGCATGTTCACGAATGAAAAGCGTTCAATTTGTCCCAAGAACGTTTTGGACAAGCAGCGACGGTAAAAGCCTATAACTGTTGGTTTCGCTGCTGATTGGTGCTTATAATCTGTGTTATACTGTGCTAAATTTATTTAGAATCCACTGTCTCTCGTAGTGGATTTCCGCTCGAACAAATGAATCTTTCACCATTTGCATCGGGACAATATTATAGCCTATAGAGAAATTGTTTATGCAACAGATGGTAAAGTTATCAAAATGAATTCGAACCTGAAAGTGGGGTTGTCATAATAAGCTTATGTAGTAACTTTGGTGAAAACTTCCCTCATGGTAGAATTGAATGTTTTGCAAATGCGTTATTATCTCAGAGAGAGAGAGAGAGAGAGAGAGAGAGAGAGAGAGAGAGAAAGAGATGAGAGAGAGAGAGAGAGAGAGAGAGAGAGAGAGAGAGAGAGAGAGAGAGAGAGAGAGAGAGAGAGAGAGAGAGACTGGCTAATATTGTACTTCGTGTAAAGATCCATCAGTAACGAGTTGTTTGCTACATGTATGTGTAATTCTCTGCCTCATACAGGTATTTCCCGATAATGGAGCCAGTGCTACGCAAAATACCGTATCTCATGTACGGAGAGACCCATTTCGGATCCGTGCTCTGTGCGATGCCGTACCTTATATATGGATCCACACTTATATACAAGGCTTGACAAAGTATCTCTGCAAAACAAAACAAAAAGCATGCTTGTACTTGTTAAAATTATTAAAATTGTGCAAATGTTGCAACACAAACATCTGGCCCGATAATGAAAAAGCT
This sequence comes from Hermodice carunculata, assembly GCA_964020975.1. Classification (NCBI taxonomy): domain Eukaryota; kingdom Metazoa; phylum Annelida; class Polychaeta; order Eunicida; family Amphinomidae; genus Hermodice; species Hermodice carunculata. Next base: position 94,016,425 of record OZ026612.1, on the reverse strand, counting down.
ATTTTAACTCAGCACCTTTATTACTATTACTTTGACAACCGGTGGGAAAATGTTCGTTATCATCATTTTTTTTTGATTGAGGTATAACATCGTTCTAATGAAAGTAAATGAAAATAAATAATAAATAAATAAATAAATAAATAAATAAATAAATAAATAAATAAATAAATAAATAAATAAATAAATAAATAATAATAAATGAATAAATAAATAAATAAATAAATAAATAAATAAATAAATAATAAATGAATAAATAAATAAACAAATAAATAAATGAATAAATAAATAAATGTGGAGTTCTCAGGATATGTGGATTTGATCCCATGTTCCTCACTGTCCAATCAAAGGCTTATTCGATCCCACGTGGGCTGCAAAAACAGATGGAAAATTGAAAAATTCTTGCACAATTTACTGAAACTAAGGACTAAATTTTGGCATGGTATTTTCATGAACACTATTAAATGTACCAAATTTTGAACACCGAATAAGACACGAGTGAAAAATCATCGCAAAAAGTTATAACAATTTTCAGACTGCGACAATGACAACGTCCCCCAGGTTAATGAATATATGGTACACTTGCAGCCGATGTACATAAAACAGGAGTGAAATTTGACGATGGTAGAGAAATATGTAGACAGTAAAATGGAAATAATCTCCTGTCAGCTGCGTCCTGTAATTTACACCTGGTGTCAAAAATGGGTAAATTTCGTCATGTCATTCCCCGTGTACTGAGTGATTCATTTGTGCTGTACCGTTGTACTGCGTCTGCTTTGATATAGGTCAGTATTTAAGGACACTGTCCTAAATGTTGACTTTAAAATGTCAACATATACAACAGCATCTTCATTGATACTGGATTAAATCTTATTTTTTCTCAAGTTGTAGGACCTTTTCCTAGAACTTTCCAGTCTTCTGATCAATATGTGTGCCAACACACATAATCTTTCTTTCTAAATTTTCTCCCTCTTTCTCCCTCTCTCTCTCTCTCTCTCTCTCTCTCTCTCTCTCTCTCTCTCTCTCTCTCTCTCTCTCTCTCTCTCTCTCTCTCTTTCTCTTCCTTTGTTGAACCATGAACAAAAAAGAGAAAATCCTACCTGTTAGGGGGATTTGAAAAATTGAAATGTTGAACATCTATCATAAAATTTATTCGTCCCAGGTTTGCCCATCATCGATTTGCCCAGAGCTAAGCACTCATACACACCTAAAGCCAGAATCTAATGAACAGTGTCTGTGTGGCCCCTATCAGTGAAAATGAAATAATTAAATTAGGAGAAACAATGGCTGACTTGGAAATATTTGTGATACACCAGACATACAACAGGCCATGATCCGTCATCAGAGTTATTAACATGTTACATGTATGTGTACATCATTGGGATTTGTTGTTTACACTTATTTCGGACGTAATACTTTCATTCCACCACATGGTGACCATTTGTCATCACTCCATGTTGTGCTTGTCACTAGTGATCAATGAGTGAATTAAAGTTACATACTCCAGAGAACTAGCCTCAGTTTATCACAACATAACCATATCCTGAGTGAAATTGACACGAGTCATATGAGACCCCAGGGAAGCTCAGTTTAAAGGATGCTGAGGGAAGGGGGTACTTGGGTCCGCCCCAAAGCCGTAAACGGGATAGAGCAGTCAGGGGTTCTTCTGGTGTGGGCGATGAATATATTTGTTCCCATCCACCCACCCGTTTTATGCTCACTTGCCTTGGGTCACTTGCTATTCATACTCTGAATGTGATCTCTTTCCCATATCTTTACAACCTGTGTGAATGGTGAGCGCCCTTTTCACTGAGGATATGGTAATATCTTGTTTTGTTTGCTGACACTTGACATTCCGTTTTAGCCAGAATTCTTTCTCTCTGCTTGGAATGTTGTTTTATTTTTTTTTTTTGTTTTTTGTTTTTGCCAACAGATTTTTGTTTCATGCCAAGATCTTTATTTTTGCCTCATTCTTTTCTGAAATTTCAAGGTCTCTCAAGTTGCTTTCCAAATTTGAGTTTGAATGTGCAGGGAAACAACTTCCCTCCGTAGAAACACAGAGTAATTGCTTTGAGGAAATCTCTCTTTGTTTCTTTTCCAGCACATTTTCCGGCATTTATTTCAATACCTTTACACGTGGAATTCCAACTTGCGTTTGATTATACCTCCATACATAAAGTCTGGAATTGTTATAACCAGGGTGACAGCTTGAAATCTATGCAAATCAAAGTCATTTCAAAATTAAAATCTTTGATATCTTTAATACTATTATAAGTAGAAGTGCTTTTCCAACTTTAATTTATAAGTTTGTGTTGTGGGCGCACCCAAGGAACCACATACGAAAACTGTAAAATTTAATTCATACTAATTAGGGGCACGTCAAAGGTCTAAATATTGAATTCCTTCCAGTTTATTATGTGGAGAGGTGGCATTCCAGCTGCAATTCACATAATTACGCTGTACTCGCATCAAATGAACCACAAACAATTGTTATGGAATTTAGACAGGGGGGGGGGGGGGGACTTGAAAAATTTGAATGTTCAATATCTACCTACAAATGTATTATGCCGAGCCATGCCGTTCTGACTTCACATCCTACTTTGTCCATCATAAATTTCGTCCAAAGCCAATCACTCAGACACCACTGAAGCTAGAATCTCTGAACAGTGTGTGGCCCAATCAGTGAAGTTATACAAATGAAAATTAGGAGAAACAACAATAGTAGACTTGTACATATTTGTGATAGACAACACATACAACAGGCCATGATCTGTCATCAGCAGTCAACTCTTTTTTTCCTTTTCATTCTTTCTTCCTTCCTTTCTTTCTGACATTTTTTTTACCAGCAATTTTTTTATGCCAAGAGCCATGTTTTGCAACTTTTTTAAAAAATTATATTTTCTCTTATGTAGCTATTAAAAGTTCAATCAAGATGTACAAGGCAACAACATTCCCTTGTAGGAACACAGGCAAAGTGCTTTGAAGCAAATCTGCTTCTCTAGTTGCCGATTAATATACATCCCATCCCGTTCCCCTATATACATCTATTGCTGTTCCCCTCGCCCTTTCCCCACGTATATTACTGGCCTACCCCTTCTCTAAGTGTTCGACCTGTTGGTAAAAGGTTGACCATTCACTTCACAAGTACTAATATTAAGTACTAATATTACTTCTTTTATTGTGATCTGTCTTTTTCTGGGCCGTACAGTTTCATTAATTGCTGTGAAATATTTGTGCCCAGCAGTTACTTTCTAATCAGTTGTCTTTCTCTTAATTATGTCCCCATTGGGTCACAGCATTACAAAAACACGTCTTCCTTCTCTCTCTCTCTCTCTCTCTCTCTCTCTCTCTTGCTATCTCTCTTTCTTTCTTTCTTTCTTTCTTTCTCTATCTCTCTTTGTCCCTCCTTTCCTCCCTCTCCCTTTTTCTCTCCCCTCTCCCTCCCTCTGCCCCTCCTCAGGTGGCTGGTGTTTTAGATAGAGGTATATATTTGTTTCCAAAATTGTATAGTTACGGAAATGGATTCGATCGAGAAGACTCTAAGTAATTTGGATTTAAAAACTGATAAGGGTGGTGAATTTCTGACATTTAGACGTAGTACATTCTAAAGGCGTACCGTTGATGGAAAGAATGAACTATTGAAAAGATCAGTTCGGGCTTGAAAATGAAGCAAGTAAAAATGTTGACGAGTATTGTAAGTAGGCGTGTCAGGGTTGACAATGTTTGGAATTACAGATTGCAGGTAATTTTGAAATGATTTGTTAAAGATCTTATACATCAGAATTAACTTAGCATTTTCCCTACAAGATGTTAATGTTGGCCATCCAAGTTCTTCATATAATTTGGCTATTGATGTTCTACGCATTGCATCAGTAACTATTCTGACTGCAGTCAGCTTAATTTCCTTCAAGCTTAGTACTACTTTTGATTTGGGAATAAAAGTGTTGTCGTGAATGTTAAGTCGAATGTAACCTATATGAGATAATATTTTTCTTAAAAAGGAGTACTACTTTTCTCAAAGTTCAGTAAATCAGGTTTAGATTTAACGGGCAAGAAAAATGAGGCAATTACTGCTTCCATAATTGGCATTGAGTTCCATATCCCCTTCGCCCAAAAGGTTAAACTTTTTAGTGAGTTCACCCAAAGTTGAAATGATGTCGTTTGTCATTTTTTGTTCTTTTTTTGTTTTTGTTTTTTGTTTTTGTTTTGTTTTGTTGTTTTTGTTTTTGTTTGTTTGTTTGGGTTTTTTTTTTGGTTTTTATTTTACTTTTTTGTGTGTGTGTGCAAGCATGGTATACATACTCGGTCACTTAGAAACTGAGTCACTTTTTGCAAGGCTAGGAGTGAAAAGTCAGGATGGTAAGAAAAGTAGGTGGACAGTTCCTTGGGGCCGAACTGCCGTCAATTCACATCAATAGTGATACGTTTGCGCAGTACCCGTGTGCGGCATTTGCTTAAATACAGGTCAGTGATAAGGGACGCTATCCAAAATGCTGACTCAGACGTCACGACAACGTTTAACTTTTTAATAAGAAAAACACAGTTAAGTACTACTTTTCTGATATATTAATAAGTTTCTCCCACTTTCCAGTGGTCTCATTGCCGATATATATTTCCCCCCACCTTCCCACTGCCACCTTTCGAAGTCCCCCCTGCCCCTCCCCAGCGTACATTTTCTGGCTTTCCCCTTCTCTGAGTGTTCGCCTTCTCAATAGAAGGATGACCCTCTACCTCCCTGGTAATAATGCAACCACTTTCTTCTTACCTCCCCTTTCCTCGGCCGTATAGCTTTATTAATCCCGGTGAAATATTTACCACTCTCTTGCTTTCATTCATCATTCTCTTCATTACTTTGCCATTGGTTCACAGCATTACAACAAATACGTATTTTCACTACTTTCGCTTTTATTCTATTAAGTTACATGCCCCCCTCCCCCATGCCCCAAGGATTAACTGGATTAGCAGTGAATGGTGGCAGACAATGACAATGTGCCGTGTATCTCTTACCCCCAGTCTGCAACGCAGGCAACGCTTCCTGTTCCAGCTCCATGTCTGAAGCTCGAGGATCACCGTCAAAATGCTTCTTCAGCACCCATTTTCGAGCGACCACCATAATGACCGGCAGAGTTTTTCCGCGGCGCGGCAATACACAAGACTGTACGAAAGTAGTCGGTTCAACGTGGTGCCCACACTGGAATATTATTTTTGAGTCAAGCGTGCAAATATATACAAATAAGGGGACAGCCCTTTTTTATATATATTTACTTAAATATCGTCTGGTCATTCCACATGTGCTGAGTGATTCTATTGCGATGTGCCTACTCTGCTTTGATATAGATCAGTATTTAGAACACTGTCCTAAATGTTGACTCAAAAGTCAGCATATATGACAGCATCTTCATTTATGCTGGGAAAAATCCCATTTCCGTCTCAAATTGTAATAACCTTTTCAAAGAACTTTTCAGTCTTCTGTTCAAGTGTTTATGCAACGATTTCAATCACCCGTTTTTATTTATTTCATATTATATTTCATATACTGTATGTGGAATATCTCTTATCACAGCTCTTCATTGTCTTATTAAGTACCAACATATTCATGTTTATTGTCGGTAAATGTAAAGGTGTCTGCGCAAAACCAACTGCATACTTTATTTTAAAAAGTGACACAACAAAAGTGATACGCTTTTATGCTAATATGAGAGTATATAGTAAATATAATGGTGGTTTCATCCCTGAAAATGGTGACTAAAGTTGCAAATAGTTCTGGTGCATCTCGTGTCGATAAAATGTTTGAATGGAACAATTATGTCTTGTCGTTAAAATGTTTGAATGGAACAAATCTGTAACGCTGAATAAAACATGAGTGAAAGTTGACGCTGGTAAGAGAGATATCCGAACAGTTACATGGGGGCTATGTCCTGTCAGCCGCGTCCTGTAATTCACACAGGGTGTAAAAGTGGGCAAATTTCGCCTGGTCATTCCACATGTGCTGAGTGATTCTATTGCGATTTACCTTGTACTGCCTCTGCTTTGATATAGGTCAGTATTTAGAACACTGTCCTAAATGTTGACTCAAAAGTCAGCATATATGACAGCATCTTCATTTATGCCTGATAAAAAAATCCTATTTTTTCTCAAATTGTAATAACCTTTTCCCAGAACTTTTCAGTCTTCTGTTCAAGTTTTATGCAACGATTTCAATCACCCGTTTTTATTTATTTCACATAATGTATTATATACTGTATGTGGAATATCTCTTATCACAGCTCTTCCTTGTCTTATTAAATACCACCATATACATGTTTAATGTCGGAAATAATTTGGTAATGGCTGCTGTTAATTGTAAAAAAAAAAAAAAAAAAAAGAAACCGACAGAAAATAAAGTTTTATCTCATCTTATCAGACATGCATCAGGCGGTTATCCATATTTAGAAGTTAATTCTAAACACACACACACATCCCCCCCAAAATGAGTTTTTTATGCTCGTACCACAGAAGTCCCCTCAATCGCTACACGCGCATGCGCTGTCCCCTTATCTATATACATGCACGCTTGATGCTAGTGGCACCACTAAATTGAATTTCCCATAGGCGGCCATTACAACGCATCCTGGCGTATCTGAGAGTAAGAGCTTTCACTTTTATGAAGACTATGCACACCAATTAAGTTCAAGTCTGACTTACAAAATAAGAGGCATTAACATATATGATGAACACCAAACTCTTGACTTTGCCTCAGCTGAACGCTGTCATGTTGGATTTTCACCTTTCCGCACCCAATATCACCTTTAAATTTCCAACTATCCCGGAAAAAAATGCCCAAAATGAATTATTCAATTCACTCCATTTTATGAAGGCAAAATCTGAATTAAAATTATATGTAACGGATTTCAGCCTACCACAAATTCCACCACTCTGGCCAAGCCAAATGCTACAGTGCTGGTCATTATACCTTTGTGCTGCCATCTGTGGCCAATTTAGGGGTGCAACCTGAAACAAGAATATTCCAGTGTGGGCACCACCTTGAACTGACTTTTTTCCTCCAGTCTTGTGTATTGCCGCGCCGCGGAAAAACTCTGCCGGTCATTATGGTGGTCGCTCGAAAATGGGTGCTGAAGAAGCATTTTGACGGTGATCCTCGAGCTTCAGACATGAAGCTGGAACAGGAAGCGTTGCCTGCGTTGCAGACTGGGGGTAAGAGATACACGGCACATTGTCATTGTCTGCCACCATTCACTGCTAATACAGTTGATCCTTGTTGACAGTCGATAGTTGAGGAACTTTATTTGGTCTGAGCATTGTACATTATAAGATTTAATATATAAGATATGAATCAATAGGGGGACTCTGCAATAGAAGTCGCTATCTTGCAAGCTACCCCGAAAATACGTACACAAACTGACACCACAGTATTTGCAATCATACGCTGTAGGCTAAACTATTGTTGATAGGTAGACTAACACACAATAGCACAAATAAATTAAAAAATATGAGTTTTTATCACCTATTTCATACATTGCAGTTATCAATGAACATTGCAGTTATCAATGTTACAATTGTCATCACATTTGTTAATAATGAAGTGCTTAGCATATTGAGATGAACTTTTACAAGATCGGGTATGAATATTGGTCATAGCAATTTCAGATAAGCAAATTTCATTAATTAAGTTTGATATCCTGTGTTTTATACAAAGGTGATTTATCTTAATATTTGTGTAGAATATTGGTACAACTACATTTCGCTAATGAAATTAATTGGGCATCCCATCCCAAGAAAAGTTTGGAATCTAGGCTTAAATATTTGTTGGCATTTGAGGTCCCATTTACTACAATCATTTTGTTTCAGTACGGTATGTGTCTGGTAGAAGTTTCATTATGCATATATTCATGGAATTAATTTTTTTTTCAAACAATTTCAGTCTTTTATATTTTAAATACTAATATGAAAGATAACTTTTACAACATAAAAAGTACTTAGATGGGTGGGTGGGAAAGGGTTGGGTATTTTAGCGGCAATGGGACCACTAGAAAGTGGAGGGTTGAGGTACTAGAATTAAAAGAAAAAAAGTAGCACTACTTTCATTTTCAAATCGAAAGTCGAAAGTAGTATAACTCTTCGCAAATCGTAGTGACTAAGACCTCTCATTTCAAGCGGCCACATTCTCGATGAAGACTTCGATGAAAAAAGAATATTGGGCGTAATATTTCACGTGAATGGATAATGATCTGCGGCCCAGGGGGGGGGGGGATTGTAACTTAGTAGAATAAAAGCGAAAGTAGTGAAAATACGTATTTGTTGTAATGCTGTGAACCAATGGCAAAGTAATGAAGAGAATGATGAATGAAAGCAAGAGAGTGGAAAATATTTCACCGGGATTAATAAAGCTATACGGCCGAGGAAAGGGGAGGTAACAAGAAAGTGGTTGCATTATTACCAGGGAGGTAAAGGGTCATCCTTCTATTGAGAAGGCTTCAATAGCTGTTTAATGGCTCAGATATCATTTATTGGTGAATTGGTTTGCTGTTTCTACAATATTCACAAGATTTTGTGCGGCATTGTTATGTTTACACAGCTGACGTAATTCCAGTATGCCTACATGGACCACAACAACAATGCCAAAATCAAATCGACCAATCTGCATCATCAAACAATACCTGAGAAAGAAACCCCCCTCCTTTGATCCAAGGCTTCTGTATAATTTATTCACGACAGTCGCTGCGCAGTGGCAATATAAATTGTTTTTTTCCAGGGCAGACACATAATGTAAATAGAATTTTGAATTTCAGACATAGAACGTTGGTGTATGTTTTGGCCTTTTGTGCATGTTCGTGTTGGCACCGTGACCCACGATGAAGCGTAGTGATGGGAGGTCTCTTGGCGTCGATAGTATAGTATCAATTTTACAAAAGTTCGGTGTATCATTCATTTTATAAGCCTGTACCAATTAAAGTCAGTGAACTTCATATGTTTAGTAATACTCTCAAGTCGTTTAATTTCACTGAGTTTTAATTTTCGCTTTTTTCGCTTATGCTTGGAAGCCGCTAGAATAAGTCTGTACATTATAAAACCATTAATTTTACAATTTTTTAAAGCACGATATGGGTTGTGATTATAACAAGAACAAGTTTCAGTGAAAGGTCCAAAATACAAAAAAACACCCAAATTATAACCCGTGAAAATAAATGTATTCACAGTATGTAATTAGACCTCATTTTAGCCTTGCCGTGATGTTTGCAGATCGACATTGCCATTGGTACCTTCAGTTTTACACCAGCACGCACGCTTTTTTTTATCAACCAGATTTTGTTCATGCATCGTTTTTCGCTGTAATAACACAGGGTGTCAGAGTTAGGCTTAGAGAAAAAAAAATTGGTTTTCCGGTGGCACGATCCTGCAAAAGTCTATTTTTTATCCCGTTTAAATGACAACATCGTGGTTTTAGGAGTCGCTAATTTCTATTTGTTCATCCCGATCTCATGACCCCAATTGACCAACCAGAGCGATTGTTGCTAGGAGACTTGCAGAGACAGGTTTTCGACTTCATTTGTCAACATGGACGAGGCATGTGGAGATGTGTGAACATCTGCGTGCATGTATGACGAATCTGCAATATGTTTTCTGTACCAAACTCATTCATTTGAATAGGCAAAGGAATAAACACCACAGTTGTAGAAGGCATATTAAAACACTGTCCGTACAGAATGATAGAATCTGTCGTATTTTGGGGAATCAAAGATACATGCCGCACATGTGTTCTTGTACCGGTGTGTAACTTTCAAGCCAGGTGAACCTTCCTGCAACGTTCGTCCATGCCTTTAAAAGTATGTTTAAGGCGTCTTAATGTATTGTCAGTCATGATTTGTTTAAGGAAAATGTAAGTAATATATTTGGTTTGTTATTTCAAAAAATGGACTGTTTTTGGGCCGATAGAATGTTCAGAGTATCGCAATTTCAGCGCAACCCAAACGGGGCCCCAATGTACGCACTGCACATTTAAAAGTTTTGTTGAAACTGTACCTGTCATCTTGCTCAAAGTTTACTCTAATGACAGTAATATTATCAATAGAAAATGGGGTCAAAGCCACTCAATTTTTTTGCCACTTGTGCATTTGTTTGTACTTGCCTTCGTAGTTACAGTTTCGAGGCAGATCTCAATGAAATGATAGCCCAACAAGATTTCTGGTTCAAGGGTAACTTGTTAAAGTGACACACTTCCCAAACCGACAAATAATTAAGCATATTTATTGCCTTGATATGACAGGAAAAGGATAAGAATTTTTCTGCTCAATTGTGTTAATAGTTTGTCACCTGAGGCCCTGTATTCATTGTGTGACTAAACGTTCTGGCTTGGCCTTGCCGGAGGCTCACGCAGAGAGCCACGAGCATGGTGACGGCGGGGATCCAGGTCTTGGACCAGCAACCTCTCAAGGTCGGGTCAACTGATTCACAACTTTTGATTGAGTACTGAATACTGTTGCTGTGTTTATTGGATATAATATCACAGGAGACAAACCCCAAAATAATCTATTGCAGGGCCGTACCCAGGATTTTATTTTGGGATGGTGGTGTATATGAGGTAAAAGTGGGACCTGCAAGGGAGTTTTACGACCGAGCGGGGGAGGGTCTGGGAGAGGGGCTTGGCCCCCTCCCAGGGTACAGAGCTTTTGCCAAAAGAAGTCATGTGTTTTACTGGTCTCTGGTGCATTCTGAGACAAGAAAAGTGATATTTAAGCAATACAGAATTGTTCTTACATAATTCACATTCACTCATAAACAGCACTTATAAAGAAAGATACTTTATTGACATGAATCTTATTACTGTACAGAAACAAAGAGATGATAAAACACAGAGAGAGAGAGAGAGAGAGAGAGAGAGAGAGAGAGAGAGAGAGAGAGAGAGAGAGAGAGAGAGAGAGAGAGAGAGAGAGAGAGAGAGTAACAATCAACCTAATCAGGTGTACAATTAGACTAGGCATACTTATGTACACAGGATATTTTATCTTGTCCTTTAGTATTTAGGAATGGGCACCTGGGAATCCGACCAGATTTCAAACATCAAGTTCAGAAAAGAGGCCAACAGGCCTTTTTGTCAACGCAACAGGAGGCAAATTAATAAAAAAAAACTCTCAAACAAAACAAAACAAACTCGGCTCTGCTTTGTTTCAGATGTGAGCAAGGTTTAGACCATTAATAATTTAGGGTCTAATACATCATGATCAGATGTATATATAAACAGTCAGTAGACAACGCGATAAAAACTTTTGACTCAAGTCATCCCCAATATATGGCCCATTGCTGTTGTTGCTTGCAAACCTAGGTATACCCCCATGATTTATTGATATAAAAACCAGCCAACAGGGACTTCTATCACTATGTATACATCAGATAGGGAGTATATAGAGTTACATATGGTGCATAGTGACTGAGGATAGATAATGCGTTCACTGTGGATGGTCAAGGATATATATATATGTGACTGTAGCCAGCATAATTAGATACTAATTGTAAGTCCCAAATGTGGACCTTGTCAGAGCACCCCTGGCACCCCCCTCCCCCCTGGGTACGGGCCTGTATTGACATCCTTTAGCAGTCCGACGGTGCAGCACTAAACAACAACGAACAGGGTCCGCTAGCAGTGCAACACTACTTCTACGTACTTTTTAGCGAACCAAGTCTCAGAAGCTTGAATTGTTGGCGGGTTGGACGGGCGTCCTAGAACCACTGCGTCTCTGTAGTGGCTCCGTCTAACGCTGTAGTGGTTCTAGGACGCCCCCGTCCCCCATCTTTTTGCACAAATGAGTGATAGCACAGATGAATACACAATACTTCATTGCAGGTAAGTCCACATGTGGGCCATTGCACGTACAGATGTTAAAGGTTCACGCTCTCTATCTGCCTTCCCCCCTCCCCCCAGGTATAAGCACGAATGCTGGACTGACTGAACGTTACTAGCGCCTGTGGAGGGAACATTCATGATCCCTGAGGAATTTCCTCCCTGCAGCTGTAGATCATGCATATGTGTACATGTACTATGACCAAATATTGCCTTTGTGTCTTTGTGTTCAGTTTTTTTCTTGTATCCCTGTTGTAATTTCATGTGCTTTGTGCGGTTTCCAGCTGATAAATAAAATACAGTACAGCATTTATTTACGGGAGCATGTATTGAACATATATTGTTATAAGATAAGGAGAGATGACCTAAACAAGGAGAACCAAAACTGCAAGGTCAAATGAAATTTTCATAAAAGCTCATCTTTGGGTAACAAAACAAACAACACTGGTCTTTTGCAAATCGCTTGCATGTAACTTTCATTCGGAAGCGTCGTTTTTGCATTAAAATTCACTTTGAACTACAGCACCCGCTAACTTTTGTTCTTTAACTTTGGCGGGGAGCCTACTTTGGTGAAGTTTAGAACCATTGGTGGAAATGACATCAGAGAAGACGATCGTTCAACCTTTATCAATGGAAGCGCAATGCCAGGAACAGCGCTTCATGATTGTTTATCAGAGTTTATTTTGGAGCAATGGTTCCTCTAACACCAAAATGGCGCAGTAGGCTGCAGGAAAATGCAGCAAAATTCGTCCAAAGAAGATAAAAAAAGTTCTTTAGTTTTCATGGCCAACAGAAGCAGCCAGAATGGTCCTTATTGTGGGTCATAAGTGTAGACAGGTCAGGGCTCACTCCAGCAGACTTTGATTCAAAGTACCCCTGTGTGTATAAAGCTATCAGTACGCGTGTAATAATTTGACCTAATACAAATATTCAATTTCACTGATATGTTAAACTGTTTATAGATTTACAATGTGTAGTGAATGGAAGCTATAAACTTTAAAACTTCCCATCCAGTGATTGTGTGGATTCTATGATCGCCGTCGGATATCATGACTGAAGCGCGTAGTGCTGAGGTCATGATATCCGAATGAAGTCATAGAATCCACACAATCACTGGATGAGGAGTATTAAAGTCTGTTCTGTTATGGCTAGATTTAATTAAACTCTAATTACCCGCAATGCAGCTCTTTTCGCAAAGTATGCCTACACATGTCTACCACCCATCTAGCTGATCTCCCAGTAAAGACTAAAGTGGCACTTCATTGCAATTACCAAGCATAGTGCCAAATTACCGCTCTGAATTTAAATGTTTGTAAGTTAGTGCAACCAAACATTTCCATTGATTTGTTTCAACCGTAAAGCATCACACTCACGCATAAAGACTGTTGGACTATAAGTAAACACTTTAACATCACATTTGGAATCGGTTAGGAATGCCAAATAACGTGGAAACGGCGGGTCAAGTGTTTCAAATGGAGGTTTGGAATTTTGTCAACATATGGCGCTAAAATATGTAAGCAAATTAAATATTCCGGCCTACCTCGAAAAAATTTAACACCCCAAACTGTTTGCTTTAAATTTAAAGCATGGAAACACAAAATTATAGTTTCTTTTTGATTGAAAAATGTTATTCACCCTCATAAAACACAAAACAATCCCCAAAAAACAAAAACAAAAGAAAAAAAAAAACCAAAACAACCCCCAAAAAAAACAAAAAAACAAAAACAAAAACAAACAAACAAACAAACACCCCCCCCCAAAAGTTCATTATAAATTGTTTGATGGAGCCGTGGTGAGTGCCGATACTTATACTGGTGAAAGATTAAAATACAGCCATGTGATTGGGTGGATTTTCATCGTGCACCTGCATTTTGCGGATGTGTCGTTGTAATATGGTCCAGTTAATGGTATGGTTGCACGCACAGCATCAGTACATTGTAGTGATATTTACATGTTTAGTCGAATACCAAACAATACCGTGAATACAAACTTTTGCCGCTGCATGTGGTGTGCAGCATTGACAGAGCTGCTGACGTTAACCATCTTAGCCCAATAATTCGCATTTTACCTAGTACCACATTGTTGGGTGTGTAACGGGCAAATTGACCTTTGTAGATGTATATCCTAGCCAGTAGAATGTTTTGAGCTCCATGAGCTAAATTTTAATTAGAATATAACACAAAAGGCGCGAGCATGAGCCACTGATATACATCAACCTTTTTGCCATTAATTGCTGTTTCTGACGGACTTGATGTGCCGCCAAAAATGCCAGAAATAGCATTAAATAAAGAAATACTTGGCCTATTGCTTCGAGTGTTTAACACACCATCCATTCTAATGAAAAAGGACGATGCGTTTAGATACGAAGCATATTATATATATTCTTACAGCAGTTCCTGAAATTAACATTATGTTCAGCGAATCACAAATTATGTTGGCGTCAGTTTATCACTAAGTTTTAAAATAAAAACTCTGAGAGTGATACATTAGCGGAACATGGACGTGGATTCACTTACGAATGATACATACAATATATAATCCAAGGTTTTCATTCCATTTCATAATATCCCTGCAGTATATAAGACCTTTGGCATGATATTTTTGCTTCCAAATCCTTGAAACATACTTAACGGATCCTATAGGCGAGACAAATGTCTCATGTGCAGACGTCTGCCGGCTGCTGTAATTGTCAATGAACTACATGTACTTTTTCTGAACGCCTGTAGCAAGGTCGATACTGATATGTCTAGTGAAGGGTCCTACTGTTTTGACTATTAATATAACTCGTGTATTTGTTGTGGGCTACTGATACCAACACTAGGTTAACTGTCGCGATAGGTGTCACCACTTGGCTGACTGACACGATGAAACGTTATTTCATTGAAGAGCCCGTCAACAAACCGTTTGATTGTAGACCTACCTTAGTCCCACAGTCTCCTAGTCTTGAATTCTAAACTCTACAGGCCTTGATGTTAGAGTAAATTGTTTCCCAACCAGACGAAAACGGTGAAGTAACTAGGTAAACAAGTCGAGTGTAATTTAAGTTAAAGCCAGCATATCAATAATGTAAATTGTAAATGACAAATTGCTTTTGTG